>WAAD01024988.1:178910-314093 GCA_013389945.1 Fregata magnificens
TACAAGAAGGACACTGAGGTGCTGGAGCGTGTCCAGAGAAGGGCAACGAGGCTGGTGAAGGGACTAGAAAACAAGTCTTATGAGGAGCGCCTGAGGGAACTGGGGCTGTTTAGTTTGGAGAAGAGGAGGCTGAGGGGAGACCTTATCGCTCTCTACAACTACCTGAAGGGAGGTTGTAGGGAAGCGGGTGTTGGACTCTTCTCCCAAGAAACTAGCGATAGGACGAGAGGAAATGGCTTCAAGTTGCATCAGGGGAGGTTTAGATTGGACATTAGGAAGAATTTCTTTACTGAAAGAGTGGTTAGGCATTGGAACAGGCTGCCCAGAGAGGTGGTGGAGTCGTCATCCCTGGGGGCGTTAAAAAAAGGTGTAGACGTGGCACTCCAGGGGCTAGTTTAGGAGTCATGGTGGTGTTAGTTGATGGTTGGACTTGATGATCTTAGAGGTCTTTTCCAACCTTAATGATTCTATGATTCTATGATTCTATGGCTTTGAAGGCTAAGACATCCCAGCCTGTGCAGTAGCACATCTCCAGCAAACGAAGGGCTGCTTGACTCTAGGCTCAAGGGTCTGGTATTGGGCACAAGAGACGGATGGGCCCTTTCTTTCTGGCAGGGATCCCAGCATCCAGTTCGCCTGGTGAATGGTTCCCTAGTTGTTTCACATATGAGACTGTGTGTATGTATGCAGGGGGCAGGATTTTCCGTCCCTGTGAAGGAAACGTGAAGGGGACTTTGCAAGGAGTATGTTCCAGAAATTTATTTATGCTCTTCCTAAAGGCACTAGAGGGGATAGACATGCCTCCACCTTGTTTAGGTGGAACAAGCTCCATCTGACATAGCAGATGGACAAAATCTGAATTTATTTCCTAGGTAATGAGAACAGAAATATTATCTTGGCTGAGCCCCACGTCCCCCTCACATGTGATGGTGTGTCACACCCTGTATGTGTCATACGCAGAGACACTTGTGTCCCCAGCAGCTGAGGAGAGCTATTTGTTTTCTGTCTCTGGCCCTTTTAAGGGGTTTTGTTCTCATCTTCTCAGCTTCCAACAGCTTGCCTGTAGTCTGGATAATCACTGCTGCAGTATTGATAATCAACTCTGAGTGATTTTTCATGAAGCAAAACACAAAGAGTGGCTTTGCTGAGTAGGCAACATGAATGCATTCGATTTGTATTTCATTCTTATCATGTGGATACTGACCCCATATTTTCCCCCCACAACCATCAGGCTTTCAGTACAAATGATGAAGCAGAGGCATGCTCTGGCTTGCAACATATTATGGTATATTCACAGTTGTTGACATTTCGTAAATCACATCTGAACAACTGAGTTTTGATAGGGGTCTCTGAATCTTGTATTAGCTTTGTAAACACAAACATAGAGAAGGAAGTTGACAGGAATATGTTATAGTTCTGTGGACTTTCACAGGGAGCATTTCTTAGTCTATGCAGAATTTTTCCCTGCTGGCTGTCTTCAGGTCTAGTATTAACATCATGTCACAAGTGTGCAAATGTCAAAGATGTTTTATCATATTATTTCATTTTGGTTTTGCCATTAATATGCACCTACATTCCTCACTCTTCTTTGTCTTTACACTCCAGTTATTAAAACACTTTAATATTCCCTACGGATATTGTTTAGTCAGCCTATACATATTTAATACAGGCAACTCCTCTGTGGGAGGGAGTCCTTCTATCAACACCCTCACCAGAACAAGTTTACATCTTCCTTGAATACAAAGTGCAGGCATACCCTTGGAAACTGAAAGACTTTAAAGAAAAACATCATGGGAACATCAAGAACTCCTCAATTCCTTATTTCTAAAAATGACACTTTGATCTTCTAAAGAAGCCATTATGCATCATGTGTTGGGCAGAGACTTGCCTTAGAGGGGTGGGATGCCACAAGCAAAAGCATACAGGGATCCCCAAAGCAATAAGAAGAACTAACTGGTACCCCTAAACAGATGATATCTGGCATCTAAAAAAAAAAATTAGCTGGGCTGCAAGGTGGAGCTTGGAGGCAGCGCTGAATTGAAACAACAATCTTAATCTTGCCTTTGGTTCTGCAGCCATCTCTGTTGGAGGTAGCTTCTCTGGCCAGTGGAGACACACACAGGCTCGGCTAAGCTCCTCTTTTAAAAAAATATTTGAGGAAAAAGTTGATGAGACCATTCCAACCAAGCCTCTTTGGTCTTAAGCATTTTTTTAAGCATCTTAGTTGTGCCTAACTTCCACCTTCCAATGTTACTTTCCACCAGGGTCACGCTTTTCAGGTTTTCCACTCCTTGTCGTCAGTGTCCACAGAATAAGTGATTCTTCTCATGGATGGCATGTTTTCAAGCAAATTTCTATTTTGTTGCTCTCTGCTCAAGCTCTGAATTGCACAATACTCTTGTCCTTCATCAGTACTTAGCACTATTTGAAAAATGAACTAATGTAGCTTTTTCTCCTTTAGATCATGTATGTTGATATTCGGCATACCTAATGCAGAACTCTCTCTTCTGGAGAAAAATCACCTTCTCTGCCATTAGCTGGGTCCTACTGCCTGATGCAGAAAAGGATTCAAGGGTGGGTGTACAGCTGACTTTTCTCTGTCACAGTGATGACTGGCTCTCCAAAGAAAGCGTCTCCCCATTCTTATCGTTCTATGAAAATGAGCCTTTTTTAGCTCACTTTGCAGACACCAATTGGCAGTGACATTCTGCCCTTTTATGAAAAGTAAATTCAGTCACTGGAAACATAAGTCCCAGTCCTGCAAAGAGATATGTGTGGGCAGCCTGTGCCTCTTTGCTGAGCCATATTGATCGGGGATAAGGGTCTGTCTCTGTAGATAGCTTTGAAGGTTCAAGGTCTCTGTTGTGGCAACATGAGCAGTTTGCTGAGAGCCTGTATATAAAAGGACACTGGGAGATGAAGTGGAAAATCTTGTGTCTGGCCTCCCCCCTGACAGCATGGGAGGAAGGAATGTCAACTTGGGCATTTTTCAGCTTTAACTATGAATAGCTTCAGTGGAGTTAATGATACATAACTAGTGTTTCTGTAGACAGCTAATCTGTTCTTCTGATCCTCCCAAGGCTCCCTGCCTCCTTTACCCCTCTTTATTAAAAAATGAACCAGTCAAGGCAGAATTTTAATCTTTTGCAACCTGCAGTTTTCATAAAGAGCTGGTTGGACAGGAGCAATCACAAAGTTTCTGTGTCTGATGGCATTGTTCTGAAGCATTTGTGCTTCCCACTTGTGGTTTAGCTGATAAACACAGTTCAAGGAACAAAAAAAGCTTTATTGATTGTCAATGGGCGTAACAAAACCAGATTGTGTTCTGATGGTATTTTAACGGAGGTATTCTTAAAAAAAATGTGCAAAAAGTTGACTGTGCTGTTTTGGATAGACATTTTCTAAATGAACTAAATACAGTGGGAACCACAAAAGACATAAAAATTTTTAAGATGAAAGAGATCAGACAGAATTTTTTTCTGTTAATCCATCCAGTTGTCTTTGGAATGGATTATGTGCTGTAATTATGGCTATAAATGGACTTGACTTGATAATTTACATAATTAGGGTATCACTAAGTAGCTTTGAAAAGAACAGCTACATATATTTGTATATATATGTATGATCAACAAGATCATGCATACATATGTATGCATATATATACACAAGTTATATATAGTCAAAGAAAAGCATCTAATGACCACAGAGCTTTTCTCCTGTCAAATTTCAAAGATCAGCAGCTGAAAAATGAGGAGCTGGAAACCTTTAGGAGAAGATTGAAAAATGTTTTATAATCCAATACAGTGATAGGAAACCAACATTTAAGAGCTGTATCAACTCCACATATGAGTAGTTCTTGTATGGTGGTGGGATGCAGAGGACACTACTGGAAGTTTTTGCTAGATGTTGTTAGGTCCTTTGTGCCAAGAGTCCCTCAGTGAGGCATAACACATCATATGGGCTCTGACACTCGTTGGAGCGAACTGCTGAAATGCCTTTGAGAGAGGAAGTTTGAGATCAGATGAGCAATTTTAATGCAAAGATTTTCCAGAGACAGCAGCTTCCTCAAACTCAAGTTCTAAATTTAGCCTCTCCTCTCCTCTCCTCTCCTCTCCTCTCCTCTCCTCTCTTCTCTTTGTCCTTTTTCTAAACAATGCTGAAGAAGAGTGTTGGGAAAAAAGAAATATTTATTGACTTTGTAATGGGATTAAGGAGAATTGGAAGAGAGTATCATTAACCCAAGGGATAAATGTTATATATGCAATCACTGCTATCCAAACCATTGTTCATCTGGAAAACCAATTTAAGTTAAGCCTTTTTTAATTGCTTCTCTGTGTACATTTACGCAAATCAAGGAAGGGGCAGTAATATTTATTTTCCCTCTGCCAGGTTTTTGTTGTGAATGTCTACCTTTTTTTTTTTTTTTTTTTTCTTTTTTCTTATGGATACTTATGAATATGAACAGAAATGTCTGCCTCAGAGTCAGAATATCTGTCGGCTGAAGGAAAGGGGGGATTATACTGCAGCAACAGAGCTTCGGGTGCAGCTGAAGATGTCTAGATGAGATTCAGAAGTTCTCAATACCACATCACAAAAACACATTCATGGCATATGTGTGGATAAAGAGCCCACACCCTGCCTTCACACAATGCACCTGCATCTTTGCCAGCAGTTCCTGTTCTGTATGTGATCATATTCTAGAGAGGAATTAAGTGAAGAAAATCCACTGTCCTGAGAAAATTTTCAAGGTTAACCTGTGGAGTAGCAAATTCTGGAAATTTTTCATCCTGTACCTCAAAATCCTTCTGAAAGCAAATCCATCCTGTAGCAGTTACTCTTCATTCGCCTTTCCTTATACCCTTGCTTATGCTCCAGCATCAGAGGCTGCGCACCCCAGCAGATAGGCAGGATCACAGGGTAGCTCAGGCTGAAAGGGACCTTAGGAGGTCTCTAGTCCAGCCTCCTCTCAAAGCAAGGTCAGCCATGAGGTGGGACCAGGTTGCTCAGGGCTTCATCCAGCCGAGTCTTGAAAAGCTCTGCAGTCCACACAGCTTTGGTAACATGGGAATGCCAGCAGCTGGCTGTTGTGCAAGGTTCAGTACAGCAACAGCAAAACTGATAGCGTCTGTATGTGGGTACGGGAAAAGGGGCAGTGAGTGACAGTCCCAAAAATGCAGGAGATGTCAGTAACAGATTCAGGCACAGCCTTGGGAATCTGTAAACCTAAAGGCAGAAACCTAAGCAATGCTGCTGTTTTATATCAAAATGAAGCATTACATTCTCATTTTTCTTTGGCTCTGGAAAAATGAGAAATTCCTTGGAAAAGTTGCTACTTCTTTTTCCAGGAAATATGTGATTTTCTGATCAACAAAAGCATGCAGTTTTACTGCAGGATGGTAAATAGATGCCGCAAAGAGACTTCATTGCAACTGAAGCTATAATTCAGGCTGGTTAACTGTTCCCTGTTTGTTTAGAGAGGAAGGAGCTTTGAGATGAACTGGGCAATGTAAGTACAGAGGATTAGTTTAACATTTGGGACATTGCTGACTGTATTTCAATATTGACCTTGAGCGCCACCTCCTCCGTAATGTATATATTAAGCCTTCGAGCGCCAACATTATTTTATTGATGAAGTAACCTTTTGCTTGTGGTAGTACTGGGAAACCACTACACGTACTCCAATGGAATTTTTCTATGCGAGAAAAGAAACAGTAAAAAGCTCAATTTTACCAGTTTCTTTTAGGTGCAAAACAGCCTGCAGACCTCTGCATAAACCATTTTCCCTTTGTCAGCATATCAGAAGGTAAGTGCTCAGTGCTAAATCTTGGCATGGTGTGTATATGGAACTTCATGGCATACCTGTCAGATGTTCTGATTCATTTTTAGGACTCTGAAATATCACAGCTATAAAAGATTTAAAAGTTCAGCACAGATTCAGCCGCTCAATTCAAAGAACCATATTCATTAACTGTTTACCTGCCCTTTGCATACCCTCCAGGCTCAAAATGGGAATTGGCATCTTAACAATGAGCAATGCACCAGCATTATGCTAATGAGCTGCTTGGCATATTCACCTCCATGCCACTCCGCAGAAGTTCATTCGCTTTCATGGTACACTGTGCTTAGAGAAGGCAGCGGCATTCAGGCAGGCAGGCAGCCCAGGCAGATGAAAGCCCAAGAGTTCATTGAACATGACAACAGCCCCCTTCCCTTCTCTCACATCCACAAGCGAATGTGTATCTACCAATGCAAAATGCTGTGTCTTGCGGTTGCCACAGATTTCCTTACTGATCTCTTTAATCCTCCTTTCATTTAATGCCACTTCCCATCGGCTAGAGGAGTGTGGACACAGACAGGTGGTCCTTGCCTTGGAAGATCTTCTTGCATGTGCTGACAGCAAAACTGCAGAACAAGTCTTTCCTGATTTCATGGTACAGATTTCAAGGCTGCTTCACGCAGGGCTGTCCAGTATACATTTGATCCCCCTACTCACCGATAGAGCTGCTCCGAAGTCTTCATAAGAAGTGAAGCCAAACAGTGCCTAATAGTGCTCTAAAAAGATGCAGATCTGCTACTGTCCCAGCCCTTTCCTCTTCGAGAACTAGGTTCTACTTGCTGGAAGTTTTTGGCAGACAGTCACAGGATGGTGAGTACCTACATGTTTCAGTGCTGCATTCACTTTGCTGGGAGATGCTGTGGAATGTAGACTTCTCTGATGACAGCTCCTTCAAGCCCTTTTCAGTCTTGTCAAGTTTCCTTATTAATAGCAGAGAAGTAATCTTGCTTCTTTCAATGGCAGAAACTCTCTAGGCAACCGCTGAATTTATAAGACTACAGATGGTGCCTGCCATTTCTTTTTTTCAGCACCACACTGCATTCCTCATCTGACATGTGGAACTTGTTTGGTACCATAATGCGGCAGCTGGAGACACTTTTCTTAGAGGTACAAGCAGTTTTGCTTGCATTTTTCTTGGCAGCACTGAATTTTGCCCACCTGCAGGCAAGGTTAATTTTTTTTTTCCCTTCTGAGATAGCAGAGCTCATGATGGTGATCTGATTTGAAATATTTTGGCACTGTGCCTTTTCCTCTCTGCCACCATAAACTGATAGAGCTAAGCATCCCTCTCCTTCTAAGCAGAAAAAAATGCAGGCAAGCATCTAGATAAGTCTGTACATGGCATTTAAAGTGTTTAAATGGAAATGTTACCCTTTGGGCTGTATTTCTGGCAGATGACAATGCTAGTATTGAACTCTACCAAATTAAACAAAACCAAGCCTCTTTATTAGAAGAAGTAAACGGAGCTGAATGCTACAGAGCTGGGTGCCTTGCAGCTCAGGCTGGTCTTTCCTGACAGTCTCTGATGTGCCGCTGACTGCATGGGAGCAGCTGGAAAATGGGCAGAAACAGGAGGATCTCATGACTGAAGTTCAAAGTGCAAACATGCACTAGTCATAGGGAGGATGGTTATTTCTTAACCTCTCACAGCAAAGTCCATATATTTGGTTGATCACACTCTGCTAGTTAACTGGTTTCTGGGATGTTTCCATGCTGTTTGTCAACAGCTGTTATTGCAGCAATTTGGGTTTCAGACTCCTGGTTTTGTAGTTTTAACTCCTCTCTTTCTTGATAGCTCTCAAAGCAGTCTGCTGTCCAGTGTACAGCCCAGCTGAAGAAAAGGAATAGACTTAGATCTAGACCTAGAATAAAATGGCATAAAATACTGGCCACTTACTCCCAGTGTTAACAGGTGTGTTTTTACCTGAGCATGTGTAATGGGCTGTTTCCAAGGAAGAAGGCACCTCCAGTCTCAGTATGGATGTACAACTTCAGCCTTACTCCATCACCTCTCTTTAGAAATAACATTCCACTGACTCTAATGGCAACATCTCAGGGGAAGACCCAGACCACCTGGACAATGTTTTAATTCCAGCCTAATGTAATTATGCTCTTGGAAAGTCTTTAGCATCACTCACATGATGAATTGGCTAGACAGGTAGGACCACAGTACCATTGCTGCTGTTTCAGATGATGCTTCTAGCAACTGCCCTGCTCCTGACCCTGTTGGAGTGCTCACTACCTCAGTTTGTCAGACTTCAGCTCTGTGCTGCTTAGTAAGGATTTGCAGCTGGCGTTATTGTCTCTGCCTACTACCAGTTCTCCTTGGTAAAGATAGAAGGTTAGTCAGAGGTATAGAAGCTCAAGGAATCTTTTCAAAGTAGGGTAATAACTCCTCCTATGTGACATATTATTAAAGGTTTCTTCAGAGTTTTAACCCAGAATATATTACAGAAAGTATGCAGCCAGACAAAGGCAGACGTCTGGATGCAAGCAATTCTACCTTATTTCCTAAGTGCAGATGCTGACAGGCTGACAACTGTCCTGTATGCAGGCAGAAGCTCCCATTTGCTACATGCATTTTGCATTAACGTTGCAAAAATCTGGTTCCAATATCAGCAGACTTCTCTTTTCAAATGTGCAGTAAAGGAAAGTGGGAGCAAGCTGTATTCTCCAGCTGCAGCTCAGTCAGTTATTTTCTTCACTTGGTTAGTGTACTGCCTTATTGAGATTGCTTAGGTAAAAAACAAGGCAGGCATTTTTTGTGCAGGTCACTTGGATCCTGAAGTGAATTACAAGATCAGCTGTTCTGACAGGCCAAAAGGAACGTTTTTAGTTCCACAGTTAGTAAACCAAATCAACAGGACATGACTTTTTCTGTGTTCTCTGTGAAAACCAACTGTTCCCTAGTGCTGGAGGTGAAAGGGCACATTTTTGCTTTGGCACATGGAATGACTGAATTTCAGCCACTTCACTGTTCTAGCAGACCTCATTCTTGTAGGAAAACTTGGTGGTTAATCAGAAATATCTGTAAAGGCAGCTAGAACTGCTGCTTATTTGGCCATTATCTAAAGTGTTTTTAAAAAGTAGCTGAGTAATTTGATAATGAGGTGTTGGAGATTATTATTGCTTATATACAACATTGAACAGGAACGTTATGGCTTTGTGGGCTGTTTGATGCTTATGTTTTGCTACAGCATCAACAAGGTCCCTGCTGAAGCACAGGCACCCGGAGGTATGGCAGGCAGCTGCAGACATCTGGGATAACAAATCACTCTTCTCACTTTCCTCTTCTTTTCAGCAAAAAAAAAGCATGAGACAGACATGTGAAGGGAGTATCAATGTGAGCAAAGCCATAGAGCAAAAATAATACAGGGGGATGGGATACATGGCATACTCCCATTTTTCCTAGAATTCTGTAGGCAAATGGCAAAATGGCAAACATCATGTAAGATCAGCAAACCCTTCTAGTAAAGGTGCCTGACTTCTTGTGAGGAGAGATTGGATTGGCATGTTGCAGCTTGGAAAAGGAGTGAATGAAAGGAAGATGATAAAACTTTACAAAACTGTGCAAGGGACAGAAAAAAGCAAATATGGGAAAATTATTTACTATTTCTCACAGCTTCACTAGCTGCCTCCTAACACTTGCATGACTTGAGCCAATCTGGGGAAGTTTTTGCCTTTTTACCACAGGATGTTGTAGATGTTAAAAGTATAAGTGGCTGCAAAAGGCAATTCATAGAATTAATAGAAAAAAAAGATCCTCAAGGGCTGTTAAACACAGAGGTAAATACAAATACAACATCTGGCTTAGGATATTAAGATTTCTGACAGCTTAGAGGATGTATTAGGGACAGTATCCAGGTGTGCTTGTCCTTTTTCTATAGTCTTTCCTTATACATTAATTCCAGGTTTTAATCTGAATACACTTGTGGTCTTTCAGTTTCAGTATTGTTAAAAGCAACTTCTGCTGTTAAAGGAAGGGAGGAAAAGGTTCTATCTGATGCCTGTCAATTAGTGTGTTGAAGTCTTCTTTTCATGCTTCCCTTACATCCACAAAGCAGCAAATTCAGAGGAGTAGGTGTCAATTAACTGAAGTTCCAGTGGTAACGAGCAAAGCAGGAGGAATTACCCAAATCTGGGGTCTTAATTCTTCTCAGAAAAAGAGTCCTCCTCTGTGTGAAAAAATCCTGAAAAAGTTCAACAGTGGAGCAAAGCCTCTCATTTCATAATTAAGTCATAGCTTAATTTGTCGGCACTCATCTATGCTGTTTTTAACCTCTGGTGCTCCCTAAAACTTTTCTGTGCTTTCAGGAGGCACACACATTTGGGTGAGCAACACTTACCATTCTATCACCTCTGTCCATGCAGTTTTAAGTTCACTTTTTCAAGATATTTCTATTCACATTAGTTGTCTTTCAACTTGAGCTGTACATAATAATGTAATACTGCTGGCTGAATGAAACAAAGTCCTGATTTTATAGCTGAGTATTTGGTATTTAGGGTTTCCCATTGTTGCGCCACCATAAGTTTTCAGCTTGCTAGATTCATGTGGATAGCATGTCTATTATTTTTTATACTCAAATAAAAGCAAAAATCTATATTTAGTCTTAACATTAATGTTTAAAAGATAATTTTCTTAATCATTAATATGGGTTTTGTGAATGTTGCAGATACAGGAGAGGGATGTAAAACAGAGCTGTGGGATGGTTCCCCCGGTCCTGTTTCTGGACTTTGGCAGAAGCAGAGTTGGGACAGCTTTAAGCTCTTTTTAATCCCTTGTCCCTTGGTCTAGCTTTCGGGGCTTTTCTGGAGGGTGAGTCTGCTTCCTTGGGGCCACTCTGCTCCAGCTCCAGCCTGCTCTGCTGGCCTGCACAGGAGCCACAGGGCAGGTTATGAACAGCTCTGTGGTCTGTCACTGCAAAATGGCAAAGGAGGATGATACAACACTTTTACCATTGCTACATGTATATAGCACTCTTAGGGGACTTAGAAACTTTCCAAAGGGACTATTGAAAAGCTAAGCCAGTTTTTCTGTTTAACAGCCCTGGCAGTCTCTCCTTGATGAGAGGACATAAGCCAGGCGGGTGCGCAGACTTTGGGCGGTGGGGCAGGTTATGGCAGGCGGGGGAACGACTGCGGTGTGCGTTGTTTCAGCCTGGTGCCAAGCATAGGTGCTCTGGCTCAGGTAGGAACTGCACCAATATCATCGATGCTATTGATCTGTTTGTCTCCCAGCTGTTGCCTGGCTGTGCTGCAGTGTAAATCCTTCTGGGGGGGCTTCAAGCAAGACAATTTTTCATTCACAGGCAGTAACAGAGCTCCATGTATCGCCCCCCTCTCATTTTTTTGGGGAGGCAGGGGTGTAAAAAAAGGTCTGGAAAATATTCATAAATGCATATCTACTGTTGGCATGTTGCACATGTACACTAGTCAGGTGCCTACAGAGAGGCTGATGAAGAAACTAGAATGTTGCCATGTAGGACAGTTGCTAAATCGCTTTCCCCATTAACTAGTGACATTTGAGTTAAACTAATGAGAAGCATGTCTGCTGCAATGCAGTGTACATTTATTCTTGGAGACTGCTTTTTTCAGCTTATGTACTGTTTCGCCAACACTCTTAGCCACCATTACAGCTGATTAATGATGCCTTTCATTAAAGGGAAACTATTATGGACAGCCTTATTTGATCTACTTTGAAACTTTTCTATTTCTGATCATCATCTTCTGTCCCTCCCTTCTCCTCCTTCTCATCTTTTCTCAGAAATGATAAGCAAGGCAAGAGATAATGCATTCACAGCCTTTGATCAACTGCTGTACATATGGCATATGATGAAAATCAGACAAAAAGCAAAGCGATAGTCTCGATAAAACATGTACTTTTACATTAATAATTTGCCATCATCTAAATTGCCATAAAAATCTCAGCTAGACTGATATAAGCCTAATACCTTTTGCACAATAGGCAGGTTTTCAAGTACAAAGCTACATCTCTTCTCTGATACAATCTGTATTTTAATGGAACTTGCTCTATAAGAGATGGCCTCAGGATTTCTACAGCTAGGGTATTCAGTTGCTTGCTTTAGGCTTATCGTACCTTGCCTATTTTATACTTAGCTTTCTGCAAGGACTTTTCAGTAATATTAGAAGTGCAAAACACTCAGTTCTGATTTTTATGAACAAACAAACATGCATGTGTGTTCTGGATAGACCCATGTATCTACTGGTCTGGGAGTGGTGGCTGTGCCCCCGTCAGGGTATGTTTCTTTTTTGAAATGAAGTTACACCAATTTATTTTCTGTACAGATGTCTCACTTTATACAATGAAAAGAAAAGATGTATTGTGGGGATATTTCCCCTTTGGCTGCAGAATTGTCTGCAGTCCTTGGAGTTTCTCAAAATAATCAAGTGGAATAGCAGGAATTCCTGGAAAAGCAAAGTCAAGACACTTTCTGGGGTTTTGGCATTGCCCTATCTCTGGTGTGACAGTATGCACAGGGGTGACTTATTCCTACCTCTCTCCATTGTATGTTAACCAGTCACAGAAGAGCTTTGTATGATCGGGAAGGAGGAGCAGAGAACATGCTCCAGAAAGGAAAACACATTTTCAAAAGACTGTAGACCAATTACGTCTCATCAAGAACATATGATCCAGCTCATAAATTCCTTAAAAATGTTCAACTTGCTGCAAAGACAGCACCCTATCACTGTGTTAGAGAGGTGAGATAATGAGGGATACCTCTCTTTTTTCATAGGTATGAAATTCCAAATATTTTTGCACCATGATTTATCACCTATATATGACTTGCAATTTATCTACTCTATTCACTACTGTTCAGCTCTCAGACTTCTGCCATGCTGTATCCTAATATTCTTCAGCAATATCCTACTCAGTCTGGGTTTGATTTCCTTTCATCCAAACTCAAGGAAAATGAAGAGGTTTAGCAGCATGTCAAAGGAGTATCTGGATTGAGAAAAAAATGAGAAAGGTAAAACAGCCAAGGTTCCTGTAGATGTGAGATCTGGACTGAACCATCTTCTACCATGGCAGGAGGCAACTTGCTGGGCCAAATATCTTAAAATGCCTCTCTGCAGCGGTGCCACTCAGCTAGAGATGCAATCTCTTGTGGAGCCATTATCAAGGTTATATTTAGTTCCTCTACATCATCAAAACAAATAATCTCCATTAAAAAATAGGTGTAAAAAGCAAAAAGTTTCTGCTGCTTTATTTCTTGGTACCAACCACTGTTGCACTTAAAAACTACAGGCAACTGTTCCTATAGCACATTTTCCCCATCTTTTAAGCACAACTTATATCTTTGTCCAATACTGAGGAGGTGGCTGTGCACTAAGCACTCAGAAACGCTCACCAAAAAAATTTCTGAAAATTATTCAGGAATACATAGATATAGCGGGTTTTCTGGTTTGGAAAAGGGAAGCTTTTTACCCCTGGAATTGAAGCCACAGTATTGTACGTGTGAGCAGCTTCTTAAATATGACAGAGCATAGCATATGAGGAATACAAGTGCAGTGAATGGCTTCTCAAGGACAGGAGCTGTTCGGAGCATTTCTCTCCCATAAATACTATTCCTATTACCCACCAGAATAAACGGGGTGATTAGTAAATGTGGAACATTAGAAATCAAAGCAAGAAGCTGTTATGGAGCTCAGTGGACTATGGTATTAGAAATGTGCTTTAGTTAAATGGCTCTGAAGTCAGAATTGTACTACCTTTATTCACAGAAAGAAACAACATGATGCAAACGGGTTTTGTGTGATGTCCAAAACATATTTTAAGCTGAGTTCTTTGTGAATGTTCTCAATTCTGCAGCTCTTGAATGCTTTGTTTATATGATTTTCCCCCTCCTTACAATGCATTTCAGCATTACAGCCTCTTATGAGTTGTGGACTTCACAAAGTGTATTATAAACACAGTAAAGGCAAGAAAAAGATCTGTGGTAATATAGTGCTTTAGTTCAGTGTATGAGCACAAGGTCAATAAGCAGTACATTGATGAATATTCAGTCTGCACTGAGGTGAAAGGAGTAAGACACAGATTTAAAATGAATGCTGTAGCCTAGAAATTTTCAGCAACTAGTGTATGTCCTGGTACTGACTTACCTCGGTTGCCCTTTACGTTCTGTGAGGACTCCCTGAACTGCACAGGATATATCAGCATTAGCTTTTTCTTAAGAGTAAGAGGGAGCACAGATTTAAAATTAAAAAAGACAAAACATAATGGGGACAGCTCATTTGCAATCAGTTCAAATCACAGAGGAACTCGTAGTGTTTGAGATGCCATCTTGTCCCCCACACTGCCATTTTCCTGGCTTATCAAGTCTTCAAAATTCCCTATATTCACTAAAGAAAGCCCATTATAAATTAGCTACAATTATGCTCAGCTCTTTTCTCAGAGGATCATCCTTCTAATTTCTAACCATGAGTTGTGGTTTTGAACATCACCTTATTTGCTCAGTGCCTGATTATTAAGGGAATTACACAGGACTTGCAAAAACAGCGAGTGGTGGTGATGACTTGAATGTAACCTTAACACACCCTTGTCAATACTGGGGCCAGTGCCTTAATCTAAATATCTACTTATATACTCTGATTGTGGCTTATTTTGCTGCAGACACCCTTGTCAAACACACAAGAGTTTCTGACTGTAGATCAATAGCAGTATGAGCCTAGTCTGCTCCCCTGGTCATTTGTAGGTGATTAGTTTTGCACTAGAAGTCTGCTGGCAGCCTGTAAGTGGCGTGTGGCTGGCCAGGTTGCTCAGGTCCCATACATCTCTTCGAATTGCCTGGGTTTTGGATGGGAAGATTCTTTACTGTCTTTGGAAATTCTTACAAGTATCTCGTTTTAGCTATAGCAGTAATTTTTTTTGCAGGAAAAAAAAAGGTGTTCAAATCAGTTATGGTTGTAAACTGGAGAGAAATAAATAAATAAGGTTTATTCAGGGTTTCAGATTGAAAGAAAAAGCTTTGCAATTAAATATTTTATATTTTTTAATGTTTTACCCTCTTCTTTTTTCTTAGTGTATCAAAATGGAACAGTACCATTTCATCACTTCTGTCTGTGGGAATAATGTGCACCTTTCCCTTACACTTCTTCCTTTTTCTTCCCTTGCCCCCTTCTTTTTGGAAATTGTTATGCTCCAGGTATACTTGTGGGCACTGTTATAAAGTCTAATAATACATTTCAAAATGTTACGCTCTTGGAAAATTTTAAACTGTAGACAGTTCTAAAAAGCTGGAGAGGCAGAAAAAATGAAGTAAATTTCAACCTGAAAAAATCATAGATTTCACTTCTGTTATTAAAAAAATTCACAAAGAAATAAAGAAAAGGGCAAAAGGGTATGAAAGGGGAATTATTTCTACTGTTATTTCAGCATTTAATATTAATTTTTAGTTTTATTATTTTAAAAAATTATAAAAAATGGGAGATTTAATGAAAATTTCGTTTTAATTTTAGATGCTTTTCCTCAAAATCATGAGAAATGTCTCCTGCATCTGGCTTCAGAATTTAAATACCTATACACGTGGTAGGTGTCCCATGAAGTGATTCATGCTGCCTGTTTTACGATGCAGTGACTCTGCCTTGAGAGAAGCCTATATATCTCCTTCCACCATTAGAAGGAGAGTAGCCTAAAAAACTAGTTTAGACAAGACAGTTATGTTTTAAAGGGCTGAAATTAGAAGCTGTGTTTTCCACCTCTTTCCTTTTGAAATCCGCAGCAGGCATCCCTATGCATTTGTAGGTACTGAAATCACTGTGATGATCTGCCCCCTAGTCACTAGACTGCAAATTCTTGAGGCATGACGAATTTATGTGTGTGTGTTTAAAGCACTGAGCATACTAGCACCATGATTATGGTTAGGTGTAATACAAGATGCTGTTACACAAACTTCAATAGTTATTGTTTTGTATTGTTTTGCACACAACATTTTGTACAGATTATGAAGCTGCTAAGTCCATTGAACTGGAGCATCATGGACAGTTACTAAGATAAGCAAATTGCTGGGATTCCCTCCCTCTTTCTGTTTGGTTTTCTGCTGAGTATTATCTATAGCTGCCCTGGGATCCATGACCCATTTCACTACCACATTGTGCAAGAAGGGGTGTGTTTGCCTTACATCCATGGTGAGCGGAGAATCCCAGCCAGCAAGTCCTTCGCACTTTCTCCTGCAACATGCCGAAAGGCTCTGCTGAAACTGCAGCAGAAGCTGCAGCAGTGCTACGCCCTGCAGGTAGCTGGTGTGGGCATTGCCCACGGCTCTGCGAAAGGGCACAGAAAAACATTTTATAATCACATTTTCTCCTCTTTGTGTCTACTTCCACTCTTTTGCTTTACTACTTTGGTTCAAATATTTTGTTTTTTTCAGGGGAGGAGATCTTCGCATGTATTCTCTACAAGTGAACACAGCACCTGCTCTACCTGTTTTTGTCCAAAATAGATGAGCTCGAGGCAAAGTGTTTAGACCTAGACTGGGCCAAAATGTCACCCTCCCAAAAAGGAAGGAGTGGATATTCGTGGACCTGAACTCAAAAAGCTAAAGGTTGGTTCTGAGCTTCCAAAATCGAGCAGGTCCAGGTAATTCACAGCTACTTCCACTTGTACCCTCAACTTCAGAGGAGGTCACTAATAATAAGACCACAATTGTATAGAAAGGTGAAAGTTTGCAAGGTGCAGGTGATATTTTACAATATCCCAAATGTGGAGCTCATAAGAGCAGGCATAACATAAAGTTAATCTTTTATCCTAGGCTTCTGAGAATGCAGGTGAAAGCAAAGGGTTGGAGGCAAAAAGTAATTTCAGCTTTGAAGATGCCTACATTTCTGGGTCTGGTTTATATTGTTCTGTGCTTCCTTATTTATCTTAGCTTATTAAATTTATCATATTAAATAATTCCAAGGTGTTCATGTGATGTTGCTATATATTTTAGGTAAGACAGAACACAAATAGTTTGGCATTTGTGAAGCTGAAAATAATAAATACGTGGTATTTCTTTTATGACAGTTCACATTTAATATTACAATCCTGATAGTGAGCCGGGCTTTGGAAGGCTACATTACCACAGACTGATCTATAGCTGTGAAGCACATGATTCAGTGAGAGCTGTACCAGACCAGCAGCTCCTGAACCTGTCTATTCCGTTTCTCCTAATGGTACATCTACCATCTCATTTACTTTCTGACCCTTCAGTATCCCTGTTATAGATCATGGTAACACACTGTCCGTGATAGTTCATGCATCTGCTGGAATTTCTGGGCTGGAAGTTGTAGCTGGCTTCCAGAAGACTTTGTAGTGACTGATGTGAGTTTATACCTTTCTCAGAAGAGTGTTGTTAATATATCCAGCCAGTTAAAACAGCTCCTATTGGCGACTCTAGTAAAGAAATAACATTCTGTGAGTAACCAAAAATAGAAACTAAAAAAAGTTTTATCTGTAGCACATTAAGTCCCCAGTTACATTGGAAAGCATTGGTAGCTCTACAACATAATTCATGTTTCCTAGGACTGGAGGATAGTAGGACAGTTTAGGTCTCCAGTCAACCTCCTGCCCAAAGCTGGGCAGCTGTGAGATCAGACCAGGTTGCTTAGGACTTTATCTAGTCAGGTCCTCAAAGCCTCCAAGGATGGGGACTTCACAGCCTCTCTGGACAGCCTACTCCACTGCTTGTCTTTCTTCATGGGGAAAAAAATTACAGTCTCTTGTTATTATCTCAGTCACATTTATCAGCTACATCTTCTGCAGCTTGAACACACTTAGTCTAAAAATTTTGTCAAAACAATTTCTTGGAAAATAATATATAGAAGCACTAGGATGTTTTGCAGTGTGTACCCATTTAAATCAAAGCCATCAAGGAAAAAAACTGCAATTGAAAGTATTTTGTTTTGGAATTACTATCATTGAAAGAGATCAGAGTTACATTTTGAATTTTTTTATACATATATATACACATGCTTTGTTTTTCCATGACATGTCAGTTTTAGGCATTACATGATATGACATTTATACAGACCTGCTACTGAGTATAGTGAAATAAAATAATACAAACCCATAACAGTATAATGAGCAGGTAAAAATCTCTGTATTTTGAAATAAATTCTGTATTTTGCAGATGGAATCAACATTTTTCCTAAATATCATTTTCAAGGTAAGAAGTTTACTGTTATAGCAATGTTTCCAAAGCATTCTTTTCTACTGATAATGGAAAAAGAAATTCCAAATTTCTCTTAAAACAAACATACCCGTTTTGACCAGACCTAACCCTGAATTCTACCTGCCAATGTTTTCAAAAGTGTTGATTTGGAAGATCAGAGTAACCAATAGAAAAGACCTCAGTGTTCTGGAAAAGTACTGTGAATGTTACTGATCTTGATCTCTGTCCCATCTTGAGACAAGATTTCACTTTATACCTTTCATTACTTGGGTCTATTTAGGATGTTGAAAATAATTTTCTTGGCATTATTAATACTCCCTTTGCTTTTCTATAATGAGTAAATGGTCATATAAGTTTTACTTGAGTGTTTGATATAGAGTTTGCATATATAACTATATATATCCATGCTCTTCAAAGGAGCAAAAGATACACTAAATTTTTTAGGCTGTGGTACAACACAGATAAAGCTAAAGGTCTCAGATCAAATCCTCAGCAGACACAAATAAATGACATTTCATTGACTTCAGTGGAGGTACTCCAGTACGTGCCAGTGAGGATCAGGAATATGAAAGAAAAGCATTGCAAGAGCCACGAAGAAAACAAAAGCATTGAAATATTCTAATATACTGTGATTGTGTGTGGATCCCCAGAGAGGTGCATTCTGGAACTACACCAGGAACAGCAATTACAGTGCAGATAAAGAAAGACAATGAAACAATCTCATTTTAGATTCATGGGGTCAGAAAACAGAAATTGCCTGGCTTATATTTCCCCTCCTTGAAAACCACATGTGTTAACAAGGGAGGGAGAGCACAGCACTAAAAGCAGAAGAATTTGCTGCATTGCATGTAAAAGATTTTAGAAGGGAATATTTTCGGGTGCTTAAGGAAACAACAATGCAGAGTTAATTCTGTGAATGGGGTTAGCCAGAAGTTTGAAGAGCTGAGGTGAAACCTGAAGTGAAGCTGAATATTTACAACTTCACTCTATCTTAATCCTAATGCTGCAGCATGAATACATTTTCATAATCTCCGTGCTTGTGAGTCATCCTGGTGTCCTTTGCAGCCCAAATTCACACTGGGCTATGTAATTATTTTTAGAAAATGGGAACTTTGTCATCTTTGCCATGCAGAGGGATCGGGTGATGCAATTGGATCCCCATTGCTTTCCTGAACTTGTGACAATGAGGAACAAGTTCATACCAGTGATTATTCATGAGCTTTGTCATAATCAGGATGTGTATATGTAGATACAGAGCTGCTGGGAACGGTTTCAATTAGAGCTCTGTGTGCTTGGGACTAGTGATGCCTGCTTCAGGCTTTACAAGCCGGTGAAAATAACCTTCCAAATACGGTATCTCAGACCTGAAAAGCCTGAGGGGTTGAAGGAAAGATCTGGCAAAGGCAGAGAAATATTCTGCATGATTGAATATTTTCTTCCCTGACAAAAAAGTGTGGGCCTGACAAAAAGTGCTTGAGATTACTGGACAGCTAAGGGGTTGCGTAATGAGATATGGAGACCTTCACCTTTGGGTCACCTGTGACATGAAGTCATCATCATCTGTCAGCTGTTTAGCGGTCTATGTGAAATGAATGTTGTCCTCTGTTCTTTGTGAGAAACATGTACATCACACAACTGCAGCCAGCTGAAAAGGCATGCATTGGCATATTTGCAAGGATGGCAGGAGCACTAAGATCTCCTGTAGTGTTGAGGTTGACCTGAATCCCCTCATTCATGGTTGTTTCTCTTGTGCGTGTTTACAGCTTTTACTTGAGGTTGACCTTGATAGTAGGATTATTTCTGCTGGTTTTCTTCCTCCTACCCCCTCCCCTCAATGAATATTTAATATAAAACATATAAAGAAGCTTGTGATTTGGAACCACCTCCCTTGAAGAAGAAGGTCCAACAGAACAGTCCTTCTGGTTCAGACGTGAAGTCTGCCTAACACTCCCTGTTCTGAGTCAGTGTTCAGGGAAGAGCATGATAAAGAAGATAAATGTGGAAATATCCTTCTACTGATATGCATCTGCCCCCAGCCATCAGTGATTTGAAGACCTTCTGAGCAAGATGAAATTGTTCCTGCCTTTGTACTGAATAGCTCCTGATGGACCTATCATCCATGAATTGGTCTAATCCTTTCTGGAACACATTTGTATTTTTGCTCTCTGCAGCATGACAGCAGACAGTACAGAGTGCTGGGCTCCTTCCTGCCCATTACCTTCTCTTTCCAGCTCCATCAGTTTTCCATGCTTGTTTTAGGAGTCACGGCCTCTGCAGGAGAACCAAACGTCCCAGCTGAATCACAGCCTGATGGTCTGGGCACTTCCCAGGAACATTTCTGGACATGTCTGGACATTTCCCAGGCAAATGGAAAAAGTAGGTTTTCCAATGGCTGTGAGGAGCTTAAAACCCCAGACTTCCCACTTCTTGTGTGCATGCTTTAACCCTTGTTTATTAGATGGAAAGAGAGAGCTGTTCTTCTGCATAGCAGGTGGCCATCCTCTGGGCAGTTTAAAGCAAGGAGCAGGAGAGCCAGGGCACCTGATTTTATTCTGGTTGTTACACAGATGAGGCAGCGGAGGTCTAGCAAGGCTGATCCACCCAGACTCAGAACAAGAAAGTGCCTACAGCGAGAAATGCACTCAGCAACCTCCTTCCCATGCCTTGCCTTTGACCTGTCCCTTTGCACAGTGAACTTACTGAGGACAAAATCTGTGGCTGATTTCCCAGTATGGAGAACAAAAGGGGAGCAAAGGGACTGAGGCACCGTGTGCCTGGTTTCCCTGCTTGTGCAATGCTGCCCAGTTAGCTTTGGTTTTAAAGCAATCCAGTAAGGAACACTAGCTGTTTGTTTTGATACCATCTCTGACAAAGCCTCAAGCTGGATTTGTGCAGTGACATCAAATTATTTTTGCCTATAGATTTGCTATTAATTGTAATCTGTCCATTGATCAAACTGGACCTTTGTAATGTTCAAGAATTACTGTATGATTATGAACAATATATCAAGACTCCTAAAAATGTAAAAGGACCTCTGACCACTATCTCCTTCTTTCTGTATAATGTCAAAAATAACCCCTCATCCCTGAGAAATATGGGGTGGAGGAGGAAGAACAAGATCCCAGAAAGCATTTCAAGGCACAGCTCTTCTCTGCCATGAATATTGCCCTGTACTGTTTGCAAGAACTGAAAACTTGTCACATAATAACTTGCAGCCTGCCCGGAGAGTAATTGATTGAATAGATTTAGATAAAAAATAAGAAATCAAAAGCACACTCCATAAAATCACAAGTCCATAAACTCCACTACAGTGGAACTCCCCTGTAATGAAAAGTAAAACTCTGCAGGACTTCTCGTATGTTCCCTTCTTATTTAGTACAGTGCTTAGGTTTTACACTCCTCCTGATAAATGAAAGCCATCATATTGTTGCCATTGACTACAACTTGGTAAGGACTTTCCAAAGGAGTGACCTTACGGGTTACTGCATAAACATGGATTTGATGTATAGAGCCCCCGACCACGACAGTGTGCTGCTGAAGATGTTTTTAGGATGTCCTACAAATATTTCTGAGGCAGATACAACAGTGCTTTACACACTGACTCATTATGCTGTGTCTTGATTCAGTGCCACTGGGAAATGTAGACACATCTACCCTCTGACATATTTAAGAGGTAACTGCTAGTGAAAGCAGGCATCTAAATGTCTTTGAGCATTGATATCTAGAGCATTAATGAAACTAATAGTAATGCTTGCAATCAGTGATACTATTTTCTTACGCAATAAAGAAAAAAAGAACTAAACCAAATGACTGGACAAACCCACAAAGTTTTGACCCAGTTCTATAATTTCTACAACTTAACGGGTTTTTTTGCTTGAAGCTGTCTCTGCTGACAGCATTCTTAGTATAAGGCACTGTGAATAACATCATTGTTGTATCATGAAGTCAAAAGCATCCACCCAGAGAAAGCATTACAGAGAATTCCAGTATTTTTCACCTTGAGGTTTTGCTCTGCTGTGTGAACCCCAGAGATTTTCATCTGAATGAATATTTTGAGAATTGTCTATTTCTAAATTTGCTAATTATGCTTGTAGGAGCCGAACATTTTCTGACTTAAATTATAAATTGAACAGGTTGCCCAGAGAGGTGGTAGATGCCCCATCCCTGGAAACATTCAAGGTCAGGTTGGATGGGGCTCTGAGCAACCTGATCTAGTTGAAGATGTTCCTGCTCATTGCAGGGGGTTTGGACTAGATGACCTTTAAAGGTCCCTTCCAACCTAAACTATTCTATGATTCTATATATTTTCTTCAGATAAAGCAAATCCTACTTCTCATAAATATTTCATTAGAAAAATGAAAACATGTGAGCTTGTCTTACAGATAAGATGTCAAGGTTTTAGGGAAAAAAATTGCCAGGAAGAAGTTGAATTTCAGAAAGAAAACCAATGAAGAAATTCAGAGTAAACTAACTTACTTTAAGGTAAAAAAGAAATACATTGTATGCACATTTATATACTTAAAGAGTTTGTGCATTTCCCATAATTAAATATGTAAACAACCAATTATTGGAAACTGCCAATGTTAATGTGGTGAGTAGTTGAAAACACACATACATGTTTTAGCATAACAGTATGTTGAAATCCATATGCAGATTGATATTTATTTTTCTGTTTGCTAATTTGCAAATAATATTTTATCACTACTGTATAAATATATGTGTGTGTGCACATAGGTTACACTATCCAATACTATATTTTGACGTGTACTTGATTTAAAATTATATGCAGCAAAAAATAAGTTTGAACTGTTTAAATTGAAATTCAAATCCACAGATGAAAATTCATATTACAGCAACTGTTTGGAATTGTTGATCTTTCTCAACACATTACCATTGCTGGTAATGGGATGCACTTTGTGAAATTTCAACTTTCTGAGTCAAGGGGTTAACATTTAATCAATAGTTCTCACTGTTATGGGCTCTACTGGGAAATACTAGGTTGTGATATATGCTATGCATCATGAAGCAGGAGTTAGAGCCTGGTAGAAAAATAATCTGATTGCAGAGTTTCATTGACAGTGCTCTACTCATACATTTTCTATACTTCATTATTTTCCATAAAGTCCACATAAAATTGCCACGGTCTTTTCCATTATAGTGTCTAAAAGATGTCACATACCAGATTGTTATTGTGTTCTCAAATATTTTTCCATGCTCCTGTGAAAACCCTTGCCTGGTTCCCATTGGGAGTTACCAAGGCATGTTAATAAATTGGAGTGTAATGAACTGGTGCTCTTTTTTTTTCCAGTTAAAGCATAGGTATGGAGGTTGCTTCCTGACATAACTGGCAAAACTGTGTGTGTGCATCATATTAAGATATAAAGATTAACCAGAACAAAAATCCTTGATCTAAATATCATAAAGTCTTGACAAATTTTAAATCCACGGTCATAAATTAGTAGATTTTAAATCCAGAAATGACAGCTATGATTATTTAATGTGGGAAAAGTAAGAGGTGACAGTGGTAAGATGATCCTTATTAATAAGAAGAACTAGTCTGTTTTCTGAATTGGAAACCAAGGAGTCATTCCTGGGACGTGTTATGCAGCCTTGGCTCTACAGAAGAGAACGAGGCCTCACAAGCCTACATACGGCCAGCCTGAAGATCGGACAAGATCTGGACTGCAGCCTGATCTCACAGGCAGAGGTAGTGGGACAGACTTCAGAGCCTCATCAAGCCATTCCTGCTTCCGCATACCCTGCTGAGCAAGGTATGGCCATGGCAGGGATTTTTGCTCAAAAATACTCAAGAAATTCCAACATTTCAATTCTGTGAAAGATCTTTCTTAAACATATTATCCTCATTTAAAATGTCATAGTAACATGTATCCCTTTTTCCTTCTGTCTGAAAGATATTAACACCTCTGTGCTGCTCCTCAGGACTAATTTTCACATTTTGCATGCAAGTCCGATGTTCTCCTAAGAGCACACATTTTCCTATCATCGGCTCCATCACGTCCGTGTGCCCACAGGAGTCAGCAGGAGACCTTCTCACTGCCTTGGCTTGGCCTTTGTGGAAGGATGAGAGGGAATTGCCTCAAGTTGCGTCAGGGGAGGTTTAGATTGGACATCAGGAAGAATTTCTTTACCGAAAGAGTGGTTAGGCATTGGAACAGGCTGCCCAGAGAGGTGGTGGAGTCGTCATCCCTGGAGGCGTTCAAATAAGGTATGGATGTGGCACTCCAGGGCCTAGTTTAGGAGTCATGGTGGTGTTAGTTGATGATTGGACTTGATGATCTTAGAGGTCTTTTCCAACCTTAATGATTCTATGATTCTATGATTCTATGAAGGGGAATACCTGAAAGTCTCCATACACTAAGAGGGTTTGCTGACCACTGTGGACAGTGAATGGAGATTACAGGCAGTCCCATCTTCCTAGATGATAATAGCAGGTAATGGTTGTCCAGGGGAAGTTTTATTTCAGCACTTTGTTTGGAGTGCTGAAATTATACAAGAGTCCTGAGCAGACAGAGGCACAAGATGGAATCCTATTTTGCTATTGTTAGGATCCATGCTTAGAATTTTTGCTCTCTCTAAGCTGTACTTCAAGCAGAGAATATCACATCAGCAGCTGCATATGTGTTTCTTTTCATGCTAAAGCTGTTTTACCCTGGGGTTTTGTAGGTAAAATGATAACACAGAAGAATTGTGTGTTATCTTTAATTACAAACACGCTTGCTATTCCCCTCACAATCTTGGAAGAACAGTCAGCTGAAAGAGAAAACAGATCACTCTTTCAGTATGTTTGTCACAATTTTTATACTGCAAAGAGCAATGACAACTTGCAATGTATCAGTTTGCAGGGAGGTATTACATGGCAACTGTTTAGTATACATGTCACTAAAACTAGCCATCTAACTTGAAGGAATCATTATTTTGCTACATAGCTTAAAGGCGACCAGTCCCTATAAATCACTCATGCACTATGTGTGTATATGCTTTTTTTTACTGCCTGTTTGGGGGAATTTATAGAGTAGTTCTCCAATAAATAACTTAATTACTGAAATGTAAAGGCTGAAAATGTGTTGCAGTGTAGCAGTGCCGTTCCAAAATGAGGCTACATCTTCCTTACAAGAACAGTATATGCTTGAAAAAATACTGTATTATTAGGATGCCTGGAAATGAGCTGCTAAGGAATACAGCAAATTTTTTGCTTTCACGCAATCCTTTATTTTTTACCATACCCTTACATTGCCCATTTTCATTCTCCTCCATTAAACTATGGGCTGCAGGTAGCAGAAGGGGGATGCAAACGGAGAAGAGTCTCTATGCTGTCACTGTTTAATGTGTATTTTTGGCAGTGTTCTCCTGACCCAGGGAGTGTGAGACTCTTAAAAAATCAAACCAAGCCAGACTGCATGTGGGATGACTTGACATAACAACGTATGGTACACAAAACAGCTTGGAAGCAAGGAAAAAACAGTGCCACTTTTGGACAGCTCTGCTGTTCTCACCTCCATACAGCTCTGCTTCAATTGAGAGCTTATACACATACCCACCTTCCTCCCCCCCATTTTAGTGCTAACATCAATAAGTATGAATTAAATTTTATTTTAGTTAGCTAGAGGTGCCTGGCTTTCTGTAGACTCAGGTCACATTCATAGGCTATGGGTGATGGCTGCAAATGATTTGTGGCTCTGAAATATCTTAGTCTGTGAATGCTTAAGTGCGTAGCATAAAATTCATGGAGTAAAAAGTAACCATATTTGCTTTACTGAGTTCATACTGAACCATTTCCCAATCAGTTAATGCTTCATATTGCTTGTCATGTGACACATATATGACAAGTCTGAGCAATAAATCCAAGGAACGTAGCTTAATGGCATGTCAGAGCTGGGAGCGCGGGCTCAGTTCTGGTGCAGCTAGCTCAGCACCTCCTCCTGCCAAGGCAAAGCCATGGTGTGTTGTACCTTAATGCATCAGGCAAAGTCCAATGACAAAGCCCCCTTTGACTATGATGATGTGGAATTGGGATATTAAACACCAATGCCCTGATTGCCTCTCCATGGGCATTAAAAATCTCACTGAGCTTTCTCCAATGTTCCTCTCTGGCCTTGTGATCATCTTTCTCCTTGGCATTGCTGTTCGTACAGAGGGTGTCGCATCTGGTTGTTCCTCCTGACCTCAGAAGGGCTTTCTTGCGCAGTAACTTACTCCGAGTACAGAGCACAGAACACAATCTCACATCAGAATATGATCCTCACATCTCGCACCTTATGACATGTCCAGCAAGACACAAACCAGGGAAAAATTTGGCCCTGTTTGACAAAAAAGAAATTGTCGGCTGAACACTGTATCCAGCGCTAGTGAAAATTCATTGGTATTGCTTTCTGAATAGAGGAAGACAAAGCAAAACAAAACAAGCAGATTCATGTGATAAAGATTCAGTACAAGGTAGTAATTTACTTTGGCTGCTATTTTCAACTTGCTTTAAATATCTTAATATTTAATTATCTACATTCATCTTACTGAAATACATATAAAGGAACATCTTCAAAGAAATTAGCTTTGAACATTATTTACAGACAAGGTGACAGATGTCTAATTCATTCTCTTGTGCCAAGGGAGAACAGCAAAGTGATGTAAAAAGGTTTTGAACTGTTTTATTTCATTCACATAATAAATTTCAAGTAGAGTCATGTGGTAGGATTCTATGTGGTTCACTGCCTTTCTGCTGATTGTCTCATTAGATGTTTGCACATCTACATCTGGCCCACCTAAATAATTTCTCTAGTTGTCTTGAAAAAACTTGCAGTAGCAAAATACTCTGTTTTTCCAACAGTGTGTATTCCTCCTGTGTGTGTGTGCGCATACTCTCAAAAGCACAATACTGTTTTGAAGGCCTTAAGGCAGAGGAATGTTAATGTAGTTGCTTTCAGTGCTGATTGTACACCTTGCACTGAGCAAGTTCTGTTCTGCCCTGAGTTGCCTATTGACCACAGCTTGATGGCAAATGACAGGAAAACAATACTGCAGGTGTGTAGATAGAAAGACCTCTCGAGGTTCTGTCCAGTCACGATGGGATGCAAATGTTACTTGTAGTGAAAAAACAGACCACTTTTGGCTTTGATTCTCTGCATAAAACAGTCGGGAGTGCTGTGGTCTGCAATTTTTATAATCCTTTTAGCACTGAGCTGTGTAATGCTGGTCTTTCATTAAAATACTCTTGAGGATAAGGAAGAATGGATGTACTCCTGACCTTACCAAACTTAGCATTTTGGAGAGAAGAATTCAAACTTTAACGTCAAATAGCTGGTGTGTCAGTCCAGAGCACAGCAAGTGAAAAGAGGACTGAAAAGCTGAGATGTAAAAAGGTTAAAAACTATGTTTCAGCAATAGGCTTTGCAGAAACTGATTGCTCTGATGTAGATTAAGCTGTACACTGACCTTTCAAAGAATAAGCATTTTTCTCAGCTGTCACTGTATCAATGCACAAAACAGGCAATATCGTTAGGGAAGGCACCCAGGCTGGCAGACTTTGAAGAGATTATGTCGATGAGTCATGACCCACCCATTCAGCAAATAAAATGAAGGTTAAAGCTTGTATGTATAAAATAAAGTTGACTGAAAAACTGCAATTACATTTCTCTCTTAAAAAAAATAATCTTGGGTGCAAAATCTGAGATTATTTAGAGCTAGTGTACTCAAAAATATTTTACCCCCAAAAAAGGGCTAAAATCAGCTGTTGTGAACTCCTCCAACATTTTGCACCTATATGTATTTCATATTCAGTGGGAGACAGCTTTCTTAGCCTATGAAAATGATGATGATTTCAGACATATTTCACTTTGCATTTGGCAAATGATATTGGAGAAATACCCCCTGCAAAACAGCTAGCTTGTTAGTACACAGACAAGGACTTGAATCTGGAACTTTCTTTTAAGCAGATATCAAGTGTTAAAGACATTTCTTGGGAAGTGTTTTGTTGTACATCACAACTTTTTTCAAACACCTTAGTGAACCAACAATTGCTGAAAAAATATTTTATCAGAGTAATTTCTCACCAGCTCTGTGTGCTCATGTTGGAATCCAAGCCTGACTTTAAGCAGGAACTCAAGAGCTGATCTTGGCAAATAGGTAGGTCTACTGCAAAGTTTTTGCAAACTCCACCAAGTACATCAAGTCAGCTGTATCTAAAGTGGTGGTGCATCATTCATGTGAGAGTGCCGTGTCCAACCATTCTTAGTGCTTGTTAAGTTGAGCCATTCTGGGGTATTTTCACTGTTCTTTACAGAAAAGTGTGACTGCTCTTTTGAGTCCCCAGCAGAAATTGTGACACCAGGAAAGTATGAATGCACAAAGGTTTAGGCTGCGCCAAATTGGTGGATTATTTCTTCATTGTGAGCTGCAGTCAGCTATATACACCTCAGATGAACTAGTTACTCAGGTTGAAAGTGCTTCCACCATGCAGGAGTAAACTTACATGGCAATGGGTGTAATGAATGCACTGCTTTTAGGCACAATGCCAAGCTGGATTTAATCTAACTACACTGACCAATAAATGAGGAGATGGTGGCATGAATTTCAACACTGAAATACTGAGCAAGCCTGCCAGAGAGCGCAAGCTCTTACTTGAGGAGCTGAACTGTGTAAACACATCTTTGCTGCACCAGAACACAAACTACCAAGATTAAAAATAGATTTCGTATATTTATTCATGTTGCAGTCAGAACAGACATTGCTCTAAGTGTGTGGGTTTGGTGTGTGAACCGTTGTTGGCTGGAGGGATCTAATTCAGGGTTGAACGTCTGGGTTAACACAGCAGTCAAGCAAAGCCTCAGACTGGAAGAGCAGCAAACCATAGGCAATTGAAGACTTTTCTTCCATGCCTCTTATGCAACTGCGGAGAAATGGTCAATATCCAGCTCTCTACCAACAGCCTTTGCAAACGAGACAGATATTTCCACTCATAAAAAGCACAAATAAGCAGAAAAAAAAATTGACTTCCCTTATCCAACCCCTTCATCTGTGCATGAAACTCAAGATCAGACTAATCCCTAGTTGATCACAGCTCACCGAACCACTTCACATATGTCAGTCAGGGTTATGTAAGCTACGAAGTGCAGGCTGATGGGAGGAATTTTACATGCTCGACTCAATCTCTTTGAAAAGTATCACTGATATGGGTGATGCTAGCATCAGTCTTTGTCCTACCAAGTTTGAAAAGAGCAGTAGGAAAAGGGAAGGCGGGAAAAGAGGCCATCGCTCCACAGGCTTCAGCTTCAGCTACTGCAGTGAAGCCAAAGAGGCAAAGGAGTGATACAGGAAGATACCAGTTGTGTTTTCTGCTAATCACTCTTCACTCATTCAGTGCGACTGGGAGCCCAGGTGCTCTTCACTGAACCAAGACCCACTTTATCAATGTACTAACATTGTAGTAAGATGGATAGAAATGTTCTCCTGTTCTAATTCTGTGCCCACTTAGGTCATGCTGTTCTGTAAAGAAGGGCTTTTTCTGATGAGGCCTATGAGAAAATTATTTTTCAAGTTCACTTACATACATAGCTACCGATGACGCAGGCCTAACATGAGAAAATTTTTTGTAACATAGGTGACTATTTAGAGCTAAGGTGTCCAGACCCTAAATAGCCATAACTTGCTGCAAAGCAGAAAAATATAGCTGAATACATATGTATAAATCCTTCCTGTACACGTGTTTGACATTTGAAACTCTGCAAAGTTTCATAATGAATCTGGAGATCACTGATCACAGAACAGAAGCTGATGGCCTTGACTATTATGTTTCTGTTCAGTTAAGAGGGGGTTATAGCACCACTGTCATATCCTTAGGAGCTCTGTTCATGGTGGAACTCTTCTTATTCATATGGACTAATGCTACTCATGATGACATCCCATTTTCTGCCTGCTTACTGGCTTTGAAGTAAATGTGTCATCAAATGATGTGCACAATAATGCTTTTATGTCTATTATATGTACATACATATTATTTTATCTATTTTGTTCAATACTTGCCACATGACATTTTAATGTGGACTGTTGTTAAGCCACACTCATTTCCATAAGTGTCTTCTGTTAAGAAACTCTAAGCTACTGTTAGGTCCATAATCTCTGTCTTCACTAAGTGTAAAGGTCCATTATTCATGCTCCCACACACAACGTTGTCTTTCCTCTTTTCTTGCCTTTGATTTTTAAGAGGGACACAAATGAAATCAGGATGTGCTATTATATTCTGACATTTAAGCCTTCCTAATAGTCCATCTTGCATATAGACAGTAACAGCATTCATTTCTCCTGGACCACCTCTTTCATGCTCTCTATTTGTTTGTCATTGCCTCACAACAACATGCAAGGCAAGAGCCTTTCCTTCACATTTCTCTTGATGTAATGTTAGTCTCACTGTGTTTTGCTGTTTTTTGTGCCCCTGTGACTAAGTCTGAATTAAATCCGGACTTCATGCTACACAGTCCCTGCCTACTTTGCAGCAGAAATCTGAACATCTGAATCTGCATCCTGAGGTGACTAAAAAGAACCTCTGCCAGGAGCCGTCACCAAATGGAGTTTCATCAGTTCAGATAGCCCAGAGTACTAGAAAAAGCCTTTCACAGATCCAATTGTTATTGGATTTAGACTCATTTCAGATTCCAAACAGTTTCACCCATGTAGAGGTTCACCGCTCACCCCTGTCCTTGTAGTCCATCAGTCTGAAGTTTTGTCCTTCTGGACTATGTAGTCCAATACATGAAGACTTGCTCATCATATTATGCATGAGAGTTGCTGGAGGGTTTTCAGAACTATGACACTTAAGGAAAAGACTGGTTTGCACTCTGCTAAGGTTAACAGCTTTGCAGAACTCATAAAAGCATTCACAACTGTTCTTGACTGAATCATCATAACAGCAAGCAGGTGCTTATGTATAATCATACCTTTTGGGAACTGTCTCGGATCATTTGTCTGCCTCAAAGGATGTTCCTCACAGCTATTCGTCTGAAAGACATAAAATGGCTCAAATTGGCCACTTGGCTTTCATTTCTACCAGAAACAGTGTACAATTCAGGATTACTTTGTTGTTTACACATCTTAAGCAAGAGACACAGAAATGGCACTTTTATATGTCAGAAGCAGTTTCTTTTCTGTTAATGAGTAAAAAGTCCCTCTACTTTTTCATCCTTTTTTGCAAAGTCTATTATGTGAATTTGATTTGTTTCATGAGATATGTTGGACTGAAACGGTATAAATGTGCTTTCTGGCCACCAACGCTTTTCATCTGACTGCAGGCACTTTAACATATAATGCATTACTAGTAAACAGACCCATGCAAGGAGAAGCCAATGAGCCTTTAACACATACAGTGATATTTTTAAAAACAACAGAAAATGTTAACTTTGTTGTGCAATTTTAACATAAAAGAGCCCATACTTTCCTTTAAATGACAAGTGAGGAATAATTAAATATTTCTCTTTCAACTGTCCAGATAATCATTGAAGAAATCTCACTGCCTCTGGAATTATATCTAGGCAGTTTAAATTCTTAAAATCAGTATTTCAATGATTTTTTTTTTTTCAGAGAATACCAGGCTAACCACTTTTGAATATCTTTAGGGCAGTTCATGAAACAGACCCCCCACAATTCCACAACTGCTTCTTTTTTCACAACATAGTTTAGCTGGTTTTCTCCTGCTATATTAAAGATGTACAATGTGGTGGAAGAAAGACTAGGACTGAATTGATACTGCTTCCTGCTCTTTGCATAGTCAAAGTGTAAAGAAAATGTAAGATCAGTATACGATACTACCAGCAGGAGTGTAACAGCTTTACAACTGCTTTGCAGTTTGGTTTGCACAAGTCAATAGTCACAGCACACCCTGGTAGACTATGTTCCCACAGTCCTCTGAGAAGCCTACCCTACTGCATCTGCTCCTTCAGGTATTGAAACAGTAAGACAGTTTGCTACTGTAAAAAAAAAAATTGACAAGAACAAAATGGAAAGAATGTATGGTGTCCTCCTGCCAATGGATCATTTTCATTGTCAGGGTTTTTTTTACATTTGTTCCTTTGCCCTTAATACCTTAATACCATTACCTTGCAGCAAAGAATCAAACTGCCGCAAGAAAAGCTTCCAGGACTTGTTTCCAAGTCTCCAGAAAAGGCTGAACAGTCATCAAGAAAATATCTTGGTTTCTTTATGACTTCTCTTTTTGCTCTGGGATCATAGCTTCATTTCAAAGTGCGTTTATAAAGTTATATCTGAAATCTCCGTGAAATATCTGGGATGCCCTTCAATGTCAATGAATTGCATGTGAGACCTAGCGGTACTATGTGCCTCATTTTGGTTAAGCTGTACAATGGGTAAACCATTGATTTAACAACTGAAGTAAAACTTGCATGATTAATTATGGAAATGATTCTGAACTGTTTAAAATCAAATGTAGATTTTTGTTATATTAAATCAGTAATACCAGTCTGGTAATTCAGTGATTTTTTTTTTCCTTTCCCAGATATGTGCAGGCAAAGGAGGATTTCACACTTTGAAAGTAGAAAGCTTTTGTTATAACAACTTTTCTCAGTGGAAGTAATTGGCTTTGGAAGGTGACATATTCTTGTGTCTCTCCACAGATTAATTCTCTTGGATCTTATCTGCAGTGGCAAAAAATGGAACCTGCGTCTCTTTTGCTGTACTTTAGGCATGCTCAAGCATTATTACCACTCTCTTTTCTAACCCTTTAAGGATAGATTGCCAGGTGGTAAGGAGATACTAACCTCATTTGCATTAGGTTTCATTCAGTACTGGTATTTCTTCTAGGTGGAACACAGTGGCTTATACCGAGCTTTTTGTTGGGTAAACATCTTCCAGTACATAAGTTAGCAACCTGGAGAAAGACAAAAGCAGCTTTGCCATTTTTTCTCCCTACTGTGATAACTAAGACACCAAAAATCATTCATTCTTGTATCTGGCTTTTTTCTTACATCCTGTTCTGTTCTTTTTCATGGTCCAACTAGGGAAAGGAAATTCAGCCTGTTATTTACTATTTGTGGAATTCACAGTGGAATCTAATGTATTTGCGATGCTTCTGGGCTCCTTACCCCCAGGGACAGGCTTCCTCCTGTCCTTTCCAGACCCAGACCTCTGGCTGGCAGCACAGTCAGCCTGCAATCAGCCATAGGGAGGTGTTCTGAGAAACCTGGAGAAAGTCAATAAACAACCAGAATTCAACGTGCGCGCTAAGGAAACAGATAGCTCAGGGTAGAGCTGCAGCAATGGTGTCTGAACACGGCAAGACAATTCCTCTTTGTAACGGATGTCCAGAGGGGAAGTAAAATGGATGCAGAGCAAAGCAGAAAAAGAGCAAAAAGTTCTCCAGAGACTTGGATGTCAAATGAATGTATAAGGGAACATTTACAGTACATCTTGTTTAACTGGAATTAAACTTATCTTTAAAACAATTCCCTAACTTGCACTGTGTTAAAAATTACTGATTTTCTTTATTTAGTATAATCTTGTAAGATACATACTTAGAGCAGCAAATAATTAATTGCAGAATTATACTATAATTAGCTTTTAATGAAAAGTACTTATAAAGATAAATATTTGTATACTCATTTTATCGATTAGAAGTTTAAGGAAGAGAAAGGCTCAGGCCAATATCTGCAAGACCAGTCAATCATTCTTTCATTACAATTTTGGAGGGATCTGCACCGCTTATTTTTAAAAAGTGAGCTGATCTGCTCCAGTCACGAATCTAGTCACATAGGTTCACTCTATGCTCATCTCTGTAAGTATCTCCAGAGCTAGGTTTGCCTGAACTGAGTTTCCTTTGTAGCTTTCTTCTAGAGATTAAAGTGCCCTGCATAGTGAGAATCAATATATAAGACATCTTTCATGGGAACTGGACTTGCTAGAACATTTGCTGGAAATTAGTGTCTGGGCTGGTAGAAGTCTTTCCTTCACAGCTAAATTTGAGGAAAGGACTGTGCGAATAGACTGCAGATGCTTTAGGAATCATGCTGATGAAGCAGTTCCCTGTGAGCAACCTGCCTAAAGCCACAGCAAAGGCCTAGTGCCCTTGAGTGTGCAAAAAAGGAACAGGGATTAAGAGCTGGAAAGTGGTTTTGCCACTTCACCTGGTAGTAATTTTGCCAAATCAAGCTGCTGAGTCTGGTTTTGGATCTTGTAATTTAAAAAAGGACATAAGAAATTCGATGCATCTCACCTGTGGTCTTAAAGTTCTCTTACAATGGAAAACATAGAAATATAATCTAATTAATTTATCCAGAGGAGACCTAGATAAGCTTTGATTTGATGGTATGCGTGCCATTGTGAAGATAAAATAGTCACTGCTAAAGAGCTTTCTCACCTACTGGAGAAAAGCACTGTAAGAACTAGCAGCTAGAAGTTAAATCTTCAGAGATTCAACCAGAGGGAAGGCACACAGGTGCTCCGCACGCATTGGAAGAAAGGAATTGCTGAAGGAATTGCTGAATTTTTCATTTCTTGAAGCTTTCATATCAAAACTGACTGCCTGTCTGGAACTGCCTGAGTTGAAATCACATCCTTGTGCTCAATAAAGGCATGCCTAGATGTAATGCTTGATCAAGGATCTCATACTAAATAGCCTAGTGGTCCTTGTTGACTTTAAAATCTAGCAATCTATTTCCTCTACAGGCTGAGGAGAGAAGAAAGAGATAAAGATTATTTCCATATTTTCATTTTGGGAAGGTGCTCAGAGAAATGTGATGCTGAGGTACATATATAGCTGGATGGACAGATGAGAATTGATGACTTCTTGCCTTGAAAAGAAAATTCTCATACTTGCAATGTAATAAAAGAAACATCAAAATAAAACCAATTAATTTTTCCTTTAATTATCACTGTTTCTACAGCTGTTGAGCAAATTATAGCTTCTTTAATATGCCAATTTTGAAAGTACTTCACATTATAACCAGCAGATAACCAGGGAATAAGAGTAATTGGAATTAAATTTATACAGTGGAGAATTCTCAGTTTTAATGTTGTCTAAATGGGTTTTAACATATTGAAACTGCCAGAAACTCACAAGTGAATAAAAGCTGTTAAAAAAAAAAGAAGAGGAGAGAAAAGTAGGATATAAAGTAAATACAGCTCCAGAAAACTTTTGGAGCAAAATAGTGCTATGCAACTCACAGCTCCCATTAAGTTCCACTACCATTGATCAGCATTCAGTTAACATTAGTTAAGTGCCAACACTGGTAAGGAATAGATAAGTCTCACAAAACAGGATTCTCCTGGGTGACAGGTTATTTTCCTTCATGACATTAATCCTTTATTTCTCATGAGATGCGAAACTTCAGATGAAGCTCAGAGGAGAGGGAGGAACGGCAATTCTCTCGAGAACAACATTGTATTTTGATGCTGGTACTTGTTCCAGGCCAGCACCAGTCATGCTCAGAGCTCCCTGCTGTGCAAAGCTCTTGCACATAAGCATGGAAAGTGACCTTATGCAGTTGATCTTACAGCAGAAATAACCCAGATAGGAGGTAGGCAGCGAATGAAGCAGAGGCTAAGGTGACGTGCTTGAATACCCAGCAAGGGTAGGATTGAATTCAGGCTCTGGGACTCTGAGCACAGTGCTGTTTGCTGTCCCCGACCGTGAGAACCGGGATGTGAATTACCACTGAAGTCTAAGGTAAATCCCAAGAGCACAGCCTCTGCTAGACCTACAGCATCTTTCTGCTGAGACATCTGGGGTGTCCTGAGCCAGTCAGCCATCCATCACATAGGATGAGCACGGTGTCATGCTCTTGTCCTTTCTAGTTCTTTGCACACTGAAGGAGACTTTATCTTGGGTGCACACAAATCTTGGGCAAAATCCTAGCTGCATGAGTATCAGTGGAAAACATTCTGTTGACTTTGGTGGGGACAGGATTTTGCCTTTCAGGCTGATGGACAAGAAACAATGCAAAGATGGCTTTGAAGGTGTGGCTTTTCAATGGCAACAATAGGAAAGGAGCATTTTGCTGGGCCATCAAAGATACTAACTCACTTTTAGGGTTTGGACAAAAAATATGGACAGAAATAGTCTTCCTCTGCATAGTCCTCAATGGTGGGTGCATCTGCATTACCATTTTATTTCCATTCTGGAGTGGAAGAAGCAAATTTGGAAGCAAATCTTCTGATTGTCCCTCATTTTCTACACTTGTAATCACATTATAGAGTGGTTTTGGAGCACATGAACTGGATGCTTTATGGGTGAAATGAAACCAAAAGATGGGCTGTGGGAAGGCACCGCATGTGCTCCAAGTACAGATAGATGCTCAGTCCACAGGGCTAGAGTAGAACTACTCCAAAATAAACCATGGTCAAAGTGTTTGTGGGTGCTGCTCTGCAGCACCAAAGCTTTTGCTCTGTAGGTTTGGTCCTGTTGTACCACATTCCTTGCTAATATAGGCACAGCTATATTTTTAGCAGTTATATGTCCAGTTTAGCACCATATTGGTACTGGCCTTTACACACCCTCTGTTCAGACGTGACCTAAAAAATTTAAATCAGTGCCCACCATTATAAGTCTTGTACCTGAGGCAGTGTTTGAGCTGTACCTACGTGGGTATAAGAATGGCTTTAATTTGCATTGCAACCCACATTGATTCCATAGATCTTCTGGATATCCTGGAGGTCAGATCCTCTCTAAGCTTAGGGCTCCCATAGTTCTTCAAAGCACATTATCCCCAAATCATTGAAATAATTGAAATAGTCAGGGCAGAAAGATTGCGAAGTCTTGCTTTTTTTCCCAGGCCAAGACCAACAAATGAGAGCAATGCCTTAGTCCATGGTGGGTGTTAGCTACCTGGGGAACTGCTAGTGCCTGGTTATACCCATACTGTGCAGAACACACGAGACTCATCATGTCTGTAAGCTGGCCCAAGGCAAAACTGTCATGGATTACCAGAAAAAAAAATTCAACTGATACTAAATCATGGTCTTACCTGAGGCAGTAATGAAAGGAACTTTCCTTTCATGTGCTTTTGTTTGCATCTTGGCTCCTGTAAGAATGCACTGAAATTAGATGTTACCCTGTCACAAGACCATGGCCATGACTTTCCCAACCCAAAGGCCTTCATGTCTTGCTACTTACATTGTCAGGGAAATAGAGTTCTGTTGCTATTAGCTTCAATATTTAAAAGTCTGTTACAAACACAGAAACCTAAGAAGGAACTAAGTTCCCTGTACAGATAGCAATCCATATGTGGGAATAATATAGATGATTAATACTTAGCTGAAGTATTAATAAGAATCTAATAATGGCTGTATCAATCTGGACTGCTAGTTTCTATGTCCATTTCATCTCTAATTTACAGTCAGTACGATTTCTGAATGGCACAAAAGTGCTCCACTTAAGTGACATGATTTCTAGGTAGCTGTCGGATATCAAGGTAAAGATGACAATGCCACCTGGAAGGCCCAGAACACAACATTCTCTAGAGAGTAGTGAAAAGACGATTTTATGACATTATATTCTGACACTGTGTGAATCAATTTTAATGAAAGATATACTTGCTTTCTTTTGCTGTGATGAATATTTAAACCCCCAGGCTTGAAGGAAAAAAAAAAGTGCTGTTTTAATGGAGTAAAAATGTGCTACATCTTTGTATTGAACATGAGTTTGAGAACTTAAAGTAGATAAAAATACTTTTGTTCCCATATTTTTTTCACAGCAACCGAATAAAAGCAAGAGTATATACTTCATCCTTCTATCAGTAGCCGGGATCTACCTATAAATTCCTATTGCATATGGTACTTTACTCAGGTTTTTAAAGAAGGAAAAGATTCCACTTCCTAAGCCATCCCAGCTTCCAAAGGGCCAGATAAATATTTGTCAGAATTATGAGTTAATTAAAATAATCTCACAGCCATATACTTTAAAAGGATCAAAGCACTTCTATGCATATATGTACAAAGAATGTCCAGGAGTCTTTTAAATCCAGTTGTGAAATGCAGCTGTTTCTGGTGTGAAATGTAACAACTAATTAATAGTAAAAGTACACAATAGCTTGAAACAGCAGGTGAATAAAACTTTTTCCTGTCACAGCTGTGGCATAATATAAGTAGACAAAATGCAATTATCCAGTTGGAATTTGGGAGGGACCTTGTAATTAACATAATTGTTTTTCTAAAGAAAATGGTGAGATCTACGTGCTACAGAGGAAACTAGAAATACCTTAAAGAGACTTGCTAGATCAGGGCTCTGGTTTTGTTTTCATTGAAATAAACCAACTTCACAGTATCCTTTTCCCACTAGAAAGAAAGATTCATTGATCAACAACTTGAATATTCACTCCTAACACCTTTATTTTTAAATTTGTCTTACTAATATCATCCTATGGGTTCTGTAATCATATTCTCATGCATATTTATGCATTCCCCCTGAGCAAGAACCAGCCAAAATTACACCCTACCTGTTCTTTCTGTTGGTAATACTGCCTGTTGCCTTTATTTTCCATGGTGGACTATTTCTAAGTTTTGTATGTTCTTGAGAGAAAATAGACTAAGCTGATTACGTCTATTCTTTTAACGTGGTTTGTGGTTTCTTTGGTGTTTGGTTTTGCTTTTTTTAATGTAATGATAACTGATAGGATACTCTCCATCCTTTAATTCTTTCCACATCTGTTTAAAGAGTTTTGCCTAACCTATGCAGCAAGTTGGGTTTTTTTCTCAGTTGAGCTGTTTTCTGCCCTGGCTTTGCATTCCGTTCAAATGATGACAAATCCAGTTCGTATTACAATCATCACCATTATTGTGATTATTTGCTGAAATGAAGGACAACCAAGTTGTCCCAGAAGCTTACACATTATATTAGCCAAAAAAAAAAAAACCCCACGGTGTAACCCTGTGGATAGGAACAGATGGAAAGATAAATTCTGCCACGCTACCGGTGTGATAGGAAGCCTCCTTAGTTTCAGAGTTAGATTTCTCTTTCTGCAAATATGAAAGAATAATCTGCAAGTTTTGTGTGCTATTTGAAAACTGCTGTTGCTTCAAATGCACTCCACAGTTACGGCTTTGTAAGTACCTGACTTCACTATAAGCATAATATGTATTAATGGAAAAGCCGTTTATTAAGCTTTTGCAGTCCGTAATGTTAATTACTGCAATTAATGAATGGGACTGCAAGTAGAGTTCAGCTAAGGGTTTTCTAAACTATTAATGAGGCCTCATTAATAATGCTCATGATTGTCTACTGGGAATTGTTTAACAGCCATGAGACTTATTGTGTATAGGACCTCAGTTTGAACTCTCATGACTCCTCTTCAGATAAATTAATGATGTCCCACAAACTCTTAGGACCACATCTTCAGTCATTTTTTGGAAGAAAGACAGTTTTAAAGCCATCTTTGCACCCAACAAAATCAAAATGAAGTTTTAGAACTCTGAATACATCATGTAAAAATCTTCTGGGTGATAAAATTTACTTTACTTTTCACTCCGTAACACAGAATCCCACTTGGAGGACAAAAACTGCTTAACACTAGATACAAGCTTCAAGAACAAAACTGCTAAACACTTTTAGGTCACTACCTAGAGAAGTTTCACAGCAATAAGGTAAATTATGCCTCATCCTTCCAGCTAATAATGTTCCTATAACTTTGACTTCTTTAAGAGCTATCCCACCATAAAACTGTATTTGTTCTTTAAAAGATCTGTGTCTGGTCCACAATACAGGCATCTTAAATGCACATCTGCAAAAACCTACGTACATACTTGCCTTCATGCTTGTCAGTGGATCCTTGCCTTTGAATTACTTGTTCTATTAGAGCTAGGTGTCTGCAGTTTTGGGTCCCTAACCAAACAAGTAGTGTTGCCAAGGGCACTTCGGCTGTTTCCCCGACTTCTCTTTGAAAATGGGATCCAAGTCAATTTGATGCACTCCCTGCTCACAGCTCCCCATGAAAGTGGCTCAAGCTACTACTCAGCTCGTCGGTTTTCCTCAGGAGACTCTCGTCTACTGTAGCCACAGAAATGTCAACCTTAGGAGCACAACCTGTTGTGCTGGGCACACAGGTTTTATGGCAGCTTTTTGGTCAGACCACAATGACCATGACCGAGAGCTTCCTCAAATTGGCCCCTGCACCAGCCATTCTTCCCCATTATAACCTCATAACAATGTTTTTCTTTCAAAAAAGTCCTTTCTTAAAACTGCACCTTCATCTATCTGGCTTCATATTTTACTTAATGTGAGCCTTCAGTCTAGCATCCACACAGGAATTGGCAGAAAAAACAGAATTCCCATCACACAAGAGTAGCAATATTTCAGTACAGCTCATGAGTTTGTGAATTTTAATGAAATCTGAAATCTCCCACGTTTTTTTCATAACTATATCCCCCAAAAAGTTATTTCAGTGTCACCCATGTAGTTTGCTTAAGAGTCACTGTTTTATCTGCTTTAGGTTCTCTTATGTTATTAAAGTGAAAATGATAAGGCGGAAATAATCTATTTCAATAAGTTTCCAAGTAAAGTCTGACAGAATCAGTACATTTCCATCCAAAATGTTGATATTTGATCTTAAAATTTGCTATTTATTTATTCAACTGATATTTTTTAATGGAAACTCTGGAAGATGTATTGCTCTAAACAAGTTGAGGTTAAAGGAAGCTGTGCTCAAATACAATGACGTTTACACTGTGAGATGTGACCTGCACTTGCCGTTGCTGACATTGCACAATGGACACATACCCAGGGTGGACACATTACCCAGGGTGGCATTAGCGTTCTTGGCTTTTAGTGAGTGGTCTCTGAATAACTGAAATAAGTACTGCTTATAGATGCCTGATCCCTGTGTAAAGGGAAGAATCTATTCAGAGTAGGTCCCAGCTGTGTGAAATGCTGACACTGAGCTGATGTGACAAACCAGGAACTTCTCTCCCATTTCTGTGTGTTTATCTCTGCCATGCAGTAAGTCATGCCAGGTGAAGAATGCAGACATTTCCCAGATGTGGTGACAAGGAGATAGAACAGATGTGGCGCCTTTGTTGCCTGCAATGCATATATAAATGCACTAGCAACCTGCTAGCAATTCTCACCAGAATTAAATCAAACATAAACTACATCATAATAAAGCATAAAAAAGGGTGATATAGTCTAAGAAAGAGTAAGTGAACAGATCCCAGGGTTTAATGAGCTAAGTTAGCTGAGTTAGCACAGCATATATCCAATGAATTTACGATACACTGAGAATTCACTCAAGGTGCATTTACCCCTCTGCCTGTTCACTGTTTGGGTTTTTTTTTTAGTGGGAGTGGTGGGTTAATAGACTGCAATGAGGATCAGGAGATCTAAACTTAAGCCCTTGCTCTGCCACAGACTTCCCCATGAGTTCAACAACTCTTTTCATTTTTTGGACATCCCTACATTGAGGGCTGTAGTTTGGAAATGCCAGTGAGTTTGATGAGATACTGGAAACAGTCTAGCTGTGATAGCACCCGCAGAAGTACTTGTTTAGAACAAGTATCTTTAGTATCTTTGCAATGAATGGTTATCTGCAGGAGCTCCTATCAGCAACATTCATCAGTATTTTTGTAGTCCTGAGCCAGGAAGCTTCTGGGGTTTGTGACTATACTAAGATTCACAAAAGATGTATTGTTTGCTGGAGGAGGGTAAGACAAGAAAGGTTTGTTGATTACAGCAAGGAGTGACCCCAGGATAAACAATTGATTTTATTTCAAGCACTATGGAAGAAAGGATGGGTCTCTGGGACCATGCAGGGAAAGAACCTGTTGGGATGGCTCACCTGTTGCTCTGTGTACAGGATCAGCATTCCCAAGATAGAACCTACAAATTCTCTGCTGCTCAAAGAGAGCAAAGGACATTGAACCTCTCTGAAGTCAGTAATTACCATCTTTCTTTTTCTTTTTTTTTTTTTTACATTCAGGATACTTGTAAATATGCAAATTTAGGTGCCTAATTTTACATGCTTCTTTAAATGTATGGGATAAGGTTATAGATAGCGCTCCCATACTGAGACAGCCCTCTGACTGTAGATAGTAATATGCATGAATGAAACTCTTGGCTAAATGTTCAGGAAAAGTGGAAGGTGAGCTGAGGGCACACAAGAATAGGATCTCTTCAGTGGCATTAATTCCAATGCAACAGCTAAAGCTTACATGTGGCTGAAGTTCCCATGGATCAGTCATGCTGACTATCTTTTAATACCAGAGCCAGGTACACTGTAGCTTTGTAAACAGGTAAAACTGGTATGAAGAGCAGATACAGAGTACAGTCTATCATGTAATGCCCAGCAGGCACTAAATACTCAGGGGGACAAGCTGAAAATCAATTATAGCAAAAACCTCCTCTGTTCTCAGCAGCATCAAGTCCATTTAAATAACAACATCTCAAAGCACAAAAGCAAAGTAAAGCCTCATGAAAGTCTGTTTCAGCGAGGTCTGCATCACCCCAATCCTTTTGCTTTGCCTATTCAAGGAACTCTTTCTCCATGATGTGGAGATGAAGAATTAATCATCCTGTTACATAAAATGCATACTCCATGGGGAAGATGCATAAAGCACGCAAGAGACGGATGGATTTTTTGTAGAGTAAGGTCACCCTCAGGGGGTGAGAACATAAGGAAAAGTGCTCACTGAGTAATTACCATTTCTAGATCCTCTGGAGAATTGCAGGCTTGATACCATCTGAAAGAGACTATGATTTTCAATTAACTCTTTGCTCTTGTAGATTGGTAATTACCTCCGTATATGTTGGGGTGCTGGTTTGCACTAATCTCAGCAGGGAGCTGAGGAATTGGAAATGGTCTCATTTGCCTGGTGGTCAATGGCTGCCACAGGTGTGAAGCCCGAGCAGGGCTCTCCTGAATTGCTTGTCAAGAGCAGTGGGATTCTCAAATTTTGAGGAGGACCTCTACTGTAATGCTGGGAAGACAAATGGGTAGAGAGCGAGCCCTGTGCTCATAGTCTTCTTATCTGTTTCTAGCTGGGTCTGAAAATGCCTAGCAGTGTCCTGCTGACCAGGTGACGCTGGCAGCCTGAAACCAGCCGGGATAGCACTGCGCACTGGGATTTAGGTGACAAGAGGCAAGAGCTATGTAAATTTGGTACCTGCCAAAGCAGCAGGTACCATCGAGGAAACTAAGATATTAAGAGGAAGCAAAATGAAAGACAAGGAGATTTTTGAGGTAAGAAAAGGGACGGAAAAGAGGATCTTTTAAGGTGTATCAGGTTATAAAAGCTTCACTGTGTTTTAGTTACTGCAAGCTGAATTTCTGAGAGCCTGCAGTAGCTTATTAGACACATACTGTAGTTTTAATTAAGTAATTAGGGAGTTTGATGAGGAAGGCAAGGATTTTAGAATTTGAAGTATTCTGGAGAGTGTATAGGCAGGGGAGTCTTTTTCTCAGGTGTGTCTGTATTATATAATGATTAACCTTGAGTGAAATGTTATAGGAAAGACTGAGAGCTTTTATTCATGAGTCACAAGCATAAAACCTGACCCAAAAGCTCTTTGAAAAAACTCTCCGAGAAGAGAACTTTGTCAGTGTGAAGCCTGTAGGACTTAGGTCAAAATGTGCATTCAGGGATCAGGTAAGGTTTAGCAGAACAACATTTATCTCTTGAAAGGACAGACTTAATGAGCAATATCCATGGAAATAAGTAGAACTTCTGTGTTACAATGTGTTGAAGAGATAATGCAGTTGCTGTTAGGTTTTGTGTGACCTTAAGTTTCAGATTGCTCACAGAAAAGTCTTTAAAGAAATGAAAATATAGTATGAGAAAATTAAGAATACAGCTATCCTCATAGCTGTTACTTCTCCCATCATTTACTGTGTAAACTTATGGCCTTCTGAGTGTGAAGTCACTGGGATTTTCATATGAAGGAAAAATACAGTCCTATGGGAAAGGATATACCACACTCTCTCTCGAGACAGCTGTTGGATTTGGTTATGGAGATGGAATCCCAGGGTTCCCAGGTTAGCACCAATGCAGAATATGCCTATAAAAGTCATAAGGTCATGTTCCCATAATTAAGATGTATGGTTTAAAAAAATATGTGCGGGTGTGTTACTGCCACATTGAATCTCAGTATGTCTTTCTCAGAAAGGAACTTTTCTATCCAGCGAGCAAGTTGGGGTTCTGAATGAACCTTTCTGTAACCTTCACCTTGAGCAGAAGTGTGGTTTGATGGTATATATATTCACTGAGGCAGTTTTTTGCTTTGGTTATTATTTATCACCATGAACCCATATACCAACAGTCTATTTATTGCTGCAACACTGAACAGGTTCTGCTTGGGATATCAAAAAAACCTTAACAGGCACTTCCAGAATCTGCCCATCTCTCCCAACCAGAGTTCCTAACTGCAGTGATTCAATTACGTGATGAAAAGCATGCCAGGTGAACCTTGTCTCCAGCTTCTCTCCCTTGAGGTATCCATGAATAAAACAGGGTGCCTGCTGGTCTATTTTACATAAATGTTAGTTTGCTCTTGGCTTCTTTTTTGGATTTGGAGTCAACCAACTAGTTTTATCTGAAAAACATCACAGCATAGTTTTGGGGATAGCTGACTCCAAGAACCACTCGTCAAGGCAGCATGGATGAGACTGCACCTGATTTGGTTCTGTGTAGCCTACATGGTCCCCCAAGAGTATTGCAGAAGGCTTGACACCCTCCAGCACCCCACGCATTCCCTCACGCCATGATACCCACATCTACTCTCCACTACCTCCCCAGAGGGCTGTAAAACAGCTTTTAGCTGAAACCTACTTCCCCTTAGCAATTTTTACATTTTAGGACAACAAGGGCCCAGAGGAGACAATGCAAGTACTACATGACAGGGACACGGCCAGTCTGCTCTAGAGGCAGGTAGCTCCAAGCAGTGTGGCTCCAACCCTCTGCTAGGCCATCAGGGCTCAGTCACACTTTGCAGTGTAGATGTAGCTTGTGAGCATGCTTCCTGTTGAGGTCCCAAAGTGAGCACTTCACCCCAGACAAGATTGGACTCTGGGACGCTGCTTTACAAAATAATCTTTGTGCAAAAAAATTTTGTCTTACAAGGTCTTCTGGGGGCTATGGAAACTGCATGGGGGGTGTCAACACTGTTCAGCCAGGAGATTCCTTCAGCTTTTTGAGGTACAAAGAGAAATTCCATCATGAATAACATAAACTACCTAAAATCTCTTCAAAAGCATATCTACTCAAACATATGAATACTGTATAAACAATATAATCTCTGTGCTGATAGAATGCATTTGGTAGCAATCTGGTTTAATATTAATAAATCAGTATATTTTGCTCAGTGGGGCACAAAGACACATTTAATCTTGAAATATCATCTGCATTGTGTTATTTTGTGGCACATTTCACCTCAAAGGTTGCTGTATTCACTTCATCTTGAGTAGAAGGTCTAATCCATCAGTTAGTGCCATCTCATTATAGTTCCATCAGGGGCACCTAATGACTATGGATACCTAATACAAGTTTGTAGGTGATTTTAAAATGTGGCTGAATGCACTTGGGAGGCATGAACAACTCTCTTATATCTCTTATCTCTCTTATATCTGAGAAGACTAAGAAGAAAGGGAGAAGGAAACAGGAGCTAAAAAAAAGAAGCAAGCAATTAGAAAGAATAACTTTGTGGCTGCTGGAAGCGAGTATTTTTTAACTACAATTTAAGTAAATTCTTCAATAATTAAATAATTTGTGATTTTTTATGAATGAATGCATATTTTATGTTACAAATATGAAATTACATGGTAATTATAATTATGTCTATTTATATTTACCTATATATATCCAATTTTATTTACAGATCTGTGTTTATATATACTATATACACAGAGACACACATGGATATAAATGTGTGCATTCTTAAAATGTGTAACTCCATGTGAATTGCCTTTTTTCATCACTAAATACAGCTGGTTCTATGCTAGAATTAATTTTCTATTATAGTTGCACAAAAGGCATTCAGAAAGAAAGAGGAATTCACTATCGAGTCAAGGAAAAGCCAGAATGTTATCCTGAAATAAGATAGACTACTGCAGTCAAAGTACTGCAGAAATGTCAATGTAGTCACAAATAGCCAGGCTCAGTCCTTGTTTCTCAGTTTCATCAGAGATTATAATTCTGCAGGACTAAAATTTACCTCTGTGTTGCAGATTTTGCCAGTTGGTCTAGGCTGGATGTTAAATCAAACTAAAACAAGTGGAACCGCTGGGAGGGTGGTGGTCACCTTTGTTTTGCACTTAGATGTGACCCCCACTATCCAGCTGGTTGGGGTTTTTTTTTTGGTTGGTTTTTTTCCTTTCTGGTTGCAGTCTCGTGAAGACATGAACCATCTAAGTGTCTCCATCTAAGTTTGGAAAATGATTAGCACTTCTGTATCATAGCATAAATATGTATGTCTGACTCCTGCTACACACTCTGTAGTTTAAGACCAGAGCAGGTTACCCAGAAAAGCTATGGAGTCTCCATCTGTGGAGGTTTGCAAGGCTCAACTAGACAAGGGCACAGCCATCCTGCTCTCGTGCTCGTGAGAGAACTGTTCTGAGCAGAAAGGTGGCCTCGAGACATCCAGAGGGGTCCCTTCCAACCACAGTTTCTATGATTCTATAAATATGTTTGACTCGTGCTACAAACACTCCAAGTACTGAAAAAAACCACCCAAAACTTGTTAAAAATTATAATAATTTCAACTGGGGAATTTTGAATGTTTTCAATTTCTTGTTAATTTATTCCTGAGCTATGAAGTGTTTGAAAACCCTGAAAATAAATGTCTGACTCACAGAAGACATATTCTATGAGAAACTACTGAGTTTACAAACCTTTTTTTGAAACTAGGAATTTTAGACCAAAATTAAAGTAAACGCTGTGATAATTTAGAATGAATGTCAGTATTCTACCAGAATGCAACATAAAGTGAATAAACGTGGGATGATGGCAACAAAACCACAACATAATTAACTCAGTTTAGGATTTTTAGGGTTTTGCATGAGTAACTCCAGCAAGAGACAGACAGCTCTGCTTTTTGGCCACGTCAGTATGCAACCAGCACTGAAGAGATCAGCCATAACCAGTGAGCTGAATCAAAGAGTCTTTCCATGCACACATCTGCTAATCTGAAGCAGGAGGTATTTGGCTCCACACCTATGAAGTTTGGTGTGACCTCCTGGTAGCTTTCAGCGGGGAATAGCCACCCTTCTCATCCCCTTTATTCTGCAGCATAAACCTGCAGCAGTTGTTTAGAAAATGGATGTGAATATCTTAGTGTTGGGACGAGGTAAAAGAACTTTGAACTGAGGTGTTATTCCAGCTTTTGGATACGCAAGGCTTCTTCTCGGGAAGACAGAAAACAGAGCTCAGAACACTTCCAAAGATTGCTTTTATATGAGCAAAACCACTGCTTTGTAACAAACTCTCACACACGACCTAGAGCAGTGACGTTAATGTTTGAGTTTTTTCTTTAACAAAGAAGCTTATTCTAAAAATGGTGGGAAAATAAATTTGTAAGTGGGAGATCATACTGCTGTAGTGTGTCCTGTAAGTCTTCTTACAATCTTTACTGTTTGATAAATGTGTAAAAAAATAGCCTGTTGAGTTCAATGGGGTGTTTTCCTAAGTAGAAAGTCAGAAGGATGCTTGATGCAGGACACTTGAGAGAACTTTATCTCTAAAAGCACTGGTGTTACTGAGAATCCTCAGGATAGGGTTTCAGATGCCTTAACTAAGATGATGTGTGGTAATACTCATGTGCTGTACTGTAAGAAATTTAGCATTGTCACTATGACTACTGACTGTTATAGAGAATCAGAGGAAGAACGAATCTGTATGTAAAAGTGGAATAAGGTCGTTTATTTTCATGAATTTGGAGTAACTAGAGAACTCACCCAGCTTGCTGAAGCCTCTGTAATCTACCAGGTTCATAATGCACTGTATCATAGCAAATTAGCTCATAACTCACTCAAAGCTCAGCTCAGTATTACTTGACTGACCATACTTTGTTTGCCACAAAATCCTTCTGTTTGTTTTGGTGGTGGTTTTTTATGAAATGGAACTTTGAACGATGGTTTGTTGGCAGATTTATTTGTCTCCCAGAACCATGAGTTGCATGGGTGTAAGCAAGGGCAGAGCTTGGCTCTAAATGACTAAAATGCTCTGCTCCCTTGGCTGTGAGACGCTGAGGGAGTGCATAAAAATAACACAGACCATGAGAGCTTCAAAAGTAGCAGGAAGAGGGAGTTGAGCCAACCTAGCATGCCTCCTCCTTCCCAGGGGGCCTGCAGAAAGGTTGCTGCCCCTTCAGCTGGTCTTGCTTTGCAGGACTACACAGACTGACTCAGAGGCACAGGCGTAAGGCTGGGGAGATGCCACACTCAGAAACCAACAGCAGTTCCCTCGTTGATTAAACAGGCTGTGCTGACACTTTGGATGGAGAAGGGTGGGATGGATTATGTGTATGGGTGCAGGACTGCTGGTGTGGTGGTCCCAGCTCATTGCTCGCCACCTTTCCAAAGGCAGCGCTTGTGTTGCGTCCGTGATCACTGTGGTTTTCCTGCAGCATGGCGAGCGGAGCTTCTACATTTTGGATGAGCTATAGCCTCTATAGTATATTGTCACAGTAGCGATGAGATGCCCTCCCTGAACAGTCCAATGTCTGTACAACTGTATGCACTGCCTCGTAGACCATTTCTGTTTTCATTCATTACACCCATTGAATTTTTCAGAACTCACGATTTTTAGATAAACTGAAAATAGAAAAAAAATCCAAGTTAGGTTGAATATAGAAGAGAGGCAGTTTAATGAGAGAGAAAAGCTAACACTGCAGTTTTTAAAGCACAGGGGAAATTTAAGCATGGAGTACTAGAAATGGGATTGCAGCCTTTGTTCTTAATACGTGTTGCATCTAACAATTCCATTTGTTCCACTGTTCTTCAGTGCCAGGGCTAAGCAAATAGTTCACAATAAATAATTTAGCCTTTGAATTTAACCTTCATTCCTGCTCATGGAGTCCCCATGTGCTGATTGCGGTGGTTTCAAACGTATTTGCAATTCAAGATCATGGAACTTTTAGGGGTGAAGGGAAGGAGGAGATATTTATTATTGTGATGTGCCAGAGTGATATGACACTCCCAACTGATCACAAAGTATTGCTTGTCCTCCCTGATCTGATGGCTGCGGTGGGACAGTGAGGAGGCAAAGTGAAAGCTGTCATTTTGAGATGAAACATGAATTTCTCCTTTTGAAAAGATTAACATCTTGATATTTTTTGCGTGGGAAGGTTAACATGGAGTCACTATTGAAACAAACAAGACTATTTCTGTCTGAATCATTAATTCTGGATACGTAATCCACAGTTGCATCTAAAGGGGATGCTGCTCAAGACAGGGCACTCTGAGACCTCTTCCAAAATAAATTACACCTTTTGCATTGCGTTGTGAAATGGACCTTTATGTCTGTGAGGAAAGTAGAGGATTTCCTGATGCCTCTACTATCAAACAGAGGACAAAACCATGTCACCCTGAGTTGTGTTTTAATCAGTCTTTCCTTCCTTGCTGTGGTATGTTGTTGCTTTGCCTCAGACAGGGCCAAATTTTTGTCAGAAGGAGTTACAAAAATTCAGCTAAGAAAATGCCCCAAAAGTGTTTCTCATGCTGCAGCTCGAAGCACACAGGAATAAGCTGAGAGGATTACTGCTGAGCTGCTTTTCCACCAAGAAGAGAGAGTGAAGTGCAAGTTGTACATGCTTGACATCATAAAATACTACTATGGCAACAACTCACTGTTTATCTGCTTAAGCATCAATTTGTAGGGGAAAAAATGGTACAAATATAAGAAACTGTATTCTCTTGTATTTTATCTGCTCTTCCTTTGGTGGGTATCAAATAAAGCTGTAAGTTTTCAGAATTAAAAGGGGAAGGTTTGCAACTGCCAAATTATGGAATCAGTCTTTCTCTGGGTGATTACATTAGAAAAAATAATGCCTCACAAGTCACCTTGCTGGAAGATTACAAAGTTTTGAAAGATCAGAATAGTGCACAGAAACCTGATGTATCTTTCTTACAGTTTGGAGATGGGAATCAATACTGTTTAGGGTGAATTTGGCAGTGTTCTTCAGAAAAAAACAAACAGGAAAAAAAAAAAGATATTTTAAATTCTACATGCAAATGGGAAAAAGCACTAGAGTAAAACAGTAATAAAATGTAATCAATCCAAACAGTGAGAGGAACAACAAAGAATTTAATTGATCTCAACTTGTAAAAAACATGTAGGTTTTTTAATCAGTAAGCATTAAGTGCTTAAGAATTCAGGTAGGCACACTGTTTCTTACAGGCATCCGGAAGCAATTTCCCTTTAGCCTTGGTGACAGATAGGTATCACATTTTTCTGGACAGTGAGGATTGAAATCACAGAAACAAGGGTCTTGATATTCTGTTATTTTTAGAAATATGAACTCAGCTGCCAAAAGGTATTAAAAATTCCACTGTTTTTTCTTTAAAAAAAAAAAGTACCTAGACCCCTAACAAAATATTGAATCCTTCTTTAGAGGTACAACTTAGCCACGTAAACTACTTAACTGCTTTCTTTATTTTTCTATCTTTACCTCCTTTGCTGTTTTCCTCTTAAAAAGATGTAATCTCCTTTATTAATTGCTATCTGAAGTTTTCTCTCTGTATTTATTTCAATCCTTGAGAACATACAATTCATTTTCCAGGAAAACTGGACAATAGAAAAAGGAAAATGAAAAACATCCTCACATTTTAATGTAGAGATACTGGCATATGTAGAAGTAAATGCCAAGTGCTATGCACAATTCGAGGATAATCCTTTTGTGTACTACACAAACTTGTGAAATCATTATCCCAACAATTAACCAGCATGATTAATGAGACAGGGGAAAAAAAGAATAGTTGCTGCTGTTCTGTTGGTGCAGAATCTAAATGTCCCCTGACTTCATCTATTTTACTTTACATCTTGCTTGAGTGTCTTTAGTCTTTTAGAAAGAGAGGCTGCCATGATTGTTGGCCCAGCTATTTTTGTCTGTAGCAAATGTTAGATTGATATCGTTACACTGTCCCAGCTACCATTCTCTTTTTCTTTCCACTGAATGCACCAGGGTCTTATTAAATAAATCAAAATTAAAAAAAAAAAAAAAAAGAGAGAGGGGGAGAGAGAGACACACAAATCAAATGAAAGCCGAGTGGGCTCTGTTTGCAGGCTGTGGCCTTGCTCCCACTGGGCCCACGCAGCACGTGCCCTTTTATCTTAGTGCCTTTAAGCTATGGTGGTCTGTTCAACCTTCTGGGGCTACATATGTCTCTGGGCCAGGATAATTGTTCTCAACAGCATGAGCTTAACTTTATCATCTCTCCTGCCTCTTGACTTACTGTAAATTAAACAGTGGCTGCATGAAAAAAAAAATGAAGCTGGGAAGTTTCAGCAGTTTTTTAAGACTAGTTTTTTTTAAAACAGAGCTTGTTATTTTATGGGTACTGTGGAACATTTTTCTAGTTTCTGTGTGATGAGATGGAACTAATTTTAAATTTCTCTCTTTTTTTTTTTTTAAGCTCTGGGGCAAAGAACAATCAGAAAGAAATTAGATTAATGAGGAAAGAAGGCTAGACATGGACATGGAATATATGCATGGAAAACATGCAGGAAGCCAAATTCCCATTCAGAGTTTGCCAAATGACCCACGACTTCTCTTTCAAAACCCTCCTAATAACTCCTCCTAATAACTCTCCATTGTATGCAAAGCCCATAAGAATAGACTTAATAACAGTGTATGAGTATCAATTATACATTACAGATGTAAATCTTACAAGCCCCCTCTACTCTGTAGGAAAGGGGCTGTCTTTGTGTCATGCACAGTCGAGAATGCCCTGTCAGTACTGAGCAAATAATAAAGAATAGTAACAACAGCCACCTCAGTTCATTGAGTCACATTTTAACTACTTGGTCTACAAGTCAGGCAAAGCAAAGTTTTCACAGATGGTGTCATCCTGATCTGTACCACAAATGTTCTTTAATTCCTTAAAACACCTTGAATTTCTTGTTCTTTAGATGTGTATCATCATCTTTGTCATTCAATCTACAAAGAAGAACCATCAGGAAATTTGAAACTTCCTCTGCCTTTATCCTAATGCCCTTTCCAGCACCTATTTCAGTTTAAATGAACTTTTTTGAACACGGACTTATGTTTAGTCAGATGACATTTTACCAGCACCTTTTATGACAACATCCATATTCTTCTGTCTCTACTGGAAATACCTGCTTTGAATTACTGATTTTATTTTTTGGTAAACACCAGAAGGAAATATTTTTTCAGAAGAACATAAAGAATGGAACTCATTGAGCCATAATTTTTATTTTCTTTCCTGGAAACCGTCTAAACTGGGATTTAAGTCAAACCAGCTAACATCATGTGAGCTTTTAGCTCCATCAGCTAGGGAACTGCAATTTTCATTGTATGCATTAGTGTACTGCTGTCTTCAGGGGTAACAGTTCTGTTGCTGCTCAAGATTTCAGGTCTTCCTTGCAGAAGGACCATGATCTCTCATAAAGAGTTTGTATTTTCTTTAATTCTGATCATTGTTTTCCTTAATCTACAATAAAAAACAAAAGACTTAGTCTGAAAAAACACAAGTTTACTTCTGAAGAAGACATATTACGATGCACAGTTATACTGCACTGTAGCAAGGTTCTTCACTGAACTACTTTTCTTTCTTGGTCATACCCTAGGTCCTGTGCTGGGCTGCAAAGGCCCCATGTGGAATTTAGACAAATGTTTAAGTGGTGTCTCTGTCTGTTCCTTTGGCCTCAGGACCATCAGAAAGTCAAAATGTCCTTTTCAGTCTTTTTGCACCACGGATTTGAGGTTAAGCTCAGAATGGAGCTTTACCAATGGATCTCAAAGGCTGTATGAGATTCTTACCCAGGCTGCAAAGCCCTTCAGGCCAATTCACAATTTGAATCCTTTTTTCCCCCCCAGGTCTTAAAAAGGGCTGTGTTGGGCTAAGCATCTCCCTTACAGCTCTTAAATAGTGTTGCATAAAACCTAAAATAGTTCTGCTCACAGAGTGAAAAGGTCTTCTGGAGATGCAGCTTCTAATTTTAAATAATGGCTACTGACTACCTTCTCCCTGTCAAGTTATAATTTCTTTACTGGTGAATAAAGACTAAAAGTTCATTATCAACTCTTCAACAGCCTTGCTGTGCTGGTATCAGTAAAGACAACGTGTTTCATTACCAGGTTTGTAGCAGAAGCAGTAAAAACTCTGGTTCACTGATTCACAACTATCTTAATGGCATTCACTGTAGAAATCTGCTATAAAAGTTTACTGAAACAGATATTTACTAGAAGTAAATAGATATTTACTGAAGTATGTATATGACAGTAAGTCCACAGTTAGTGCAAAATAAAGTCTCGTGGCATGATATGTTGGTAATATGTCCAAGACTACAATGACTGTTGCACACCTAGAAGCAGACAAAGTTGTGGCCTCAAGACACTGATGATCCCAAAGCTGCGTGACCTTCCTTTCCCAACACCTGAGCATTTGTAGCCAGCCCCACACTGACAGATGGCTGAGGGTGACCTGGTGCGACCCCTCTGTGGGACCTGCTGGAGACCTTCAGAACAGGGTGGCAGGTCATGCTGCTAAGGGACTTGAGGAGGAGCTGTGAAACCTTTAAAAAAAATCTGGAAAAGGTAATGACACATCTCCTTGGGCCTACAGCAGGCAGGTAAAATCTGGACTCAGCCTTCCCTGTTGTCACAGTCATAGTTCAGTGCTTGTGCTATTTGTGTGCCTGGACATACAGTGTAAACTGACAGATGCTCCTTGCTCCATCACACCATCAGGGATCATGCAAGGCTAACAAGAAGGCACGCGGCCTTTCAAGTGTTAGCCGAAAGACCAGTCTTTGGCCCCTGTCTTATTGCTGTCTGGTTCTTAATCAGTGTAGATGAGCTGAGAGATCTGCAGTTAGATAGATGTAGGTTTCCTCTGTGCTAGTCAAACAAAATATTCAAGCTTAGCGTGTAACACAGATCGGCTTTAAGCTGCATATTTTCTACAAATTGTCATGTTTTTTTCTGACGAAACATTTGGCCTCTTTAACTTTGCACATTGCCGTATGTGTGGAATTTGGCAATGTCTCCTGCGCACAGCCTCTTTAGGTCCTCTCAGTTGGCTTTGTTTAAGTATCTATCTGATTCATCGAACAACTCTGTACAATTTGGGCCTTGAGCAAAGCCAGTTTAAGTCAATGTTAAAATAAACCAGGTCTTTAGACAGTCTGGTTCAGGCCTTCTTTTTCCCTTGTCTCAGTTTCTTGATCCTTCAGCCTTTCTGAAGTACAAAGCTCCCCTAAAAGGATGGCTGGTCCTATTCAGAGCCTAGTTTTCAAGGACACCTTTATATCCTATTTTCCTGAAATAGAGGCAGACCAAATGCTGCTGTTGGTGTGTCCAGAATATAAAATGGAGTGGGCAGGGGTCACCTACAGGAATGACCACCACATCCTGAGAGCAACTGGAGGTAAAGAGAGCAACCCATGGCTTGACCTCTCCACGATGCAGGCAATCCCAGGAAGACCACATCAAGTGCATCTAGTGGTTTCACAGAGAGGAGCTGAGGCTCCAGCAGTCTGTGTTGTTCCCAGTGTCTGGATGCATTGGGGGCTCCTGCTCCTTGCTTGGCCACCAGCTCCTGTCACCCTGGCTCAGATGGAGCACCCTACCTTGCAAGGGAGCCCAAAGTGCTGCACAGGCAACAGAGGGGCCCAAAGCAACGACAGCCTTCATGTGCTATATAGAGATGGGTTCCTTCAACAATGCAAAACTGTCTGGGGTGCTCTGCAGATATACCCAATACCTTTGACGGACTGTTTTCTCTTTAAGTATTGCAATTCATATAAAAAATATTAACAAAAAAAATTCTGTTTTTCTACAAAGCATGGTGCAGGAACCAGGAATTTCTAAGGCTTAAAATGTTTGTTTCATGTTCTGCCACAGATATGGGGTGTAAGTTTGGGTAAGTCACTCTGGTGTAGTTGAAGGGAGTTTATGTGTTTAATCCTCTGGACAGGATTTGATCACAGCCTTTGTCTTTGGAGGAAGTTTCCCTCCCCTGAGTCAGTCTCTTTACAGGGGGGCTCAGTACAGATTTATGCATGATATTTTAGACATTCACATTAAACAGCTCTAGCCCAAATCCTTGTAAATAATAATAGGTGTTTTGAGTATAAATGAAGTAATAAAACTTACTTTTCAAGAGCTACCTGGGACTTAGCCAAAATACTAAATAAATAAATAATTGTTACACATTTAACTGTTGACCGTATTGAGTTTACCGAGAGGCTAAAAATGAAGAAAAACATCCCCAGGAAACAAAAATCCATGCTAGGTCAGACAGAAAAAGGAGTTTCAATGTTGCAATACAGTGAAATGAAGTAGAGACTCAGCAGATAGTTAAAATGCTGCTCTTGTCTCTAGCAAGAAACCTGACTACGTTCAGGTAAGAATGCCATTTTATTTCCAGAGCTTACTAAAGCTGTGATGAATGCATATCTGGAATATATTTCTTCTTGTGTGAACGGACTACATATCACTATCATTAACAACAACTCAGCATGTTTATCACAGTGCATTTCAAGGAGGTGGGAAAACACACAGGTTACTGTTCTAATTCTGCAATAAGTCATGAAACCATCAACATACTCATTGTTTTTAGTGTAAATTTCATATTTCAGAAGCTTTTTTTTTCCTTAGGAATGGTTTATGCAAAACATACTAGAGGTATATTTGAATGCCATGCCTGAGTCTTGGTAGCATTCCTGCATATCAGCTCAAAGCAAAGAGCATTTCTTTACTCAAATGGGTTGTGTTGACTGAATAATGTGTTAGTGCAGTCAAGAATACAGTATTTGTCATCCCTGGCACTTTGAGAAGATATTTGTTCAAATAGAGTTCAGCCTAGTCCTGCAAAATATTTGTTGCTAGGCTCATATTCACCATTTATAGGTAAGGTTGGATGCCTCTATTCTTTTTAAATTTGTTACCTCTACCACAGGGAACAGTTTAGGAACCTCACTGTTTCCAGCATCCAGATTTCAGAAGTAATTACCGCCCTGAGAAAATCCCCTCTCTTCCTGATTGAGGCCGTGTCACTGCAGCAGAATTGTTATTCAGCAGCCACTAGGCATCCTTGGTGGTGACATCTGTTTGGTTGTCTGGTGAGGGACTGAGGTAAAATCAGTCATATAGGTGTTGAATAGTATTGGCTTCCTGATGGACCGTCAGAATAGCCATAGCAGCAGTTTAAAAATCAGCCTGTTTGTTTCTGCCACCCAGTGACGTCTGGAGATCACTTTTACTTTCAGTATTGTACAAAGGAGGACAAGAAATTACTTCCAAGCCAGAAAAATATTACAATGGTAAAAAAAAAAAAAAAAACCACAACCCTATGCTTTGCCTATCAGATTTTTCTTTACTGATTTGTGAATCACCAGATGACTAACTCACCTATGGCATCACTAATAAAGAGTTAAATCTCCCATCTTCTGTAGAATTTCTAAATGGATTGCATATCATTGCCTAAGATTTAGATGAAGGTAAGGCAGAGCCTGCTATTCCATTGTTATCAGTTAGTGAATAAAAGATGAAGATTAGCATGATTAAAGAGAAGTGAAACGGGGGTTCAGCACTATTAACTCGAGGGAGTAACTCTCCTGGACACTACTGGGACTGTGTCCATGACTAAGGACAGAAGAATTATGCTCTGAGGAAAGCAAAAAGCAGAGCCTGTCTAACCAGCCCCCCTGGGGAATGGGAGTGATTATAGGGCATGCTGCTGTCTCTTTTATTGGCATACGCAGGCACCTAGAAAGCATATGAGGGAGCCAATGCAACTAGCATCAAATCTAATGTAACTGAGTTCAGACAAGCAGGTAAAGATTATGGCTTAACATCTGCAGAGCTGAGAGTGAAAATTGGGACATAGCCATTGAGGTTTTGTGTCTCATGAGCAAGGCCCACAGTAAAAACAGGGCTGGACACTTCAGTTTCAGCCAGGGAAGAGAATATGGACAAAGGAAACAGAAGTAGAGATTTGGTGGCTGTAGCCCTGGCAGGAAAGCAAGCAAGAGAAATTTGGGGGATTCGTCTCACCTCACTGTAGGCACTGCACTACAGATGGCTATACCTAAGCAAGTCATCCAGACTTCCTTTAAAGTCAGTAGAAGTAAATAGTTGCTTTTAGACTGTAATTCATCTCAACCTCAGGTAAACAACTCAAATGTGTGAGACGAATTGTGCCCCTGTTTCTCTGCTTTAACCCCACAAAGTTGCTCAGATGTGGCTGTGCAAACCATAGATGTATAAACTTGGAGGTATGGATCATCCCATGAGGTTTCAGTGGGACAGCAGGAGTGAGACACTCCAGGGCTCAAACATCCAGTCTGACACTGAACTGCACCCAGAAGGGCAGCGCTCTCCCCATTCAGCTCTCCATAGGCAGATATGGAGGAAATCTGCTGCTAACCCAGCATTTCTCCAGAAACTTTAACGTTCATCTCGACTATCACGTGCTCAGTACCTCCACCTCTGCAAGCTGTGTTTAGAGGAAAACAAAACAAAAGAAAAAAATGTGGTTCCTTGTTGGTTATCAGATAATAAAAGACTTTAAAATATAAAGATGACTTCTAAATATAACAGCATTTCAGTACACATTTTGTAAAGTTAACACAATTTATTTACACGTAGACGTGTGTAAGCGACTGCCTTGACTGCTTTAAAAGAGGCTGCATTCCAACCACAGCCCAGAAATAAATCCTTTTTCAGTCAGTTACCTCTGCCTCCTTCCAATGGTTTCCCTGCAAGCTTTGCCTAATGAGCTCTCCAGACTTGCTGCACGCAGGACACTCAGCTGGGTTGGTGTCCAGACTCTATAGCTGCTGGACTTGAAAAAGTACAGAAAGACCTTAAAGCAGGTAAACTCAACCTACAACAGATAGCTAGTAGGACATATTTATTGCAGAAGTACAGTTGGGGTCCATTAGGATCTCCATCAAGATCAGTATATTGAGAATGCTAAAGAAATGGCAGATGATATGTTATTTACCTGATGTTACGAACAGCATAGGCAGTACCATATACTTCCAGAAATGGAAATATAAATCATAAGAAAGTTCTTGTTCTTTTGGTAACAGGAAAGCTAAGAAAATGGTTTTCTGACACCATTTCTGAAGGTATTTCTGGCTATGCAACCTTATGTCAGACAAAAACAAGACGTTACAGGGCCCTTGAAGTAAAAATACCTGATGATACCATTAAGGAAGATATTATACTTTTTTTGCTGTCTTTTTCTCTAGCTCTTGAGTTTAGACTTATCTGCTGTATAATGCCTGAACATTTTGAGTTACACAATTCAGATGTGTTTTCTGTGACTGATAGAAAGCTTCTGTAAGTCATAAAAAACTGGTGAAGCTGGCGTGACGAGGAAGAAAACTCTTACATGATACTTTGAGAAAGTTGTACTTTGACGCACTATGGATGTTACTTTCCCTTCAGCGTTTGTTTAAAAACAGTTAAGGAAGCTGTGATTCTTTGAGCCTTGTTTTACCAGATATTTAGCAAGAACTTAAGAACCAAAAGGTCCATTTACTCCTCTATCCTGGTTTCTGTGAGAGGCAGTAGCATAAGGCAGTTTCAGCCTGAAAAGAAACTAAAGAACCAGATATTTAGCTTATCTGCCTCAAAGGGAACAGGAATATTTTAATAGGCGGTATTTCCAGAGAGAGAATGCAAATGCATAGTAATGCTTTTTATTGTTCACAAGCCAGAAAGGAAAATATCACCCTCTGAATATTCTGATCTGAAAAGGAAATTATGCTCTCCAGCCTTGCCTTCCTGCCTCCCAGCAATCAGCAGCCTGGGGACTGTCTTAGTTGGAGGTCACACCCATACTGCTGCATTTAAAAGCCAATCTAATCCCTCATCAATTTATATTTTTGGCTTTCAGAACTTCCTGTGGCCATGAGTTTTACAATTTAAGTGTTGTTTGAAAAAGTACTTCCTTTTGCTAGGTTTAAGCCTGTTGTCTAATAATATTTTTGTATGACCCATGGCACATGTTGCCAACGTATGTTGTCCCTGCAAATTCTCTCTAGCAAACCTGATTTTATAGACCTCTATTGTATTTCCCCTCACTCATTGCTTGAAAAGTCATACCCTATTTAGTCTCTGTTCCTGAAAAAGCCATTCAATAATCTGATTTTTATTGCCCTTTTCTGCACCTTTTCTAGCTCTACTCTATCATTTTTGTAATAGTGGGACCAAAACTGCACATAGGATTCAAGAAATGGGTGCGCCATTGATTTCTACAGCGGCATAATATTTTCTGCTCTCTATTCCTATTCTGACAATTCAGATGATGCTGTTTGCTCTTTTGACCATCACTAGGCACTGAGCTGATGTTTTCCAAGAGCATTCACAATGAGCCTAAAATCTCTTTCCTGAGGGTTATTAGGTAATTTAGAGGCTCTTGAAGTATACATGCAGTTAAAATTGTTTTTCTCACATGCACTGAACTTAGCGGCACTGAATTTAATCTTATATTTAACCACTCAGATGGTCGGTGTTGTGAGATCCATCTGCAACTTCTCACAGTCTGCTTAGGACTGACTTTGCCGTCTCACTATCCACCACACTTTTCACTGCTCCATCTGTAAAACCTATCAATCTGTGTCTAATTTACCAGTGCAGTTAATTTTTGTATTAGCGTGGTTTATCTGAGGTCATATTTTCTTGGCATAAATTCCTTCAGGGATTCCTTTAATCTAACTTCTTTTATAGTGTTACTTTGTCACCATTGTGTGTGCTGGGTCTTTTGAGACCAGGACAGCAACCAGTAGACCTTTTTGAAACATTTTTTTTTTCTTTCAGTACTTTTTTTTTTTTTTTTTTTTGGTCTTACCCTCTTTTATTTTAAATTTTTGAGTTGCTATTTTATGAGACAGTACCATGAAATTTAAAATAATAATATGGGTATAAAACCCACTAATCTGTGAAATGGATAGAGCATTTGATAAGGAGGAAAGTGAGTTAAATAACGATAGACTGCTTGTCAGAAAGCAACTGAACGATGACACAAGAGGGTCTCCCATATACTGCTTCTTGCACCAAAGTTGTAGAAGTAATGTAGTGAAAACAGGCTGCAGCCTACCCCCCAGACATAACTTCCACACAGACAAAAAATTCCTCAGAAGCTGCATAACTTTACAACTTGCATTTGCTTCATTCTTCATTCTTCACAAGAACAAGAAAATGCTTGAATAATGACTTCGGATTTAAAATGTGTAAATATATCCAAATTCTATAAGAAAATGATTTTTCCAGTCAAAAACTTCTTCCAGATGCACTAGGACTTATCTGAAATATTCCTTTCATAACAAATCAAAATTTGCAGGAGCTTTTCAAAACTGAAATGTTCTTTGTTTGCTGTTCTTGCTGCTGTTCTCTCCTTGTCAGCTCTGGAGAAATTTTGAAAACTTCTATCTATCTCCTTGATTCTGATGTAGATTATAGAGTGGGAGGTTTTGGTACTGCAAAAACAAAGTCATTGCTTGCCTACACTATAATGAAAGTTACTGCATGAAACATGACTATCATAAGTGATGATGGCTTTATCTGAAGCATTTGGTTTTATATTTAACTTCAGTGACTGTACTGATTATAAAATAAAGAGTTCAATCCTAATGATATGTACGTATTCATTAGGGAAAACACTTTATTCACTGGCACTGTTCCCTTCTGCACTGACATTTCTGAATCAAATAATAGCTATGAATTTTTGGGCCTGATATTCTTCTTGCTGGGCAAATTAGGAACAACTCAAGAGAAATCAGTGAAACTAATATAATCCTAATTTATCTCTCTGTCTGTTCATGCATATTCCCATTCCTATGTTTCTTGCTTCCTCTCTGAATTCTACTCCCCACTATAATTTGCCTTGGGGCAATTTTTGTATGCCTATAACTAGCAAAAAGAAATTCTCTCAAGTATTTCTAGGGAAAAAATATGTAGCACAACATCAAGGAGAGAGGGCAGTCTCATGTGGAGGCAGAGTAGATCAATGTTTCATTCTGGTCCAAATGGCCTTCCTTTACAAATGGCATCACCCAGTTGGGACTGAGCTTTTACATAGGATTGATTCTAACTCGTCTTCCCAGTTCTGTAGTGACTAGTTTTTTCAGGGTTGATGATAAAGTTTTCCCCGCAGAAAGTGTTTTCAAATGTTTCTGCACTATCAATATCATGTTTTTACTTAATTTACTCCTGCATGTGGCCCTAGTGTCCTCTTCTCTTTCACTGCCTCTTTTTGCATGATGCCACACTTAGTGCTTTTCTTGCAGCTCCAGTTCCTGGATTATGTGGCTATAGGAAGATATCATCTTTTGTGTAAACAAAAACAAGCAAAATTTTTTATCGATCATACTTGGAAAGAAGAGATGGAAACATAATTCAGGTACATCTTGAAATGTCAAAACTCCCAACTGTTTTTGAAAGTCAGCAGGTTTTGAATACCGTCACTATAAAGCAAATTTCATAATTTTGAGAAGAGGGGAAAGATATTGAAAGAGGTCCTTGGACCTGATTGCAAACTAACTGCTACAACTTCACTGTCAACAATGAAGAATTTTACAGTGCTTTCCTTCCTTACCTAAAGGGACTCTAACTCCAAAGCTCCTGGTTTCTAAGGAAGGATGAGTACAGGGAAATTCTGAGCTCTAAGCCATAATTTTATTACAAGAGTCTAAATGTTAAGAACCCAAAAGTTCTCACACTACAGTATGAGGCTTTTTGTTTGTTTGTTTGTTTTATCCTTCAACTATAGAGCACAAGACTTTCTTTTTAGAATATAAGAAACACAGAGGGCATTTTTCATCAGATCAAAAGGCTTGAAGTACTTGGTACTGTCCCTTCTAGGTCTGTAGAAGTTTCTCTGTGGCACTGCAGAGTCTTTTATAGGGTGCTGTTACTTTTTTTCCATAGTGGGATAGCTTCCTAAAATGTCCTTCCAGTTTTCCATTTAAAAGATGTGTTCGATGAGTAGATTCTGTAGCTGCTAAAGCTATTTATTGTTTTCCTGGATGTGGATGTTTCTTTTGTTGTCTATAAGAAAGCAGTCATGGAAAGAGATAACATCATTGCTTAATATTTATGAATGGGTAGTTTTCTTTTAATGGTGAAATCAATACTTGTCCCCAGAACAGTTTGTTTTACTTCTAAAACAGAACAACGGGCAGGATTGCCAGATAGCTTTTCAGATTCCATAAATGAAAAATATCTGCTTATTAGCTCCTTTTTTATCTAGCCTTTTGTATTATGTTCTTGAGCAGGTTACACAGTGTTCAGGAGAGGTCATTGAGTACATCTCTAGTTTTATCATATTCTTCTCCTTGATTGTGCAATTGATTTTAAGACCTATTCCATATTTCACTGAAGCTTATACATATAGATGTGGCTATGGATGTGTGCATCTGTGTGTGTGTGTTTATTTATGGAATTGTCAGCCTGCAGAGAATTGCCTGTGACGTAGACAGATTTATTTATCTGGTTATTTGGAGCATAGTTTCAAAATAATTGCCAGGTGAGATTGAGATTTTATTGCTAGTCCTCTCTATTTCACAGCTTTGCTGAAGTGGTTTAATTATCAGCTATTAGAGGTGATAATTCATGCACCAAATCTGAAGAGCACTTTAAAAAAAAAAACCCTTAGTGTGCCATCAATGCTAGAGAGAAGAGTTCTGCTTGCTATTTATACCCCTTAAGCTTGTTTTTACCATAGCAGAAAAGGCATGGTGTCATGCTGCCTCTTTGGGATTTTTTTTTTGGTCATTTTGTCCTTTCAGCTGTGCTCATTGCCTGTGGTCTTGTCAAGGGGCTGGTGGCTGGTAGGCTGTGTGACACCACAAATGGCACTGCAGTGCAGACACAGGCATGCTGCTGCAGAGCCTGGTGGCTCACATCTACCACCCAACCACCGGGCTCTTGGGCAGAGGGTGTTGCTGATGGTGCCTGGCAAAACACAGACTGTGTAGTACTAAGGGTTTACACAGGGGCTGCCTACTGATGCTTTTTCTCAGTATTGATGAATACATACAAAGTGCTGATCCTTAAACACTCCTTCAAAGATAAAGTACTTGAGAAAGGTGTGTAGCTGAAGCTGTTGGATATGGGAAAAAAACAGGGGAAGCCAAGCCCCATGGGAAGATCATCATGAGGAATATACGAAAGAGCAGAAGTATAGCTGTACTTTGAAAAATATTTTGAAATCATGGCATCAAGGTCTACGCATCCCTCTGTGGAACTATGTTAGTCTGATGTTTATGAACTTACATAGCCATAATGCCACGATCTTATGGACATAGCCCATGTCTGTTGTGCAGGTGTCAACAACATCCAGTATACTAATGAGAGAATACATGTGAATAATTACCCTTTTTTTGTCAAACAAAGCAGAATGTCATTGTAGCCAAGACTCCTCAAAACAGGATGGGTCAGGCACCTGGGTTTTCTTTTGTTTGTTTGCATAAAGATGTATGTACCCTGAAGCTGCACACTGTTCCCACTTTCTTCCCGTGTTTCTATCACGTGTTCTTTCTCTGCTTTTCTCTGTTTACAAAAGAAATAGAAAAATTGTTTTGAGAGCTAAGAAGCAGGGGGAGGGTCTTTGCAGATTACAATTACTGTAATTAAAATGCTTTCTGTGTTAAAATAATAATGCTTTGCATTATAAAATGTTTTACCTGGAGAAAATTTAGTATTTTGTCTCTGTCATAAGCGTTTTGATGTAACCTTACATAAGCATATAGAGTAATCAAATGGTCGCTATGGTTAATATCTTAAAATTTAAAATTCTGTGAAAGGAAATATCTTCCATTCTAAGCTTCCATTCTGTGGAATGGAATATTAAAGTTGAATAGTCTAAATAAGAGGGCATCCCCTGAGTTGTGTTGAAATTTCAAATATAGAAAGAAGAAGAAGAAGAGAGAAAGAACACCAAAACAAGATCAAGAAGTAGAAAAGCGGACATAGTTTGTACTTACAGAATAAAACATTTCGATTAGGAAAAATAAGATAAAAACTAACATAGAGGGAATGGAATAAAAAAGATATATAAAAAGAAGAATATTTTAAAAGACCAGGAAGGGAAACTACATGTATTCTTTATATAAAAAAGGAAAGTAATTAAAAATAACAAAGGCAGAAAGGCCACATGACTTCAGTTTCAACTTTATTGATATTAAATATCAAGAGTTACCTTTTTTTTTAAATTATACATATCTAAAACTCTCAATTCCCTTCTGGTTTTCTTTGGTTTTTCCCATCCTAAAATTAAATGACATCTCTCATCTGGATCAATCTTTTCTTTTATCATATTTTAAACTATTGTTTAAAATAGTATTCCCTATTTCTCAGTTTCTGGAGTCACAGGCAGCGGAACTGGTGTGTTACTGTTTATTTATACTGCTGACTAGCATTCAAGAGAAAGACACTGCACCAAATGGCTAATGCTGCTTCAGTGACACCAGTGACTCCATCATACTGGAGTGGCAGTTGTGGGAACTATCAACACATCAGAGGAAGCACCACAATAGACACATTTGTGTAGCATTGTTGAAGACAATGAGGCAAATTATGCCCTTGACATTAAGCATAAATTACGTGCTACGGATTTTGTTCCTATAACAGACTGTGGACTTGGCTAAAAACCCTGACCATATCAGATGATACTGGTTTAAGTGTGTTGTAAAGAGGTAGGGTAAAGGGAAGTAGAGGAAAAGGAAGGAATTTGTGGGGTGCTTCTATGGATAAAAATACAGTTTTATTGACTCATTTTACCTCAGATGAGTATGTTGGGAGGATTTTTAGCTTAGCTCCTTATTGCAGCAGATGGGGATCCCAGCTGCTTGTTTCTTTCCATCCTGACAATCTGGTTACATCAGTTTTCTAGCAGCTTGCATGTTGAAGGCTTTAATCACAAAGAAAGAGGCTAGAAATGTCCTTTCTTTAGAAAATAGAACTGAAGCTAGATATCAATTTCCAGCTTTTCTTCCAGTTGGGTCATTGGTAGTGATGATAACCACTAAGGGCATAGGCTGGCTTTGTTGATAGAGAAGTGACCAAAATATGCCATGGACACCTCACTTTTCATTAAGACTCTCTAGTCCTCTTCTCCTACAAAATAGAGATGACCATCAGTCCAAGCGCTTTCCCATCAGACTGGGACAAGGCAGCCTTTGCACCTTTAAGTAGCACCTTGCAAATTTGCTCAGTTTTATAAAATTTGAGGATTTTATTTAATTTCAAGTTAAGGTAGCTGGACAATGTGAACTGTACAGCTCAGTGTCTGAACCTCTTAACCCAAAAGCTGTAATGGCAATTTATTTAAAGGGAGCACTGATATTAAATTGCAGCACTGATGGCTGTGACTCCCTAACCAATTGTCTTGAGAAACTTTACCTTGACTCTTAAATGAAGGAGGATTTTTCCCAGCCTAATGAGGCAAAGTCTAGATTATATTGAATCTGGGAGAAGGACGAGATTAATTACTGAAGGATTTTGAAGAGTGAAAGAAAAAAGGGACAATGAAAGAGTTTTGGGAAGCTAGATAGTACCATTGAGAGCTTCTTTTCTGGCTGGAAAGGGAGACATGTAAGCAAAAAAAAACCCCAGCTGCAAGACTATTTTCATGAAGCCTTGTGGAGCAGAATTTCAAAAGATTATAGGTGAGGTCTTGAACCCTTCTTCAGCTTCCCATTTAAAATATATTGAATGGTGTAAGGAATGAAAGCTAAAGGTTTTGTTTAATGAAACATTTTCTGTAGGACCTTTGCAGAAATGGGAGGATGTGCAGGAAACAAAGCGTAAACTGCAGTAAGAGGAAAGACTTGCAATTGAGGGATTTATCTACTGATATGAAGAAATCTCTGTCTCTTCCATTACATTCTCTTTTCATGTTAAGCAAGACATTCACACCAAACTTTTTACAACAGCTCATGAATTTAAAAAAAAAAAATTCTTTTTCTTTTGTCCCATTTTCTAAACATTTAGCTGGGATAAAGCACCCGAGGACTGCTTTCTGGAAATTCTGTGGATTTACTGTCACAAGTTAAATTGACAAAATTTGTTCCTTTTACATGGCAAATGCTATATAGTGCTGTATGTTCTGAAAATATCAGGTGTTAGGTGCCTTAGATTGGGCACTCAAGGCTAGTGGAGATTTTGACCTTTATAGCTCTGTGCTACTGCTGCAGAGTGTTTAGCCACCCGGTACAGAGCACTGTCTGGAATTGCAAGAGGAAAGGAACAGCCCTCTCTCCAGAAAATGTTTGAATAGTGTGCAGCATGGGGCCGCATATTAAACAACTCTCCATCTCCATAACACTCTGCTTCATCTTCTGTGAGAGGTATATTGGGCTTTAACTGGATGAATGCTACTGCTACGAGCACAGAGAGAGTGCTAATTCCTGAGGGGGCTATTGGTAGCATCTTTAGAGCTGTAGTAAATAATGACTAATTCCATGAATTACACAGAGTGTTAATGCACTGAGCCTTGTGTTCTCTATATGCCCTATCTTGCATTGTAGTTGGTCTACTATATACTGTACTAGTTTGCAGGTTCAAACGATGTTTAGGCAGTCTTTGAAAAAGACCATGAAGAATCTCACAAGTGCTCTGCTCTGTTTGCTGCACCCCAAACTGTGGACAGTTGCCCAGAATTTGACTGAACTATTCCAACATCCTTTACTTTTTCAGCCTGGGAAGAAATTTCACGGGAGCTGCTTTGCAGCAGAGCCAATGTTGATTTTCTTGTGCTATTTCACTGCTTCTAGTTCTAACCTGAAGCGGGAAACATGTTGGTGCATGAAAATTTGAGGACGCTTTCCAAACACTTTCTCACTAGCAAAAAGGTGCAGTCTGAGCTCAGGTTAGATTCCAACCACTCTGTTGGTTTGTCTTAGTGAAAGATTTGTCTCTTCTGCTAGCATGATAAATCCCAACAAAGGATCCCAACACAGCCTCCAAAAGCAGGGCATACCTACATATGGAGTGGAAATCATCTTACCTAACTTTATCAGTTATCTCTCCAGGCAGGTTGTCTATGCTCCATCCGCAGCCAAAGCAGAGAGAGGAGCATTTCTAAAGGCTGATTCATCCCATCCTGAGTGTCTAATGCAGGTGAATGAATTGCCCTCTGGATGTGCCTGCCTCTTGCTTTTTCTCCCTGCACAGACTCTAGAGGGAACTTAGATAACCAGTTTAGACAAGACAAGTTTTAGTTCAATAAAGATAAGTGAGATGACTCCTATCCTCAGGTGTGCATCTGTGTGAGAGAAAAAGTATAGGTCATGGGAGAGATAAAACACGGGCACAGCCTAAAAACAGTGTGAGGGTTACCTTACCAGCCTCTCTGTATGTGTTTGCCTGTCTAGTGTCTGTATGTGCTTTTGTTCGTGTGATTTTCCTTTACCCCAGGGTAACGACAAAGAGGGGATTCAGAGCAAACGATGTTTCTGATCAGCAACAGGTGAAACTGCCAGCAGTTGGCTACTGCTAAATATCCACCCAGAAGATTACCGCTTTCTTGGAAATCTCAGGAGCAATACTTCAAAGCACGGACTGGCACCTCGGTGCAGGGGGCCTTAAGGGTTCAAATGGTTTGGAAGTGAAATATTTTCCATCATTCCTGTGATTTGCATGTGAAATTGATTCTATTGGATTTATTTGATTAGGAGGCACAAGTGTTTCCCCCAGGAGTATAAATAAACATGTTACTAGAAACAGGGTAGATGTGATGATCCATAAAGCCAGGAAGCAGTGGCTGAATGTTAGCAGATTTTACATAACTGCAGTTATTTTACAAAGTTTTGATTTCCTGTATCAGTTCATGGTAAAGAAAGACAAAACACTCTGAAATGACAATTTGGGTGAAATTTTGGTGGATGCCAAACCCCATCATTTTCAGAAGTACATTCCTGGCCTTGAAATCTATTAATATTTTGTGCTTGAAACCTAGAGACATTGCTTCCTTTGACTGATTAATAATTTTCTTTGAAATGTTAACATTTATTATTTATCACTGCTCCCCATTTAAAAACCAGTTTTTCTCCTTCAGTCATGACAGAGCAAAGCTTAAAACTATTACAGTGAGGCCTGTAGTCTTCAGCAGCTTTAATTGCTCAGTGGTGGCATGTATGTACACATGCAATGAAGTGTATATACACAGACAAAATGAAGCAGTATAAGCTGTTAATGCAGCGTGGCTTGAGTAACCTGCACGGCACTGTGTGGGGATGTCACACCACCTGGAGCGAACTAGGTGATCCCTAGTGTGTCACATCTTCATGTGCACACCCCTTCTGTGGTGCCCATCTTGACCATGTTGTTAGTTTAAAGGTCCTGAAAATAATTTTTTTTTTCTTCCCATTTTGTAGGGCAGGTAATGGGCACTTCAAATACCCACTTGTTAGGGGTTTTCATAATGTCTCAGTGGCTTCACCTTTCTTTAAAGCCCATCAGCTCTCCCAGGGTTGCACGAAGAGGTGAGTCTCAGAGGTCAGTTTCAAGCAGACCTTGCTTCCAATGATAGGAAAAAAGTAATGCATCATCCATAAAAAAGGAATTAATCTCACCTAAATTTAGTGGGTAAAAGTTAGGCTTCTGGTCCCAGCCTGTCAGCCAGACCCTTTTATGGTCAGTGGAGGGGGACATGCTCTTCCAGAGACTGATTTAGTAAGACGAATCCTGTGCATGCAGTTGCTTTGTCAGAAAATTGTACTCCAATTTTTGAGATAGAAGTAATTTTTTTTAATCACAGCTGTCTACCAGTTCTAGGCACAGGATGATAAATTGATGACAACCACTATGAAACAAATTAATCAGCCCAGTCTTAGCATGCTCTTATATATAAAAGACTTTGCTCTAAGGAGAAGCCAAAGTTTCCAAAGTTTCAGTGCTACACAAGCTCTTCAATCAGATTAGCAGAACTAAACCACAGGTAATTAGAATCTAAATTATCTCATCGTTTAATATTCAAGATGAATTGTTCTTTTTTCTTATGCTTAGAGTTCCAGCTTTTGGGGAAAGGGACTATTGTCTGCTAAGTCCCAAATCAAGGATAACGTAGCAGGAAAAGTAGAAAATTCTACAATAAAAAGTTTATACAGTAATTTCATTGGAAGGCTTTTAGTTTGGAGAAGTGTCCATTATTTGCATCTCTGTTTCTATTCACATAAAACCACAAAAACTCAAGAAAAGATTCTTATTAGCCAGAATGGTGACTCCTTCTGTAGGAACTGGTATTACTCTGTGTGGTTGTTTCACTTGCAGTCTTTAACTGACGTGTATAATTCTGGTTGCTGTGGTAACAGTAAGTTAGAATTTCCAGACTTCTGTGTGTTTAAAATCTCAACCTGAAAATCAAAGTTCTTTTTAGAAAAAAGTCCAAGAAAACCCAAAAACAAACAGAAGTGCAGAAGTGTTGAGCATAGAAATTTCACAAGTATTGAGCATTTTACTTGCATCTCCCAGACCAAAATTAAACAGTGTAACTCCATGAACTTCACAGAGTTTGCTTTGGGCATGGATGTCCCAAATAGAAAGCAAACTTCACAACAGGAAAATGAGAGTCTTGCACTTATTCATAACACTAAACTCGATGGGTTCATTGATCCCAGTGTCACTTCCCTTGTAGAGTCTTGACGTTCACCCAGGAAAATGAAAATATCTCTTCCCTCATATCAGCTGAAGGCAATCATGCTCAGGGCTCAGGCCACGCCATGTCCTGGGTCCCGTGCTGGAAGTCACTAACTGTGGTCCGCATATGTTTGGAGTTATTTCTGAGTAATACATGCTCTGAACTAGAAATATTCACAGCATTTTACTTTGTTGTTCCCCTTCAAAACCTTCCTTCTCATTTTCCCTTTCTGTGCCACCCAACCTTTTTGAAGAGCAGACTGTTGGCCTGCTGGAAATGCTTCTGAGCAACAGGGTCTGTGCCACTGCTTCTTCGTACTCCTGTGGCTATCTGCCTAAAGCCATGCACTTCCTCTCATCTTATACCTCATATCTAAACTTTTGAGGGTCTTTGCCATGTCCGTCACAAAGCATTATGAACTCCTGGTCCCTGGCTAGAATTCTGAGGCAATATGGATATAAATAATAAATGTCTTTTATCTTTACAGAAAGACACTAATCTTATGGTGGTCTTTACTCCCCTTCGGTTCCAGCACTGCCTCATCCATCACACTCTTAGCTACCCTCATGTTTAAAACCAAAACCAACAGAAAACCAATCACCAGCAAAACCCTCTCTGATAAATAGAATGACACAATCCTCACTGAGCCACTAGAAAACAAGCCCATAGCTTTTGCTGAGTTTCATCTATACTTAGCATTTTTGCCATGACTAATCCATTCTTTTGCTCTAAATTTGCCATGGCAAAATGACACGCCTGGATCTTTATATTGAACACCGAACACAGCTAAACCCTTCACACGCTATCAGAGAGCTGCTCGATTTCAGCACTAGAAAGGTCATGCCAGAATGGTCAGAATACAGAACAGCCTGGGATAGAAGAAAGTGACATATTGTTATGCAGAAATCACCCTTTTCACTTGTTGTGTATGAAATTACAGTGTCTATGTGCATTGCTCTCTAAAATAAGACCAAACCATATGGAGAGATTTTAACCTCCCTCCCATAGCAAAATTGCATTACACGATAGTAATTCTCATCTTCTTTAAGTCTTACAGTTACTGCAGTTACGTGCCCAAACACTCTGCAGTGGTTTTTTCCTATTGCTTAGCTGGTTTTGTCAGTCTCATGCACAATTCTTTAAGAAGAATTCCATATCAAACTCCTTAAACTTGAACTGGCAGACAACGGAGGAAGATAACGCTTAACCTCTTACACACCCATGATAGAAAGTCATGTATAATGAATAAATGTGGTTACTTGGCCTTCTGTCTGCTCTATTTTTCCAGAAAAATGAAAACCATGATTCTGGACAATTCTGTGGTTGCTTGATTTGACATATGTTCCCAGTTTCTGTGAGAGAAGGCAAAGTACAAACGAAGTTGATTAGATCCTCTCCTTTGCCAAGTCCATTTCTGCTCAGACTATGGAGCAAAGAAGCTCTACTCCTAATACATAGCAGAATATCCAAGCCAGACTTTTGCAATGTGTAAAAGTCTGGACCTTTTTTATGGCCTTTCTCTTGATTAAGCTTCTGTGATGATAACGAGAGAATAAATCATCTCTGGTAATTATGAAGTATGAGCTAAACCTGCCTAGCTCGTACAGCGGTACAGAACAAGAACACAGCCTAATGTTTCCTCTGCCTTGGAGATACTGTCAGCTCCCACCAGGACTGCGTGTCTTGGCTGCAGCCCCTTATGGTATGTGTTGTCCTCCTCCATGAGGAGCTCACCTTTCCCTACTGGCTATAACTGCTGCTGGGGGCTGCACGCATTTTATATCTGCTGATAGCTTGGAAAACGAATGGCACCTTCAAAATGTGCTGTCACAGATGGTTCATTGGACAAGTCTCCCGCCCTGGCTCACGAGCAGAGGAGAAATTTATGTTTCCTACATTTTTCCTATAGCTGCTCAACAGAGGTTAGGACAGAGCCCCAGGCATGTTCTAAAGCTTCACTAATGTTTTCCATATCTGCAGAAATAGGGCCAAGCCTGAGTCCCTTTGCAGTCCATGGTGAAACTCACTTTGACTATTGGGAGAGATACTTGGCCTACATTCCTTAGTTTGCGTTATTTTATCTGGTAGTCCCTCATGCTTGAGGAATAAACCATTAAGACTGGATTTATATATCCCCTAAGGAAGAATGGGAAGTAACTCAGAATACAGAGAAAAAGAAGAAAAAAAGAAGCCAACCCCTAAAACACTTTATCACGGTGCTGACAACCCACGGAGGAGAGAAACGGGGTAGCTGTGCTGTACTCTCGGTCCCTGAGGAGGCGGTGAGGGAATCTCAGCAGCGGGCTTGGCAGGCTCCGGGCTGCTGCGAGGCAGGGTGGAGCAGCCTGTGCCGGGTCACACGGTGAGCAGGACAAACTTGTAAACTTCTTCCTCCTTCAGAACATACCAAACCAGTGAAAGCATGCATGGCCTTAAGCTCAACTGGCCATGTCAGTGAAATACTTTTTGTGATAGCTTGCTTTGTTTTCTTCGCTTTTATTTCCTTTCCCGGTGGTAAGTTTCAACTTAATAAAAAATGATTACTTTTATTTAGATTGCATAATATGCAATTTTATCAATCCCCCTTCTCAAGTGGGTAGGAGAACTGATTAGGTCCAGCTTAACTGGCCTGCTCCTCTAAGACATCTAAACTGGGGTCATACTTGCGCACCAGAGCAGCAAAGCCAAGAACATGCTGCGGGACGGAGAGCTGGTGACTCAGGAGGTGGGACTCTGAGGCTGCCAGTATCCATCTCCCTCTTAGCACACTATGTATCCGCTTTCCTGAAAGCTACAAAATGTGATTGGTTTATTTTCTGTAAAGAACCCTGTGTTCCTTCACATCTTGATTACAGGACTGCAAATTGGGTAGGAGGGGTGGGGTTTGGTGGTTTGGTTTTGGTTTTTTGCTTCCATAGAAGCTCTTTGGACCTGTACAAGCTCATTCAGTGCAAATCCCATTCTAAGAGGTGGTCACCAGGAATACAGTAGAGGACGTCCATTACTCCTAGGATTGATTTGTCACCTTCATTTGCCCAAGTAGTCAATCCTATCACCCAAATCAATGATGATGGTGCTGCAGAGGAAGCTAGGAAGATAATTTTTAGGGTTTTTAGAATGTGAATTTTTTGAGCTTGACTAGTGAACTTAGACACCCTGTCCTGGCTCAGGGAGGGAAGTCTGCCCAATGTGTAAGGGCTTCTCAGGGCAGGAGTTGTCCCCAGCCACCTGGGAAGGCATCTCAGGATGCCATTTGTGTGGCCACAGACCCTCTGGCTTCACTAAGTTTCTATCACCATTACTGCCAGAGCGTCCAAGTACTTCAGCTCGATAGACATGGGCTGTAAAGTATATGAGGTTTTTTTTTTCTTTCTTTAAATGTGCATGTTATTTTGTGTTCCTCTTAGAGAAGGCAGATGGAAAGATTTACGCCTTGAACTTGAAGCTGAATGTGTTGGTGCTTTTTGTAGACTTTAGAGACTTTAGGTGTCTTGACTGTCTCAGACTTCAAGGAAGCCCTTGCCCAGACAAGCTTTGCCTCCTCAAAGAAAGTTCTGCTCCATTAGGGGAGCAGAGCTGTTGTCAGTGACTGAGACCTCAGATTGGACTTGCCTTTCTCTCTGAAGTCCCTACAGAGCAAACACCACAAATGAAGTTAATATGCCCAGGATCGACCCTGCATATCCCATTTAATTAAGATGCTGTTAATTAAGATTCTCTCTCCTCCCTCTGTTGATGTGCTCCATCCCAGCAATGTCATCTCCACTGTGGTTGATATTTCTATGAAAGCAGCAGATTTCCTTGCACCAGGTACCTCTGCTATCAGTTGAAAGCAGGCAGGGATATCAGTTGTGGAGATTTTCTTATCGCTTACAGTTGTGATTTTATTTTGCAATATCTGTCTCTCTAAACAAGCAGAGGGATTAATTTTCATATGTGAAAAGATTTACTACCTGCAATATTGTATTGAAGTAGTAATATTTTTTGGCCACTCCTGGAGTGAGTGTTTCAGTTTATATTTTTAAAGACTGTGAGAAAGCCAGAAATCATGGCAATAAAATAAAGCTGTTTGTTAGAGCAGAATGTTATTAATAGGAATATATCATGGATAAGGGAATAATTCAGTCACTATACTAATGAAACATGCCTGTGCCAACAGCAAGACTGAGGTATTAGGTTTTTTTATTTCATGTTGGTTGGCAACCTGTCTATAGCGATGTTGAAATAGGAGTCCATATTGCCTGTGAAGATGGACACGGAAACAGGCATGGGGATGGAAATTAATGCCACATTATGCAGCTGTGCTGCAGTCTTGTCAAGACAGGCAGTTTTTATAGCATTAAATAAAGTGGGCCACAGCTTATCCTCTGCCCCTTAGGGCAAACAGCCTGACGTAACTGTCTGCGTGGTTGGCGCTTTGACCATTGCAGAATAGGGTGGCCTCTGAGTACCTTTCCTGGGCTTCAGGTTCCCTCCCTAGTATTGCCTGGCCACAATGTGGGGCAGCACTGGGTGGCTCAGGCCAAATCTGAGGTCAGAGCAGTGCTGGCACTGGACAGCCATGGGCAGCCTGTGACAATCTCACACCTGGGCCCTTGGCCCTCTTCCCTGTGCTGATATAATTATTCCGAACTTCCCAATGTAGTGGATATTGATTTCTGCATTTGTTTGCTATTTGCCAACAAGCAAAGCCACTGAACATATGCTGCATTTGCACCCTCTTTTGCATCATTGGTGGCAATCTGTATGTTGTATCTTGACATTCAACATGTAAATTCATAAGTAACCTAGATTAATTTACGTACTGGAATTTAGTTTCAGCCACAGTTCTAAGGTTTACAAGAGCCACTTTTCTAAGACAGTCTAAGTGTCCTCCTGCAACGTGAGGAAAGAGAGAGACAGACACAGAGAGTCCTCAGGAGTAAGTAAAAACAAGTAAAGTTAGGCTTTTTATCTAGAATAACAGCTTGAGAGAGCTTATCCTTCCCCATCTACATAACAGAGAGCATAGGGAGATTAACCCGGTTAGCTGAGGTTAACCACACATATCCTGGGATGCTAAGCATCCCTCATTGCTGCTTTCCCCAGGATTAGATTCACCGTTAGCATAATTGCTGTTAGCCACATTTTGTGTACCATATTTCACATTGCTGTTATTTTGCACTTATGGGGTCACATTGCCAAAATGAATTAATAAACCACAGTTCACAGCCCATCATCTCATTGCAGCTCCAGCTGAACCACTCTCCTCCGACACTTGCCTTTGGAATCTTTAGTGTAGTTCTCCCAGTGTAAATAAATGGGGTTACTTATGTGAAAAACTGTTCCCCAGAGGGAAGAAAAGGTTCACAGTCAGACTTTTAGTTTATTGTATATGCTTAGAGCTAAGTACATTGCTGGAGAGAAACTTTTTTTCTTTTCCTTCAGAATTTCTGATTGTAAAATATTTAATTCTACACCCTCTAGGCCAGTTATGCATATAGCACAATTATTTAGGAAAAATAGTAAATCTGAATATTACACATAAAGCAAAAAGATAAAAGAGTGATTCTTATAGCAGGAAAAATATTTCAAAAGGTCTTTCACACACTTTGTACAATACTGTGATTAGCTGGATTAGATCTCTTCTGATGAAACCACAAATTTTTCCTTAAGAAGAGAGGTGTGGCATGATACATAGAGGGAGACAGAGTTCATTCAGCATGACAGCTCAGTCCATAGGTGAGGGAGAGGATATTGTTCAAGTCAACTGTATGAAGCTACATCTCTAGACTGCAACATTAAAATTTCCCATGGTGATACCATGGAGAAGATAACCAGCTTAACAAGACTGCATAGCCTTCTCAACCATGTCACCTTTGACATTACTGACATAACTGGATGTCAGCCACTGAGTTGTTTCTTTAACCTTCTCTGCATATGCATACGTGGGATTTCTGTGTGTCTTCTATTATCCAAACACTGTTTGCGTTATGAGTCTTATGAAATCCTATGGATTCCAAAGTACTGCAGATAATAGGTCTAATAAAGACTGCCACAAAATTGACATTTTTTACTGGCTCAAAACCAGTTTTATAGATTTCCATTTTATTTTTATGTCTGACACTTTCCACAGCATGATGGATAGTGGTACAGTGAGAGTAAATAGAGTTGACAGTAGAAAGACTCCTTATGGAAAACAAGGCTTATTTGGATGGCTGATCTGTTGGATGCCTCTCCAGCATGGGCTCCAGGCTGTAATCATCTTCACACTATAACCAAAGGGTCACGTGGACTGTGTGTAGCTGGATTTTACCTTGCAGGTTTAGCCTACAAGGATTGTGCAAAAGTGATGCTTATTGCAGTCCCCTGAAGAATTTTTACTACATTCTGATTTTGTGGGGATTTTGACTTCAAATTTGTTTTACAGTAGTTATCCACAATGGTTGCAGGTGTTTCATTTGCAGCAGCTGCAAACCAAACAAAGAAGTCAGTTACAGAGATTACAGAGGTCCTGATATTGCACAGTAAAATAATAATAATAAAAAACCAATCATATGGGAGAGGCTGCCCACCTTAACAGTTTGATTTTACAGGAAGACTTACTTTGCAATAGCCAGCCAGGTCAAAGTGTATTGCCTGTATCCAGGTGTTTGGGCATCACAGTAATGAGTGCCAGGGAAACAATGAAAATTCATAATAACTTGCAGTGCAAATAGAGGATGGGAAAAAAACCTCAAGAACATCTTTTCAGTAATCCCATTCCTTATTACTTGCTGTAGAGCTGCCTGAACCAGTCTACTTGGGAGGTTGTAGCTGCCAGGATCATGGAGAACTAAGCCTAAAAATTTGCAGAATGGAGTAGATGATTGCAGATATCCTTGTGAAAATGCTTAGTTGTTCCTTATAGAATGATGGCTTGACCAAAAGGTCCTGGGAATAAATGAGTATACTTCTCTTTATTGCAGTTGATTTTAGCTCAGCAGACAGGGTGCCACCTAGATGTTATCCCAAGACTTGTATTAAAACACAATTGAGGAAAGTTCAGTGTATTCATATGTAAAAACGATTAGGCAACAGCATGGTGATTTGCCACTATGTTTTACAAAGTTCAGCTCATGACCTTTTCAATGTAAATATGATGTGATGGAAATGTACAAGACATCTACATTAAACCTTGAATTCAGTCATTTTACTTTCAGCTGGAGGTTTGATGAGTTTTGTGAAAATTGCAGTGCACGAGGAGCGTGCACGTGGCTGGGGAGTGCTGTGCTCTTTGCGAAGGCACAGCTTGCCAAAGCGCTCCCTCTCCCAAGCTCTGAGCACAGCTTGTAGGGTTCACGTCTTGTTATAAATCCCCAAATGAGCTTGAAATACTGCAAATTTGCTTTTCAGGGGTATTTTTCTTCTTTGAATTCATATTTTTCTTTAACATTGCTACAAATAACCTCATTTACTAGAATTGATGTAAAATGAAGACCAAAGAGGTGTGAATGTAGAAACCCAGACAGTTAATGACGTGAATATATGCCTTTTGACAGGGGGAGTTTCTTTGTGAGTTTCTCTAACCTGCACACCAGCTTAAGTAATTAATCTTAAAGTTTATCTGGGTTTATTTTTTCTTTTCAATACCACCTCTACTTATTCCCAAAGAATATTGGGCTTTTGAGAAGGACTTCATTTTAATGAAAATTGCTGGGCAAAATTCTAAACTCATATACATTGCTGCACATCTAAATTAGCTCCATTTACGCTTTGTGTATCTTCATATTACCTAGATGAAAATGTCACTTATTTCTACTCAACTGTGAGCTTAACTTTTTCTTCTATGCAGGTTAATGAAAGTTTTTCCAGTGAGTCTAGGGAGATGTTACATTGTTTTAAGCACATATAAAAAACCCCAAACAAACAAAAAAACCCAAAAAATGCCCAAAAAAACCCCACTCAAAATTACATTCTAAAGCTGCATTATTCTGATATTAGAGGAATCCTTTTCCATGAATCATCTCAATTATTTGCAGTTACAGCCACAAAAGGTTCAGCATTTGTGATGTATCCTCACCAGATATTCATAACTTGCTCCTGCCTCTTAAGTCATCTTGCATCATTTTTCTCTTGATATTACTTCTAGTACAGTATCATTTTCAGTAAGATCTCAGGAAGTACCAGTATATGCACACTCATGGATTTAAGCTAGCCCGCTTCCCAGCCACATATGAATTAATTAATTATTCAAATTTTATTTTGTTTCTATTCTTCTTTATCACTATGGCATTTTTAAAGGAGCAGAACAATTAAATATAAGTAGCAGAGGTTCACAAGTCATTGACGCTTGTTAGACTAGCAGCAGTCTTATCTAAATACAAAGAGTATGCAGTTATTTAATTGGATTTAGATTAAGTGGGACTGAAAGGAACAGGTTAATGTGATGTAGTGATCAAAAATCCCTCTTACATCATCATTTATTAGCAGTGTCCATAGATTTTTTTTCTGTGTTAACTCTAGTTACTGAGTTGCTAAATCTGTTTTGAAACACGTGACTTTAATTTTCCTGTAACTAAAGCCACATTCTGATAAACACTTGTCTTTTCGAAAACAATAGGGGTGACATATCAGGTAGAGGCACTGCAGGAGCTGAGCGAAGTTCCCAACTACCACAACCAAAGGGAGTGCTTTTCTCAGGTGAAGTGGTTTGTGTGATGACACTGTAGACTAAATGTTTTTCATTTGTGAGCAGGATTTTAGAGAGTTGGGAAGGGGAGACAGAGCCCTTCTTTGGGGTGGTGCTTTTCAGCTTTTAGTTGGTCACAGGTCATAACTGCAACCTATAAAGGTGGGGAGTGAAGACAGGCTGGGATCTCCTTCAGTGCTGGGATGTGCTGAGCAGGGGATAAGGAGGAGCTTTGTTCTCATATGGGGAAAAATAGTCCTGTCTTTGAAGGTAAGTTTGGCTGATTATTTTTAGAAATGTTTTGTGGTCTATTGAGGGCTGAAAGCTGAAAAATACTTTGGTTGGTTGTTTTCCCCCCCGCCCTGATTTGAGCACTTATTAATTTCTCTCGTGGATGATATGGAGATCTTTCTTTTGCCTGCTGTGAATGCCTAAGCCTCTGGGGAAGGTTTCTCTTGCCTAACATCTTGTGTCTGCATTTGAGACAAATGGGTGACCTAGAGAGCAGTAGGATAGACATATATGCTCCTGCCCTGCTCTCCCTTCCCACTCTCTTAGTTTCCAACAGTTGTCAGTGTGGAGGCTTTCTGAACCAGATGTGGCCCCTCTAGGGGCTCTGCAATTTGCTACCTAGGGAATGGAGAGCCATCTCTTTTGTGTTCAGGCCAGTGCCTCTTTGCTCCTGAACTCTTGCAGTGGAATAAAGAGTGAACAGCCACTTCCTAAACACCCATACCAGTAATGACTGTACACATTATTACATTCTGTAGACTGAAGACACCCAGTTTATTTAGCCATTCCTTACACAAAAGTGATTTTTCATGGCATTCTTCTCAGAATGTTTCTTGGTTTTACAGCCTTCTTTTCACTTTTTGAGAACTGGGGGCAAGTGTAAAACATAATACCTGAGACACCGGCAGACTATGGGTTTATTTAGCAGGATCATGATATCCTCTGTCTTGTTCTCTACTCCTCTCCTAATAATTCCTAGTATTTAGCTAGCTTGTTTGATTACTCTTAATTAGTGAGGTGATAGATCCATGAAATTACCTATTATAACCCCAAGATCCCATTACTAATTAGCAACAGTCAGAGGAGTGGTGTTGAAGTGGGTTTTGTGTGTGTTCGGTGGGGGTTTTCCTCATGTGCATTAACTTACATTTTTCTACACTGGTCAATAAAATGACTGATGAAAGTCGCTCAGTCCTGTAACGAAATGCAACTCTTCACAGGTGGACCTCAAAGCTGCTCTCATGAATAATTTAGCAGACTTCCAATCTTTTCAGATCCCTCCAATCTTATTTTCTGTGACCTATGTGGGTAGGGAGAAGAGAATATTATTGCACTAGTGGCTATCAGAAATAAGAAATCTAATTAAGTCTCTCTTTCTAGGTGTGTGTATTCTGTCTTGGGAAGGTAGATGTCAAGATAAAGAACAGTTAAAGTGAAAATAACAGTGGTTTTGTCTGGTTCAGCAGCATTCCTAAGACAAACAAAATGCCTTTGTCTTTGTGGCTGGAGATACCATCTCCAAAAGTTGCTATGCAATGACAGCGTGGCAGCAGGAAGACACTGTCTGTGCAGTGGTGAGGGGTGCTGGGCGACAATGGTGAGCAGCGATTGCACACTGCCTGCCGCAGGAGTGAGTTGCAAAACAGTCATCAAAGCTGTAGGGTCTTTCTGAGAATGGCTGCCAGTCTCTGCATTTTTGGTGTAGGCTTTTGCTGCATTTCTCTAAGGTGTAGGGCCTAGAGAGCTACTGTGCTGTTGGGTTGTTCTATCTTTGGTTGGTATTTGTACATAAAGCATGTGCAAAGGGGTTGGTATGGGGTGTGAGTTGTTGCGGTTCAGTCAGACTTGGCATTTTGGTTACAGAGAGTTCAAAACCCAGCTTCTCACACATGAGAGCTCAGGAAAGAGCTATTCAGGAAACTTCCATCAAAGGCACCTCTGAAATTCTCTTCCACCACTTCCAATGAAATACAGTTCATTAAGACTTTTTTAATCAGTCTGGAAGAAACACCATTGTAAAACAATGAAATTAAAGTGCTTCACCAGTTTTGGAACAATGTTTTGATTTTCTTCATTTTAAGGGGCTGTTTCTGATGAAACTTATTTTGTCTGTATAGTAAAGATATTCAGAAGCTGAAAAACTAGACTACAGTGTTTGTCTTCTGGAAGCAAAATACCCTAATTGGTCTGTCACAACTTTCTAACAGCTTTTTTTATCAGGAAACACTGAAATATGATTTCACTCCAAAATGGGAAGAAGGAGAAAATTGAAATGGCAAAATTGTCTTTGTCTCAGCTCATTTCTATAGGTGGAAATTCCTGGCATAGCCCCTGAGCTCCTGCTGGGGCTGTAGTCAGCAACTTGAGGCTTACATGGTACAAAAATGTCATCAAGGTTTTAATCACATTAAATAAAGTAGTTCATCACATTATGTTTCCTTACAAATGATTCATCCATATGACAGTAAAATGCCAGTGTACTAAGAAAAAAAAAACAAACCATCGTCTAATCTTATTGTCATCAAGGGGGAAAAAATCAGTTTTAGAAGATCTGGTTGCCAAAGAGATACCAGATTTAAGCTCCGAGATTAGTTATGTTGTAGCTGCTCTTTGGCATTTTGTTTTCCCAGCAACTGTGAATGAACTATTTCAAACAATGAAAATTATATCTCTGTGGACCTCAATAACAATCTGTCTGGACTTAGGATGTTTGAAATAATAAGTTGAAAACTGAGCTAACACAGCAGAGGCAGATTCCTGAGCTTTGGAACTGATGAATAGCATCCAGCATGCAGGGATATGCTTGCTGGGGTGCCAGGTGGATGCTATAACCTTGGGCTGATCCACTGCTTTTAATAGCTTTCTGCCTGCACCACTTTCCTACTCTCATCCCATCACTTTACTCCAACATTACAGGTGATTTCAGACAGACAACCTTTGGTATGCTCTCCTGTGTCCCCTGCCAAATTCCTGTAATTAAAAAAAAAAAAAAAAAAAAAAAACAAAACCAAAAACCTAAACAAACAAACAAAAAAACCCCAACCAAATAAAAAACCTGACAAAAAAACCCACAAACTTCCATAAGAGGGTGTTTGTTGCTGTAATTAGTTAGGAAAACTATATAAAGGCTGAAGTGCTGAAATACATTCACAGGAGACAGTGTGGGATGACCACAAGAAGGGTCCTTTCATTCTCTGCTAGTGCCTAAAAGAAGAAAAGGACTGACTGTAAAATGGCTCATCCTCAACAATCTTAGTTAATAAAAAACTCCACCATCTTATTGTGGGGGTTTGCGCTACATTAAGATACCATAATATTACTGCAACTGTGCTGCAAGTTCTCATTCACTAGAAAACTTCCAATAAAGGTACTTCTCGGGTTGTTTAGTTTGGAGAAGAGGAGGCTGAGGGGAGACCTTCTCGCTCTCTACAACTACCTGAAAGGAGGTTGTAGTGAAGCGGGTGTTGGACTCTTCTCCCAAGAAACTAGCGATAGGATGAGAGGAAATGGCCTCAAGTTGCATCAGGGGAGGTTTAGATTGGACATCAGGAAGAATTTCTTTACCGAAAGAGTGGTTAGGCATTGGAACAGGCTGCCCAGAGAGGTGGTGGAGTCACCATCCCCGGAGGCGTTCAAAAAAGGTATAGACGTGGCACTCCAGGGCCTAGTTTAGGAGTCATGGTGGTATTGGTTGACGGTTGGACTTGGTGATCTTAGAGGTCTTTTCCAACCTTAATGATTCTATGATTCATGAAAACACAAGGAGTCAGTCAGTTTTAATTTTTAGGGATTTACTTAGGAATCATTCTGTTTAGCGGTAGCCTCTGTTGTACGCTTGAATGATGCTATAAAAATTTGTTCTGAGGAGATTGTTTACCAAAAATGGGGATGATAGTTCTGATTAGAACAAAAACTGGAACTTGATAAACTTATGATGAAAAATTATAAAAGGTAGCTGCCTGTAATAGTAAATGGTAGAACCTGATGCCTCAGGAGGTTCCTTGAAACGCAGTATCCCATCTCCCTAAATTTATCTTGCACTTGACATTGAATTTGTTGTTCAAGTGCTGCCTTGTAATCTATTTTAAAGTCCTTCCTAAGTCTGTCAAGCACTTTTCTTTGTCTAGACATCTAGGCAAAGTGTTGTCACCTGCGAACACTGATATGGCTGTTTAGCCCTTTTCCAAACAATCTTATTAATTGTGGTTTCTAAAATAGCTTGGCAATTTTTCACTATGAGTTTCTAATTTGGGAGTAAGTTATATACTTCTATTTGCTGTGGTTTTGTCAATCACTTTCTGAACTACAGCGGAATATTCACTCTTCTTACATGATTTTTTTTTTTCCTAATTAGTTCATCAGGAAATACTTCTTCAATTAAATACATTGGCTTTCAAGTGAACTTATTTACGAAATGGGCTTCATCATCCATTGTTTAACACCCCTGATGCATTACAATGGACTAGAGAAGAACAATTTTCCTTAATAGAAGCTCTGCCAGCCTGGTCTTATAGCATTCTTATTTTGGTGATTTTATACTTTTGACTTAATTATTGTTCCAAAAACTTTTCTTAGGATTCATAGTTTCTAACACTGAGAATTCCCCTGTTTCCCTTTTTGGAAGGAAAGGGCAATGTTTGCTATCCTGCCATTCTGTGTTTTTTTAATGAGCTATTCTGTATTCTTTGTTAGAAACAGCAGCTATGCTTCTAAGAGAACTCCTGGAGGGATGCCATCAGTCAGGTGACATGCTGCTCTTTAATTTATCAGTTTAATTTTCCTACTCTTCTTATTTTGACAGCTCAGCCTGACATAACCTGTTCTTTATTACCTGATAAGGGTAGGGCTTGGATAGGTATCTTGGCTGTATTTTCCATGGTGAAGACTGCTATTGAATCTGTGGTGTGCTGTAATGCTGTTTCTAATGTCTACAACTTAACTTCTTTCAGCCTGTCTTTCTGTATGGTTTATAGTCAGGTTCTGTATTATTCTGTCAAATTCCAATTTGGCCATAGGTTTCTGAAAAATCTGTTACATCATGGCCCTATTACACTGCCAGGCAATGTCGTTAAGCGGTTTCTGCTTTGAAGCTGTTGGCCTTCGTATGTGGACACTTAGGGACTTCTTTCCCAATATGGGCAATGTGCCTACTCTTATTTAATTCCCTTTCCTAACAGCCTGATCTGCAACTGCAACCTGTCCCTTTCTGCTTCATCACCAGTTTCAGAGCCGTCCTTTCTGAGACACAGAGCTACCCTCGCATTTCTGACAACTCTTGCAGGTGTCTGCCTGACCTAAGCTCTCCCTGGCTCCTGTCAAGGTTTCTCTTGCTCCGGGTCTAAGTGCTTGTAAATACTCTGTGCCAGCAATCTGGTTCCACTTTGGTTTAAGGTAGAGACCATTTTTCTCTCTAGGCTCTCCTCGTGTGCTTCCCCTAATGTCTAGCAGCCTTAAACCCTCTCCTGTACACCACCTGCCCAGATGTCCCCTGGTTCCTTGTGGGATACCTGAGGTAAGTTGTCTGGTTCCTGACTCTGGAAGCAAAAACCTGGTTGTGGGCACACTAAGCTGAAATGTTCGCCCCAGAAATCTTGAATCTAGCTTCCAAGACCTCCGTATCTCACTTTTCCCGATACGTTATGCCATCACAATGTTGTAATTGCTCTGAAACATTTTTAAAATCCTTGCTGTCTTTATTTGAAATATGGTCATATTATTTAATATCAAAGGTTTAAATAAATAACGTATTAATAAAGCATGGCCTCTCCAGTTCCAATAGAGAAAAATTGTACAAAGAGCAGCTTTTAATGGGAAAGTCAGTTTTATGCCCATAGCCTATGTGAAAACAAGATGGCATCATTTCCTGCAAAACCTATTACTGTATAGGGAGATTGTCACTTATCCCAACACAGGCTGTGCAAAGATCAATGTTTACCCTTCTCTGAATCACATATAAAACAAATGATGTGAAGAGAAGATTCACCATCTATTTAAAAACACTGGTTTCTATTTTGGACATAACATGTAAAATTTCTGTTTAGCAATTTCAGTTAATTGTTAGATTAACATTTTTGGGAACAGATTGCAAACTTCAAAATGGAAAAGATCATTTTAGGGAGGGAACCAAGGCAGCTGTCAGTGAGCAAAAATTAACATAAATTTGCATAACAGATGTACAGTAAGGTGTCTATGACAGACAATCGCTGAATATTAATGATACAGACCACGACATCATTTGCGTAAATGCTGTCTGCTGGGTATTGAAGCTGCTGCGCTATTTGCAGAAGACAAAGGAGCGCAGAGCTGAACAGATGCACCAAATACATCGATGCATCTTAATTTATGACATCCTCATGAAAGACCTTGTGGTGTGATTTCAGGTTTTATTACAAATAATTCGGAGATAAAGGAACTAAGTAATTATCTTTTCCACTACAGTCAGTTGTTTCAAAGGGGAGGGAAGCTTACTTGTGACAACCATTGTGATGATTTTTTTTGTGGAAAGCCTCTTTAAAAAAAAATACCCCCGTTACAAAGAGTCAAATATTCATCATTATTAAAAGATTAGTGCATATTAACATGCTTCATGGGACTTGCCACCTAACGTACCATCACCACCACAACTGGAGTCCTCCAACAGACAATGCATTTCAATGACTCTGTAAGGAGTAAAACTGGAAAAAAAGACAGAGGTGATGCAAACTGTTTAAACAAAAAATTACTGATACAATGTTTTAGATTAATCTTAACCAGAGTTCATCCTGAATCTGTTGCACCCTTAGTCCTTGTTATAAGCTCCAGGTACAACTGCAACCACTCAAAGATTTAGAGGTATCTACTTCATACACAATATTCTTACTACAGTATTCCTGCAGCTGGAGAAACTAATATAAGTTATATGCTGATAACAGCAAAAAGCGGAATATCTGGGGCCCTCACTATATAATGCAGTAAAGTTAATGAGTGAGGAAGGGATAAATATAAAAAAAAAAAAAAAACCAAAAAAAAACAAACAAACAAAACAAAACTAGAGTTGTAAGCCATGTGTATAGAAAATCATGCAATGCAGGGGATGCTTCTCTTCTCTGCCATTAATTTATTAGGGCCTTAATGGATTCCTCTCCAAGCCTATGCTACCATAAGAAAATGAATTGCTGACATGATGGATCTGTTGGTAGCGCATATAGAGTTTTATGCGCGTATTGTTCAATTTTGTTCTTGTCAGCTAATCAGCAGCAGCCAGACTTTTTATTTCACAGGATTTCCTTTTCCCATTTGAACAGAGAATATAGTCCAGTAATCACTCTGCAGAGGCACTGTGTGAGCTGTTATTTCCACCTGCTTTTTCCTCAGAATCTCTATCAAAGCCTTAATCCAGTAACCTGATAAAATCCTTTCAAGGTCCTGTGGGGTCCATTGTGAAATTGTTCATCTGAATGGATTGTGAAATAACATGAAAGTTACCATGTCCCAAAAAAAGCCATATGGTGATTATTTTAATGGATGCTTACTGTATGCCCAGAAGGCAGTTAACATGTTATTTCACGTTTTGTGTGAAAGAATGGAATAACTGCAATCTGACACTCTTCTGTCCAATTTTGCATCCAGTATCTTTTACAGAGATGCAGCTTTATTCTGTGTTTCAGTACACTAACAGCAGGTGATAAGCTGATGCCCAGATATGCTAACAAGAGTTAAAGTTGATAATCCCCTCCATTTTAGTCTTTCGCTTGAATCTTCATTCTAACTCGGGGAAAGAGATGGAGGGCTGAGTGGGGAAAGACCATGTCTAAGGTGTACAGAACAGGGATGAACTATGGAGCTGGAGACTTTCTTTGATGTGATGTAGATCATCGATTGTGCTTTATTGTCTCAAGTAATAATGCAGAAAAGGTCTTGCTGACTACAAGTGGTTTGGCATTGTTTAGGTGGAGTGAGGTTTTATACAACTGTAGGTAAGCAAGCTGCTGCTATTCCCTACAATAACTTTGAGCCTTGTTGACCAACTTCAGTCAACACTGGCAGAGGAGATGAGCCTTGAAGACAGCTGAGGCAGCACTGACGAAGTCCCTTCTCCTGCTATGAGAACTAGTTTAGGACTCTTCCTACTGGTCAGCCTTGTTGGACTACAATTTTCAGTTCACTTTGCCAGTAGCCAGCTGGCAGGGTTTCTTGGACAGCAACTTGGCCCATATGTAGCTTACAAAGAACTGCCTCTCACCTGGCTCATGAGGGATGGAGATGCTATAGGGGTATGGGTCACCTGAAATCACAAGGGGAGGGGGAAACAAGGTTATTACAATAGGGGTGTTGGAGGAAACCTGCAAGGATGGCATTTCAATACATTCCAGCTGTTTGAATGCTTCAAGGTGAAACCCAGGCTCAGCACTCCCCTCTCCATACCAATTGCAACCATTTGGTCTCAATCACGCTCACACTTACTTCTTGCGTGGCTGTTCTCTCACTCTCCTGCATGTTGAAAAAAAGCAGTGAATGCGCCCATGCCTGGGTCATTTAGGACACTAAAAGGGAAGAGTTGCAACCAGTTTCTTCAGCTGATAGGCTTGACTCAAAGTGGGCGCTTAGACCTCCTGCGGCTCTCTTAGCAGAAAGTGGCAGTCACCACTGACTTTAGCCAGGAGCAGAGTCCTACGTCTGCATTGTGTCTTCTTGAGGAATAAGCTACTGGTCTTCCACTGAAGCCTCCAGACAGCTCTGCTTAGCTGCTGGCTTCCCATTGGGGCTGGAGGGGCAGCCCAGCAGCCAGGGCTTTCTGACCCCTGGAGGGGGGTGGCTCAGAAGTGTCAGCACCCTCACATTCAGTGACAACTCAGAGGATGCTTTCAGGATTGAAAACAGATTTAGGAGCCCAGCTTTTCCAGAAGATGCATTTAAGGTGCTCAAGGTCTTTTTTTGGATCTGGCCCTCTATTCATTAAGCACAACTGAAATTAAATATGACAAATGACTCCATATTCTTTCAGCAAACATAGAGGTCGTTAATAAATAATGCAAGTAATTTAATGCAAGGTTGAAAGCTTATCTCCAAAAGGAAATGATCTGTTCTGACTGAATAAAAGAACCATGTTCCTGGGTATTGTGGGAGTTTGGAGAGGGCTTGAGTCCATGTTTGAGCAGAGGAGGAAAAGAGCAGATGACGGTTGTTTGTAGTTTCTATTTAATGTTCTTCCTTCATGTGTGGGGTTTAATGAAAAAATTCTCATTCAACCCCCATTGCCACCTCAAGAAAGCATCCAAGATGCCTTTTTTCCTCACAATTTAACGAGTAAGTATGTAAGGACAACAAACCAGTGAGAGGAACTGCTATGCTTCTGGCTAGGAAGGCCAGTTCTGGTAGCATTCGCAAATGTCTGCATTGTCATGGGGTATAATAGGGCTTCTTTGGTGCCTGCCAAAGGGCTCCCAAAACCAGTACATCCTGTTGCTGTCCATTCGCCAGCATAACATGAAAACACTTGGCAAATAAAACATGAGAAGCTTCAGGGCTCAATTTGTTCACTTTTACACTATTAGAAAACCATTGACTTCATTAGATTTATTCTGAAGTTATCCTGATATAACTGAGAGCAAAAATCGGTTCTGTAGAAGTAATATATATTTTATTCATTCTCGTTTTCCCTAAAACAATTTGAGAGCCTTAGTAGAAGGAGCCCTAGGTTGATGCATAGTACACTGAGCTGAGCAGTAACTAAAATAGACCTTTTTTCCTCTGCTGCAAGTCTCACTAGGTCACTTTTTGAAAACTGTTACAACACATTTCAATAAACAGATATTTTTGTATTCATTTGGATTCAGCTTTCAGAATGAGGTCACCTTCGGAGCGGTATCCTGCAGCTCAGGCACTCTGTGAGATGCGCCTGAGGAACGGGCTGCAGAATTCGATAGTCTCTGTTTTGGATAAACAAATATCATATTTGTTTTAAATGTCATGCAAAGATCTCCTTCCATGTCTGAACAGATGGAAGCTATAGCATGGTGATATCTTCTTCTTTTTATTTTTTTTTTTATGTGATACAGCAAGTTCCTCCTTTGTCTGGTTACATTGTACATAGCAATTTCTTGTTAGCAATGATTAAGTTATAGTTAAGCTTTACTATTTGCATCCTTTTGTTGTGGGCTCTAAGACTACTTAATGGCCCTTGTTCCACCCAGTGTGTAAAAATTCTCTGTACAGAAACCAGGGGTGAGTCAGACTAAGCATATCCAAAATACCTTTCCAGTGCTTTGGAACCCACTGTCCTGATCACATCTACAAGCTCAATAAAATAGCTGTCAGAAAAGAAAAGGCTAAGAGGATAAGTATCACAATAGAGACAACAAAGGCAGACTGGGATCTGGTTGCTGCGGTTACTCAAACTGGTCACCTAAGGGGTGGTTCTAGCTTTTGGATGAAGTGAGGATGATAGTATACGTGAGTGTTATGACTGTAAGAGAAATACTAATGAGGGGAGAGAGGGAGGCATTGAACAACTTCTACGTAAAGGATTCAGAGTAAAAAAACTAAGGAGAAAAGGCTATTAGAGGGTGTATCAGCATGAGGACAAGAGCAAAAATGTAGAAATAATAGAGCCCAAGAAAGCTCTAGAGAGGACACAGGTGGTGGGGGACAGGGGAAGCATGGGAAGCTAGTACAGAAATTCAAACCAGGAAAAGCGTTCAGTGAGATAGGAAAAGAAAATGGTGTCAGAGAAATGTCTAGTGGATGAATGAAAAGAAAATGGTGAAATAAAGGGAGAGAAGGTGAGTAGAACAGTGAAAGGTGAGAATTACTGGAGTATAAACTAGTGTCTAGAGAACTTAAAATGGGAAGGTGCAAAACAGGAAAAGCAATAAATTTTGGACAAGCTGTGAGGGAGTAAAGAGGAAGAGCTTTTTAGTGTGAAATTGATTAAATGCTAAAGAAAACGTTGGGTCTCTTTTTTTAATTAAGATTAAATCCTAGTGAAGTATGCCAACTCCACAGCTTCAGCAGAAGTAAATTCCAAAACTGAGAAACTTAACTTGAAGTATCTTACCAGAGCACAGTAAGCAAAGTTTGTGGGCAAACCTTAGAGCAGCCCAACAACTAGATGCCGTGGATTTCCAAAAATGAGGACATTAAATGCTGGTAAGACAGACTAGGCCAGGAACAAGACTTCTACAAGAATGCTACTAAAAAATAATAATAATGAGAATGGTAAGAAAGTAATAAAACCTTCCGAAGTAAGAAACTTGTATTAGTACCTTCCTTTATTAGAATCCTGAACCTTCCCTCCATCCAAATCAAAGAACAGATTGCAGCATAAAATGGTATCCCGGTTTTGAGAAACTGATAAAATAATAAAATGGAATCTATTCAGACCTAACAAAAGTGGGCAAAAGTCCGCTAAACACCACCTACCTACCTCAAGCCTGAATTGGCCCATGTTATTGCTATTAACTAGTGGAATGTTCTTGGAAAGCCCAGCCAGGAATAAGAAATGTAGCCCCGAGACTGGGGCATATGTGTCAGAAAAGCAGCTGTGTAAATAGTGAATCTTTTGTTTTGCTGGTATTTCTGAAAGTAAAGAAAAAATAATTTTGCGTTGAGTGTAAAGGAAACATTTTTAAGATAAATGAGATTATCCTTGGTCAGATTACTTGCTTCATTTGACCTAAAGCAAAATGCATTGCTTAGATTGTATTTATTTTTTCTCTTTTTTTTTTTAGTTTTAAAATAAGTTTGTTAGAAATTTTCTAAATGAAATACTATTTTGAATGAAGAAAATATAAACACCCATTTTTCTTTAAATATCAACAACCTTTTTTGGAAGGAGGACTACTTGACGCCTTTTGTGGCTCAAACTATTCAGTAAATTCAACATGAGTAGTTCATATATTTTGCTGTTCACTGAATAATTTTCTCCAAGAGATATTTCAGCCAAAAACTTTCACCAAGCTTTAGTCAAAGTTAAGCCATAAATCTGTTTTCCACAGTAGCAGAAGACATAAATCTTCTCACAGCAGCAGATATTAAAACAATTAAAAAAAAAAAAAAAGTAGTTTACAGGCATCCAACAAAAGAAAGTCACTGGGTCTAGAAAACCTCAGGTGTTTCTTCACTGACTGGCTTTTGTGGGAAATTGATGCTGCTTTTTTAACACCATTTGAAAATGACCAAAGGGTCAGCTGGGAGCCTTGCCGTGAGATGCTGGGGGAAGGGTGGGTGAGGTTTCCCCAGGTTCCCCAGGGAAGGGTGGGCGAGGACCCTATGCTGGAGGAGCAGCCTGGGTGGGACACAGGCAAGGCGGTTGTCAGTGCTGGGGTCTAGTGGAACCAAGGAGAGAAGGAATAGGCTATAAAAAGTGAAACTTATAGTATTTCCCATGGTCAGAAATGTTAGATGTTTAGAAAAGACCTCCATCCCTGGAAACATGAAGATTCAAACAACCCAGAGGCATTTTTCCAGCTAAAAACAGCAAGTCTCTTTCAAATAGTACCTTTTCAACTCCTTTCTCAAAACCTTTTCTCAGAAGCACTGTAGGATCCTTTTTCAAGCTGTATCGGGTTTTCTTACCTGACGATTTTTATGTTCATGTTTTCTCACCCCTTTCTCCAAAAAAAAGCACCCAGCCCAGACCTCTCTGCCCAAAGCATCCTCAGCTCCCAATGGGAGCCATCGGGAATATAGGCAGGTGCTGGAGTGCAGTGGGATGCTTGGATGACCTGGAATCAGGAGTCCCATGGCTGCTTTTCACCCTGTGCTGCCACTGCCTGCTCCCTCCACTGCGGTCATCTCCGGTTTACACCTATGATCCATTGGCCTAAGTGCATGAACTGCAGGCAAACCACAGCCTTGTGAGGTTTAGAAACCAACAGAAAGAGTTAATAAATGACTGAATTGTTCAAAACAATGAATGTGCCCAGCTGAATTTGAGAATATACAAACTGTATGTTTTATTTCTACCTATAAAGAATTTAAGAAATTTGTGAAATACAGCTTTCCAACCAAATTTCAGACATGCCAGGAATTAAGTCATGCTTCTAATTGAGGCCTTGATTGTAGCCTCTTAATGAGGCATTAAAGAGTGTTTTCAATTTTTATTTCCTAAATGCTCTTCATGGTTTCCTCTCCTATTTTCTCAGCTTATTCTGTTAATATTTGAGTGTTTAACCTTGGATTTTGTTCTTGCTCCACAATACTAGAGGATCTCTAGGTGACACGTGTTCCTTGAGCTATTCTGATATGCAGGTGGTGCATGTTCAAGGTCATGGTCCTTGTTGAAAGGCAGGAGAAAGGTGAAGAAACAATCTGAGTAATTTTCTGCTTCTTTTGCTTCTATTGAAACTAAAGCTTATACTGAATGAGGACTTTCTGCTTCTTTTCATTATAATATGAAGAGAGAGCATATTTGTGTTGGTATTACCAGGACTAGCTTTCAGTTTTGAAAATATAACAGAGAGGAATATGGATATTGTGAATCACAGGGAAGATAGTCTCAGTACACGGCTAGTTGATGTCCTCATTGAAACATAGGTGTAAAAATTGACTCTCTTAGTGTGCTTATAGAACANGGGCAGGGAGGGTGTAAAAACAATTTTTGTGGATGAATTTGTGTTTTTATTACACAGACATTTTTTTAAAAAGCTCATATCTAAATGAGAAACCAACACTTTTTTTAATATAAATGTTAAAATGTGACATTAGAAAGAAAAAAAAATCCAAAACTTCAGAAAATTCATTCCTAGCTGTTTATCTCACCTGTAGTCATGAAGCAATACTTTTTGACATTCTGAGAAAGTAATTTTTCACCAATAAACAATTTTTTTTTGGAAAAAAGATGTGTGCTCATGTCTAGATGTTTCATTAGTTCAAAACCTGACTGCTGAGTTACTGACATTTGGAACTTCATAAGCAACAACTAGTAGGGGACATGAAATATTGAGGACATTCATGCCATCACTGTGTAAAATATAGAGATGACCTGAATGTTGTTTTTGAAATGTTCTTCTTTCAGTGTATACTACTGTTTATACGCATTTGTACGAACAGGTATGTGCTGGTTTTGGCTGGGATAGAGTTAATTTTCTTCACAGTAGCTAGTATGGGGCTATGTTTTGGATTTGGGCTGGAAACAGTGTTCATAATTCAGGGATGTTTTTGTTACTGCTGAGCAGCGCTTACACAGAGTCAAGGCCTTTTCTGCTTCTCACCTCACCCCACCAGCGAGTAGGCTGGGGGTGCACAAGGAGTTGGGAGGGGGCACAGCTGGGACAGGTGACCCCAACTGACCAAAGGGGTATGCCATACCATATGACATCATGCTCAGCGTGTAAAGCTGGGGGAAGAAGAAGGAAGGGGGGGATGTTTGGAGTGATGGCATTTGTCTTCCCAAGTCACCGTTACGCGTAATGGAGCTCTGCTTTCCTGGAGATGGCTGAACAACTGCCTGCCAATGGGAAGTAGTGCATGAATTCCTTGTTTTGCTTTGCTTGCATGGGCGCCTTTTGCTTTACCCATTAAACTGTCTTTATCTGAACCCACGAGTTTTCTCACTTTTACCCTTCCGATTCTCTCCCCCATCCTACCTCAGGGGAGTGAGCGAACAGCTGTGTGGTACGTAGCTGCCAGCTGGGGTTAAACCATGACAAGGTATTTTATTTTAGGTTTTCCAGGACCAAAACAGGCTTAGTGTCCAAACCCATGGCAGAGATTTATTGATCCCTTTACAGGTGTTCACCTGAGGTTTGGAAGACTGAGGTCCCCCTTCAAGCTCCTTTTCAATAAGTATTTATTTCTTCAAAAGACAGTAGTTACAAGAAGAATTTGCAAAGTTCCCTGTCAATCTCCACTCTATCTGACTCAACGCCAGGAGCTGGACTTTGATCTTTCATATTTCACCAAACCCCACAACTTTGTAGGGGTGAAAGCTGTGTTTTTCCCCTCTAGTAGGGCAGAAAATCTCACTGGAATACTACCAAGCTTGGAATTGTCAATAGTTTCATGCTAAACAAATTTTTTTTCTGCTTTGTCTATGGAAGTCTTTATGGTAACATCCTGGTCATCAGCATACAAAGGGTGCAGGACTTTCACTGCTGATTCTAATGAGCGGTCCAGTGTTGAGAAACCCCCTCCTAACAGTTCACTGTTTTCTTTTCCTAACTCTAATTTTGTTTGAAATATGCTTCATTTCATTCTCATTTGGGGTGAACTCAAGTTTTGAAATGTTAAAATGGAAAACTTAAGTTCAAAACATTGCTAATCAGAACATACTAATCCATTTCTATACATTGAAGAAATATGTAGCTATTTCAGTTGAGAAAAAACACAGCAAAATATGTATTCAATACATATGTTGAATTGATAATATTTTACTTGTGATCATTTAAAATTCTAGATTCCAAACATAATTACTCCTTAATCATACTTGTAACCCATGTGATGGAGTTTAAGCATAGCCAAATACCGCTCCCAGCTGAGGTCTGATCTACTACCTTTCCTTCTTGTTTCACAGCCCAGTAAGGAAGAGGAACTTCAAACACCAATTTCTGCCATGGAAATGAACCCTTATGATCCACAGACTGCTCTTTTGGAAGACCTGTAGCTGTGAGGAACGTAGTGCTCTTCATTAATGTTGCACTGACATGCAGATGACGTGAGGGTCAATACTGGAGGTGCATTATTCAATTTTTAATCAGAGGCTTCCCTTTGTTTTTTTCTTTATAGCCAGAGGAAAGTTTCTTTCGTGTTTATGTGTTTAAGATTTTGTATTCTAACCAATCTGATCTCAGGAGATGGTTGGTTGCTTTTTTTTTCAGATGTACTGTAAAAATTATTTCCTCTAGAACAACTGCCCTGTCAGCAGTGTAGTCAACAATAGTATACATACATTTCTTTTTTCCTTCACCACCAATGTTATTTTGCAGTGCATTTTTGGAGCAACCTCCTCCATAAATCTGCTCTCTTCAGTTCTACAAAAGCAATTTGCAATGTTGAGTTTTCTTCCCAAACTTCACCAGGTACTGTTGCTTTCTTGATGCAAAATAAATAACAGGCTATGATAGAGACATCTATTTCGACAGTACTGATTAACTAGCACAGCCATGTCCCTTCCAAGAAGCAGCTCCTTTTGCGTAAGCAATCCATTTCAAATGGTCTTTGGTCTTGTTGCTCTGCTGTGTAATCCGTTTTTTGTTTGTGTGTGTATGGGCTCTTTAATCATAGCCAGCTCCATTGGTTCCAAGTGATCCTTGGAAGTGTGCCAGTGTAAAAGTAGGCAGAGGACAAGAAAATTAGACCTTCTCTTTTTTCTTTTTTTTTAATGATTTTTGTAAGTATCGAGACCCTTCTCAGCATGTACATGCCCATAACCATGCCACATAACTAGATGTTCCATGCTTTTTTACATGACTGACTTGTAGCCATTAGAAGTTGGTTAGAATCCAAAGCCTGCAACCAAATACATTCTAGGTATATATTATAGTATAGCAGGGATTAGTAGTCATCTGTCATTTTAAGGAAAGCCCGATGAAACAACCTTTTCTATCTGCACCAACCCTTTGAGTTCTGTTACCCCATTCACAGTAACTTGCTGAGCTGGCCGTTCCTGCAACGGCAGCTGCCTTCTGCCACTGGTCTCATTGTGCTTTGTTACAAAACATAACCAAAATTAGTTTACCAATTTCCATCCTGTAAAACCAATTCCAAAGCACTTATTTCTAACTGGGGATCCATCTGAAAAGAAGGTCTCAGATCCATTTAATTACCTGCAGCAAGATCTACTTGAACATTGTATGATCTCTGCTGTCTTTTGTCCATGAGTACTCCAGGATGTCCCCAGAGTACCGCCAGAGCTAGTTCAGGCCTCAGAGGTGTGTTTATGAGATGGTAGGTTGGGCTGATGGCAGGTGCCTAGGCAGAACCAAAAACTCCTTTCTAGAGGACTTGTGATAAAATCGAGTCAGAGTATGTCAGTGCCAAACAGTGGATGAGTAGCTCTGGGAGAGAGATAAGTATTTTCTTCACCTACAACATTAAGGCAGGTGGGTTTGCTCTGGCATGAAGCACTGCAGGTCACACAATGTGCTTGTGGCTAAACAATAGGAGTACTGTGTGCACTGTGGCATGTACTGCATTTAGCAGAAAGGGTCTCTTTTTCACTGAGAAGTTTCTCTATTTCTGCTTTGGGGAATTTTTCTAATTATTTGCATAAAAATTCTGGGAAAGCTGAAATGTGCAAGCATGTAATCTCCTGCCATGGATTTTAATTATCTTTTTTTCCTTAGTCTCTGATGGTTGTAGTCTTTTTCCTTTTTACATCCCACTATAACCTATTCTCACTGTCATCCCATTCTGGAGCATGTTCTTAATCTATTTTTTATTCTGCAGTTGATGTGCTGCATCTAAAAAGAGTGCTAAAACAATTCTGAGGTCTAATGGGCAATTTCTGCCCTAGCTGCTAGCTTTCCTAGGGCTGCCTGTGGCATGGATCCTTGCAGAATCCTAAGGAGTACATCTGAGAAGGGGCCTACATGACTGAAGTGATACTGAAGTCAAAAGTTGCATTCTTTTGCCAAGGAGAGCAGCTGTTGCTTCCCTGTCCAGATAACAGGGATGGCACTACTCCATCATCACTCTCTCACTCTTGGAAATGGGAGATCTGCGAAACTGGGAGATGTCATGTAGAAGTACGAAAGTCTCCATGACCCACCTAGAATAACAGTTTCACACCCCTAGGCCATTTTTATCAGTCTTGCTTTATAGTAGTTGAATTGATTACTGTGATTTTGTGTGTGTGTCAGTAGTCTTGAAACCAGCTTTCTGTGAGCACCAGTTCCAGCTGAAGTTCTTTCAAATTGACTTCCAAGTTCATGGCTAGCTGTATTGAGGATGTGCTCAGAAGAGAGCTCTAGTTAGACTTAACTAAGGTCCCTTAGCAACTGTCTGTATTCCCACTGGCTCTCTGTGTTAAAGAAGGGAATTTGGTTTGAAGATTAGTTTTGGCTGCTCCCTTTCCCAGGGTGTTAAAGGTCAGTGCCCCACTGATTCTGGTTTGACTGAGCCTTCAGGCCATTCCTGAATAGTCTTATAACTACAAGGCAAAGTTTGAGTCCTTGTGAGCAAAGGAAAGTGCTGCAATGCAGATCAGCAACACAAGGAGATGGTCAGTGGAGATATCAAGATGAAAAATGGAAGCCCCAGAATAATTTCGTTAGTGTTGCTAATACTCGAAGAGGGCTGAGGGCAGAACTTGTACAAACCTCATGCATCAGAGTAAGATTAAAACAGAATATCTCAAGCCACATCCTGTGGTGATAGAGAGGAAGATGCAGTTCTCCATTATGTATGGACTTGCTACAGAGGCCAAAAGGGCTGTTGTCTCTTGTTAGCTCCAATGGGCAGAGTATTTACTTCTAGCCACATGATGTGACAATTATTTCCTCTGCTGGAGGAAAATATCCAGCCTGGGTCCAGACATATTCCTGTATTTACCTGGATCCCAGGATAGCATTTAGTGCCTGGGACTCTGTAACCCCTCATCCTCACATCTGCAAACAGTTGAGAAAATATCTTTGGATGTATGTTCGATGGTGCTGAACTTTTAGCTTAAGTCTTGCCTGTTACCCCTGGGTCCAAAAGAAAAACAAGCAGAAGGAGGGGAGAAAGGAAGCTTAAGAAACTGAAGAAAAGGTCAGCATAGCTGAAAAGCAGCATAGGACTGTGGGTGGGGCAGTAGATGGAAAATGGGGTCATTTGTTTCTCTTGGAGACTATCCTACCCCAGCTGGATGACAGTAAGCTGATTGCCTTACCTTTACAGCTGACATCAGTTTAGGCTTGGAGTTTCTTGGAGCAGATCTTTGGGCAATGAGTTTCTTTCTGCAGGCTTCTGCTCTTAGCTGGAACATCTAGATGCCATTGTACTGCAAATAAATAATAATAAACAGTGATGACACTTAGATAACAGTGCACATGGCCTCCATTCTGAGAGGATGGATTTTCCTATGAGGGTTTCTCTAACCAATATGAATGTTCCTTCTCCTAGTTTATTCCAAATTGCTCCCATGAACTGCTGGCAATTGAATTATCCATGAGGGGCGCCACTGTTTGTCATGCAGGTAGTGCCACAGGGACTAAAGTTTGTGCATTAGAATGTAACGGGGTCAAACAGGGGAGCTTGCAAATGCTGCAACTGCTTTCGGGCCGGAGCTTTCCATGCCTCTCCCTTTTCAGAAGCAATTGAAGTTCTCTTTTGGGAGCAGGTAGAAAAGAAAGCGCTTTACTTACATCAAGCATGAGCTTCTAAAAGATATTCACAGTATGAAACAGCTTCTATGGCTGTGCATGGCTTGCGGCAGAAATGTGGAATTCAGGAGGGAAGATCCTAGATGCAGATGATACATTTGCAAGGGTGAATGAGCTGCTTTCTTCTGCATGAGTGATGACATTAAACAACTCCTTCCTATCTACACCGCATTTCCTTATTAAGCATCACACAAAGAGAGAAAGGCATAGACTAACAGATACAAAACTTTACTTGGGAAGGCTCCATAGCATTGATGTAAGTAAAGCAGAGAGCTTCCTACAAAACCCATTCCCTAAATTCCCATCTTAACCTGAGTAAATTTAAGGGTTGATCCAAAGTGCAGGGAAGTAAATGGAAAACTGACTGTTGACTTAAAAAGACGCTGGATTAGGCCCATGAGGAGTAAAGGGCTTTCTACATTGGCCAGGCCTTCAAGATTAATTCATGAGAGCAAAGTTCAGTCAAAGTTAAGTGCTTTTGAAACACCCTCCCAAAGTTTTCTATTTCAATAAAACAGTAAAGTCGTATCCCCATACTTCAGAACAGTTGCCCTCTGAAAGAAGGCCAAGCCATTTCATTAACTTTGGACCATCAATTTAACAAAAAAAACATTTTTTTTTTTATGCGAGGGTGCATGTGCAGCAAGCCTTGGGAAATTAATTAGTTTCTTTCTTTTTCTTTAGGGCAACTTCTGACAATTAGGAAGCAATTAGGTGTCAAGCTAATTAAAGTAACATTTTTTTCTTTATATAAAACAAACCTTATGTTCTGAAGTGGTTCCAACACATCCAAAGCACTGAAATTGGGCCTGAAAGAAAGGACTTACATCTGCCTCTCAAGGTCTACTCTCCCTGTAAACTCATGAATAATCATTGTCACCAGCTTATCACTGTCAGATTAGGGGCTTAGTATTACATTTTATTTAAACCTGATCCAGATGGCTGCCAAGAGATTTTCAAGCAAATGAACTGTGAGGCAGGCTATCATCAAGAAACATTTTATTGTTCATGCATACAAGTGCATTCCAGGTCTCCAAAGTACTTTACCATACAGCTGACAAACTTTTTTTCTTTTTTTTTTTTTTTACATTGGCACCTATCAACTTAATCTTCATCAGCAGTTTGTCAATATCATTTTTCTGAAGGCAGAGGAATGCCGTTTATGACCCCATCCTTCATCAGATATTTAATTTACTTGAGTTTACCAAGTCATTCAATTAACAAGCTAAATAATAGAAGCAGGAGTCATGAAGTTATGTGTGTCTTTCTAGACAAGCAGTGACTTTGCATAATTTGACATTGTTCAAAAAATGCTAACACAGCATACCTGGAAAAAACATGTTTTCTTTCTATTAGTTTTTATGTTTCCCATCACTCAATGGGTATGCTCACCTGTAATACATCTGCAGTAAAAGCTTTTCCCATCACAAGAGTATGGAGAAATTCCTTTTGTAGTGACTGATACAAAATCTTTTTAAACTTCTGTTTGTAAGTCTTTCTTTGACAGAGGGCAGTAGAGCTGAATACACAACTGCCATTCGAATAGGATATCACATTATATCTAAATCAGCTGCCACTTAATTTTGGAAAGATATGCTGTATTCAACTTTTTTTAAACAACACTGTATGTGTGAATGTACATGATTTGCCCCTGTATAAATGAAATTAATGGTTCACTTTCATTTATGTCATATTTTAATTTTATGTCATATTTTAATATTAAATAATATTGCCAGTTCCAAGCCCACCTCAGGAAAGGTTTTGTCTGCAGCAAAGTAGTTGTTCCAAGCCTAATTTTTATAAAAACACTTCATTGGGTAAAAGAATCACTTGGGGAAAAAAAGCGTGTTTGTTTCTATCTTATTTTAAAAAAAAAACTTTCTCATATTAAAAAAAACCCAGTTCCATTCATTCATTTTTGTTGCATGTTAGATTATTTTTGATCTTTAAAAGGGCTGTATTATTTCATTGCACTGGAAGTATGTGGCATCTTAATTCAGAAGAAAAGCCCTTTCTATTGACGCTAGCTAATTAATGTAAAAATTTTCCAAAAGAAAATACTTCAGCTGTTACATCTTCTTATCCCACGTCGATAATAGTACTATTCCATTCTAAGATTACTATGCTAAAAAGTAATGTAAAAAGAGGCTTCTCATAAAACAAAACTCAGAAAAATAAATGAAAATTCTGCAATGAAACTGTTAATAAACTAATTTTTCCCAGAGTTCATTTCATAAGGAATTTTGAAGATACTGATTTAATTTTGCATTTGATTTGGAACAAGTTTCCCATGAAAGCATCTGTTTGATATTTTACTGTGGCAAAGGCCAGCATGAAACCCTTGTGATATGTGTGACCTTCAGACTTGAAATTATCTTGTACTTAGCTTATTATTTTCTCTCGAAACATAGGTTGAAATTTTTTAAGCTATGAAGGGGACATAGACATATTAACATTAATGGTGGATATGTACCTCAATCCCCTAGACGGTTTTGAAAATCTCAGCTGCAGATTTCAGATATGTTATTTTATGATGAACTACTGTAGTAGCATTGCATTTGTATGGATAATGGTGCCATTATCTAATCATCATTGTTCCATGTTTCACACTCTGCTTGAACTCATGTATTAGTGATTTTCTGCATGATAAGTACATTTGTTAGATATATTTGAGATAGCACATGAGGGCTGTGGCACATTGTGATGGCTACAGAAATCTCAAGACAGTGTGAGAGTGTAAAATCCTTGGTGGTATCCAGCCTCAAGTCATAATTTCAGCTCTTGGTATCACACAGGGAGGCACAGTCTGTGGGAGCGGGAGAAGGCACCTCCTGGAGTATGAAAACAAAATGGCAAATAGCACAGCAAGACCCTGGGAGAGCAGCACAGTAAGTATCCACACCCTCACCCAACAGTCAATACACTCTGCCCCCTGTTAACTGGAAGATCCTAGAGTGATGAAGGGACTGCAGAGTTACTACGGAGCAACCATGACACTTGCCTCCTTATATGAAATCGGAAGTTGAGAGGACTGCAACAGATTGACATTTGCAGATGTTAGTAGGAGTCTTAGACTGTATGGTTTTGGTTGCCCCAGGGGAGAACCTTTGGAGAGTGTGATTTCAGGCAACCTCTAAAAGACAAACCCCTATGTCAGGTCTTTAAATTGACTCACCTTCCCATGAGAGAAGAAGGCAGAGGTGGGGAACTTGTCCCTTTTTCTCATTTTATTATAGTCTAAACTGTGAGAGCAACTTGTGTGTGTGCAAACTAGCCATGTGCAAGCACTAAATAAAAAGGGGGCCATATTATTATCTTTACAGACCTGCTCATCTCTCAAAACCAAGATTAAGAGTCACAGTATTGCACCCAGAATGGAGACTACGGTGCCTCCAGAAATTGACTTTACAGTATGTGCTTCTCATTCTTCTGTCACATGCTATCTTATGCTGTGTTAAGTTTCATCCTATTGTCAATAAAAGGACAGAGTAGATAAGTTATCAAAGTGTATAATATAAGTTAAACTAGATTTTCACTTGTTTGTAGCTTTCTAAGGATGGTTATGGCTTGTGTCACTTAGTATCCTCTATTATTGATCTCACTGTGGAAAAAAAAAGTCATTCATGATGTCACTACAAAAAAGTGCAGAGTCAATTTGAAGTGAAAGAAAAGCGTAGCAATTGCAGAAACAGCGATAGAAAACAACTCTGCCGTGAGTAATTTCAGCCACTCCCTTCCATTTAAGCTGCAAAGAGTACAATAGTGTGTCTTCCTCGTCAATCAAGACATAAAATGTCTCTACTGGCACTGCCTTTCATGCACTAGTTTAATATTCTTGTCCCCTTCTTTGAGATTTTGAATGACTCTGTCCTTGCCCTCATTTCCAGCCTGGCCTCAAATCTTGCGCCCCTCATGATGATGTTGTTCCACCACCAAGAACATCCTAAATGTCTCCTTCTCCTCGTCCTTCTGCCTTCCTTTTGCTTCTGTAAGGAATAATTTTCATCTCCTGCTCTTCTAGATTCAAGTCCTGTCTAGCAAGAATATTTTTTGCTGCCAGAAGTTGAGTCTAATAAATTAAAAGCCTTATAGATTCCCCTTGCCATCCCAGTGAATCTCATTGCACACATTTGAGCCCATAGACTCGCCAGGGTAGGTTTTGTGCGAGACAAATTTGTGAATTTTGAGGTTGTCCTATACAGGGTCAGGAGTTGGACGCAATGATCCTTGTGGGACCCTTCCAACGCAGGATATTCTAATATTCTATAAATTTGAGTGCAATTGTGGGTGCTTGGCAAGCAATTAGAAAATATGGTTATAAATCCATTGTGAAAGCTGGTTCTTGGTTTTCAAAAGTGGTGGAATACTTGAAAGGTAGGAAGTAGCTGCCGACAGCATTGCTCATAAGAGATTTAAATAACACTTCATTTCTGCTGGGCTGCACAGACACAGGTTGCTGTCCATCCTCATAAGAGCAGCACTGATAGGGCTTGACATTTCCCTTCATCTGCTACAAGCTGTGATGCTCAGTCATCCACCACCGGGGCTGTCTGTGAAACTTGTTTCTTTTACAAATCTCTCTGGGTATACACTGCATTGGGAGGGGCAGACTTTCTTCCTGCTCCAGGTTGCAAGGAGAGAGCATCAAAGATCTCAGAGCTCTGAAGTACCCTTCATTCAGAAATAGCTGCACCTTTCAAGCTCAGCACCTCTCAGGACTTGAAATATGCTCCTTGAATGTCAGGAGGGAAATGCTGTGCTGGCAACACATGCTGCAGCATCAGTATCTGAAGGTGTTAGCTTTCTTTTCATCACCTCAGCTTTTCATGCCTGTGCTCATACTCTCATTTATGCAATGGGGAATCACTGCTAAGCACACTTAGTGAAATCCTGGGCAGTACATTTTTCTTGTGACTAGTTTGAATATCAAACAGCTGTCGCAATGATATGTTGATGTTAGTAAAAATAATATCTGACATTTACACAGCAACCTGCATCCTCAAATATTTTCTTAGAATTATATGACAGGGAGGAATACGTGTCTCTTATGAACTCAGACTATGAAACGAAACCCTGCTATGCTAAAACCCACAGACCCAGCTGAGTGGAGTTCACCTTGGCTCCACCCTGCAGGATGGACACAATTCCTTGGCAGCAGTTCACAACCTTTTCTGTCAGAATCCATGGCCACTCTTTCTCTCATTTCTCTGGGTAGCATTCAAAATGGGGAAATCCCAAATGGCTTTTTGACAAAACCTACATGGTTTTATTATAAAGAAAATTTACTCTGGGAGAAAAGGCCACCAGGGATTCCTAAGCACAAACATATCGATACAGCTTCTGACCAAACAAGTCCTTAAATTTCTGGCTGTCAAACATTATAACTGTATCATATTGCTACATCTTTTTCCTAGGTGTCTGCTCTTCGCCACTGCTGGAGAGGGAAACAGGGATAGATGTTTAATCTGATCGAGTACAGCAGTCTTTAGGTTCCTATGTATTATTTAAACACATAAGACCCAGACTCTGAAAGGAGATGAGTCTTCCACCAGGTCGCCAGAAAGCCTCTACATCCATGTGAAGATCCAGTCCAGCTTCTCTGGAGTCAGCGTTGGTCCATTTGACCCAATTTAAATGTATTCTCCCCCAAAATTCCAGATGTCTATTTATAGGGGAGTCATAAAATCAGAGACAGGTAACAGGTTGCTCGTCTGACTGTGTGGAAGCTGTGATGTGTAGCAGCTATCTAACTAGTCTTTACTCTCTCTCTTTCTCCTCTGACTTTTCTCAGAAAAAGTTAGTTTGGCATAACCAAAGAGTGGTACATTATCTACAGAAATTTGGATAGGATGCAACTCAACTAACATTAGCTATTTAAGGTTAGGTGTCCACTCTCAAGTCCTCATTTAGGCCCTCTCTGTGGTCAGGAAGGATAGACAGGGTCCTTCACTCTAAGGCACTCCATCCATCTTCTCCACTGACTCATGAAGGAGCCCAGAGAGTAACTCATGCTAGATGCCTTATGTTTGACAAGCTAATAATAGGTTACATGAATTTCTTCCACTCTATTGCTCATTCAGTTTGTTTATTTTGTGTTACAGGAAGAGTTTGCACCTTTTGTGTGTGCGTGTATCTCAAGTAGGTTGAGAAATCCAATATATTGGATTATCCCCATGCACCCCATGCAACGCTACAGGCTTGGGGAAGAGTGGCTGGAGAGCTGCCCGGCAGAAAAGGACCTGGGGGTGCTGGTCGACAGCCGGCTGAACATGAGCCGGCAGTGTGCCCAGGTGGCCAAGAAAGCCAACAGCATCCTGGGTTGTATCAGGAATAGTGTGACCAGCAGGAGTAAGGAAGTGATCGTGCCCCTGTACTCGGCACTGGTGAGGCCGCACCTCGAGTACTGTGTTCAGTTTTGGGCCCCTCAGTACAAGAAAGACATTGAGGTGCTGGAGCGTGTCCAGAGAAGGGCAACGAGGCTGGTGAAGGGACTAGAAAACAAGTCTTATGAGGAGCGGCTGAGAGAACTGGGGTTGTTTAGTCTGGAGAAGAGGAGGCTGAGGGGAGACCTTATCGCTCTCTACAACTACCTGAAGGGAGGTTGTAGGGAAGCGGGTGCTGGACTCTTCTCCCACGAAACTAGCGATAGGACGAGAGGAAATGGCTTCAAGTTGCGTCAGGGGAGGTTTAGATTGGACATTAGGAAGAATTTCTTTACTGAAAGAGTGGTTAGGCATTGGAACAGGCTGCCCAGAGAGGTGGTGGAGTCGTCTACCCTGGAGGCGTTCAAAAAAGGTGTAGACGTGGCACTCCAGGGTCTAGTTTAGGAGTCATGGTGGTGTTAGTTGATGGTTGGACTTGATGATCTTAGAGGTCTTTTCCAACCCAATGATTCTATGATTCTATGATTCTATGATCCAATAGTGGCATCAAGCACAAAATCCCAGTCATGGCATCATAAAGGCTTTCTGTTCAAACCTACCATGAGAAGTCACAGAGCACTCTGGGTGGTTTTAAGCAATTTCTTGGCAAATAGTTAGAGGATGACCAATTAGTTCATTTTACCAGCTCACCAAAACAAGTGGAGAAGGCATGGGTCCTGGGCTGCTGATTCTACCCTGTCTTTTCCTTCCAAAACGTATTGTTTTCCATGAGAAAGGAGGAAGGGGAGGTATGCTAGCCCAGACTCTCCCTCTTGCTCATTAGATGGAGATGTCTTGCAAATCTCAACATTTCACCTTTTCCACCAATATCATCATCCCAGTCCGGAAATGTGATAGTTACTTATCTTCCTGCACAGTTCAGTTTGTACTGCTTGTATGTGTCCAGCAAGTGCCAGCTGTAGTTTGCATCCTGCACGACATCAGGCATGCAGTCACTCATTACCAGATAGCACACTTTGGTATGCTGATGCGCAAATAGAAACAGCAGCTCCTCAGGTGCTCTATCTCTCTATTTATTTCCAAACATGAGACAGCCGACTAGGGGTAAAGGACCTGTCAGTCGAAACAGAGGAATTCAATTTGTAACAAAAGAATGTCTTCAGGCAGTTGTTTAGACATATCGCTAAGATACTGTAGATTCACTTTATCCTCTGCTGCAAACAGCAGAGGAAATTAGCTAGCTGTAGCCTCATTGGTGAGTTTATTACCAACACCTAGCGAGTGAATATCGAAGATGCTGATGTTGCCAAGCAACTGCCTGAGGATGACAGTGGTCAGAGCGTGCACGAGGACCCTGTTAGAGGAGTACCGTACAGCTGAGGTTGGCTTGATTTACCATTGTGCACCACGGTGGGTAATTATCAGGATGGCAAGTTGTGTCGTGGATATGCAAATAGTTCCTTTCTGGTCATGAGATGTCTCTGAGAGCCAATGAAGGTAAACTGGAGAGAAGTGGAGTAGCAATCCTCTGACCAGTACAATGAACTTAAAAAGGAAATCTCCTTGTGGTCAAATATGGTCTGACCTTCAAAGTGTTATAAATGCAGGACTGAGCTTGGTGGTTTTGCAAGTGCTGCTGGCTGTACGAGAAGATTAAGCATGCCTAGGACTGACCTCTGCCTTTGACCCCAGCTGGCAGGTGATGCCATATGACCTCACGTATATCTCCCTTACCCTCCAGAACTGGGTATTTGCCAGGAGGTAAATGGTTAACTGGGAATGGCTCCTGACCCATGGTAGCTCACGAACCTTGGCCAGGGATCCTTTGGGAGGCTGCTGGTCAGTCCTGGCCAGGTGCACGGCCAGGGCTGTTCGGGTGGTACACAGGACTGACATCCAGTGCCCAGGAATGCTCCCTGACACTAATTTATGAGTACAGAAGTAGTCTATGATGCTTCTTCCTCTATATTTCTAGTCCAGTTTTTAATCTGTAGAGTGGTGGAGCCCCAGGTTCCCATGTGTCCTGCTCAGATGACTGTTAGATCCCACCAGCTTTCCTCTTGGCTGAGAGGTGCCACTATCTTCAGTGCTGCTTTGCTTGATAACTGGTCAAGCACAGCAAGAGTGTACTACCCCAGTAGAGAGCCTGCAAGGCCATGGGGAGTCCTTGCGTGTGCCCCTGTTCTGGATGCAAGGCTCTTGCACACACCATCCTTTCTCTGGCAATAAAGAATAACATGACCTTGGGGAAGTTATTTAATCTCTCCTCTCCTCTTAGCCTCCTCATCCCAAATGGATGTCTCATTGGCACGCTTGCAGTATTCATTATTTAACGGATAGTATCACTATTTAATCTTTGTATTATAGCAGCATCTGGAGGTCTCAGCTGAGAGGCAATATACAAATACAATGTGAAAGACAATTTATTCTCAAAGACCTGACACTGTAAGTAGCAAAGCAGCATTCCAGGGTGCTTTGCTCCAGATCCCACAGGGGAGTAGTATCAAAGCAGTATCGCTCATCTCATTTTGTGAATGCTGAAATAACACTGTTGATACAAGCTTTACATATATAAATAATGGTATATACTAAAGAACAGTGTGTACTTTATGAAAGAATATTTATGATAGCCCTGAGAAGATCAACAGGGTTAAAGAACTGTTGTCCAGAGGATAGATATAGGTAAAAACATCACTTAAAGCAGATATGTATATAAGACATCAGTGAATACACTCTAAATATGGTTCTTCAGAAAGCCTACTTCATAAAAATCTGATTTGATATAGTTTTCATATCAGTTATATATACTGAGGCTTCTGAATGAAGTACGGTGATATTACTTAGTTAAAATGTTTTTCACTGAAAACTGAAGATACAGTGAAACCAAACTGTTTTGTAAATTCATGTCTGTTTTGGCAAAAGCCCCATACTGGAAAATGCATTAGAAAAAATTCCTAAATAATCAATATATTTGGCTAGGTCGGTTTGTAAATCAAACCTCAACTTCCCTTTCAAAACCAGTTTTAAGAATGGTTTGAAAAGCTTAAAACGGTCATAGATATATTTTTTTTAAGTTGACTGAAATGCAGAGCTAAATGAAAAAAAAAATTCGATATAATCTTTTTCAAATTTTTGCTTTCCTGAAAATAATTTGGTGTTGACCCAAAATGTATTGCATTTTGAACTATTTGTACTTTATAGCATATTCTTTGCAGAATTACGCTTCACATTTTCAGGCAGACTCTTTGAGTCTCACATTCAATGAATGTTAATGGTTGTCTGAGTGCTTCACTATCTTGGTTCATAAAGATATCTCTAGTAAGGAGAGAATGTAAACATGTGTTTTGAGTAGGGTGCATGTTCTTAAAAGCTTTCCAGAGCTGGGCCAAGTCCAAAGAAAGTATTGTCTTTTTGCATTATATTTTATATCTCTGATTAAATTCTAATTCACATGGTCGCAGAAAATTGCATTTCTCCCCTTTTGTTTTGTCAAACTATACTGTGGCTTGTTCCCTGTACTCCTGAATGTGGCATCTTCCAAGAAAAACCCTGGTGTTTTATTGGATCCAAAAGAGAATGCTGAGGTTGTCCAGAGCCATCTGAGGTCAAAATGGAAACTTTATGTAATCAGGAACATTTGGATCCATCTCTGAGGTTTGGACAGCACTGAAGGTGCTGATGAAGCCACTCTGTAAGGTAGCAATGAATGTGTTAATAAAATTGCAAAATGTAGCCTGAGAGCAAACTCTTTTATTCCTCTGGATAATAAGTCCTTCGAAGTTTATAACCTGGCAGCAGCTCATCTGGCACACAGCATGTTTGGCAGGAGCCTGGATATGTCCATTAGGCATAACCCCAGCACCACCAATGTCACTCTGCTGTCATGAAAGGGGATGGTCATAAAAGTAAGAATTTGCAACTTTGTTGAATCTTAGACATGGTTTTCTTTATTAGTTTGTTATTTGTTGCCTTATTTGGAGTACAGCAAAGTGTACTAACTGCATAAAGAAATAAAGAGCAATACATACATTTTGCAATCCGATTGCAATCCAAAACCCACCCTCTCCAGCAAACATATGTTTATCTTCAGGTTGTTCAGTTGCCTTTCAGGGAACTACTCACACTTCAAGAAAACATTTCTTTGGGCAAGTGTTTGGAAGATGGACGAAGGAACAAAGTAGATAAGCAGGATCTTTCTCAAAGTTGCAGAGAAGGCTACCAGCAAAAGCAACAGGCATCAGTCTCCTGTTAATGTACTGTCCTTTCATCCAGTTGTCTCCCTCGGCTGATGGGTTTTGGTCTGGATACATGATTCCCTACATTAAGAGATACAGGGAGGAAAGGAAAGAAAAGGATTAATCCTCAGACATCTTTTACAGAGACCCTCAGAGCAACGAAATAGCCAGGGACTCTCAGCATGAAATTATCATAATTTGATTAATCCACATCCACCACATTATTTAGGATTGTCTATCCTTACTGTGATCTTCCATCACAGTCAATGGTAATGAGCACGTTCTGGGAATGAAAGATCTCTCCTGAAAATTTCCCTGAACTGTAACACCACTTGTTTATTTGGCCTTTAATTTAGATTTGTTTTATGTTGTCAGTCAAGGTCTTTGTGTGCATTCATGGCCAGGGGACAAACATCAGACTGAGAGTGAAATGAAGGCACGTAGGCAGTGGCTTCTGGCTTTCCAGCATCAGCTTCCCAGGCTCCTGCCTGCCTTCCCATTGCACAGAGTGCTATCTTTATAAGGCTCCCACCAGCAGCGGTTGTTTTGCTGAGGTTCACATTATGCAATGCTGAACAAAGATATTTTCATCACTGAATAAAACAGACCCATGTCAGGGCTTCTTGGCTTCGAGTGACTGCAGAGCAACAGCAGAAAGGAGCCTTTCCCCTTCCAGTGCCTGAGTTCCTTGATCACCTTTCTTGACTCCTCCACCTGGTCCATTCAATGTAGTTTGGGAAATAATATTTCAGAACATGGTTGTTCTTTCTTGTTTTCTTGCTGTAAAGCTGTGCAGTGAGGCTGGGTTAAAAAAGAAAGCAGCTGTAAGTCTGCATTATTTAACGCTGTAAAGTGTTTTCAGATACAGTTTATATCACTGGCCTTGGGTATGTGAGGAAATTGTAAGAAAAAGATCCCCCCCATAATATCACCATTTCAGCTGTGCTAGAACACAGAGTAGAGACTTTAAGACTGGCTGAAAATTAGCCATGAAAACTGTTTTTAATAAGGGTATTTCCTCATTTTCTGATTTTTATGGAGGAAGGGGTCTCAGAAAGTCAGATGTCTCCTCTTCTGAATACTTGCACTTCAAATATCACAGAATCATAAAATCATAGAATGGTTTGGGTTGGAAGGGATCTTAAAGATCGTCTAGTTCCAACCCCCAAATATGGTCTAGAAAGTTGTACATATGGCTGGAAAATTGTACGTGTCTGCATTTTTCGTTATCTACCTTATCTATGATAATTCTCTGTTGCCAATAACTCCTATGATGAATGACTTCTTTGAAAAAGAAATCATGATGCATCATAGGGGAAGATGGAACTCAATGGCAAAATGTGATGTGAAGTCATAAAAATGACAGTCTCATGAGGAAAATGACAGTATTTCATTATGAAGGTGTCTGGGTTATCTGAGAACATATTTGGGAGTTTCAGGTAATTTTAAAGAGGGCATCTGAATATCTGCTAATCATCAAGGCATTTAGTTTTTGAACTGGAAAAAAAAATTAATGAATGTGGTTTCACATAGTTCACTTCTGTATTAGAAGTGGAAAGATGATCAAATCATCAAGCTCCCACTGACACAGCTGAACCAATGTTAACACAGCTGGGAATTTTTTCCTGACATTCCCTAGCGTGAAAAGGCTGCAGATACGCTAACGCTAATATCTCAGAATTTAACACTCTCAGGCTTTTGGGAAATGCAATTCAAACGTAAAATTAGATCTGTATGGTGGTTCCAAACTTACACTAGATATGTGTTTTCGAGTCCAAACTAATATCCAATTTAAAACCATTCTAGAGGAGGTAAATTTCAATATAATGAGTAAAGTGCATTGCATTATGGGTCAGATAACTTTAAAAGCCACACAAATTAAAAAAAAGGAAAGCTGAACGAAGAAATTAAATGTTCTCCTAAGCATCTTCCATGTCCACAAATTAAGTCAGTTATTCATATTTCGATTCATTGAAGATTTTTATACCAAATGCTTTCAAGGTTATAACTAGCTTTCTCTGTTTATTAAGTTTTGCTCAGCCATCATGATCTTGATGAACCATGCAATCTATGTTACAGTTACTTCACATGTGGCTTTGCTGAAGTTTGAGTGGCAATAGTAAATGCTTGTTCCTTTTAAATAATTAATTTATCTATCTGTCTGTCTTCTATCTATCGTACCATTTTGTGTTTCTGAATATTCAGGAGCACGGACTTCTACTAGGAGTTTGAGAATAAGTATAGCTTTAAAAGATTTTTGACAAATGCTCTGCAAAGATCACCCAACATAGAAAATTTTTAGAAGAATAAACGAGAGAATGTTTATTTATTGCTACAAAAAATACTGTGATGTGGAAAAGAAAAGTGACGTGTCTTAAATTTAAGATTAACTTTATCCCCTTAGCTTGAGCCTTTAATCTGTAGAAAAGCCTGGGGATTTAAGAGTGTTAACAGACCTGAATTTTTTATTTCTCCTTCTTTCCTTTTACTTGTTCATTTTCCATCTGTGTGTCCCCTAAGAACCTGAGAGCAATGACTGAAAGGAAAGATATGGTGATTTATTTGATACGTCTCTATTCTGCCACACAGGCAGCAATACAGTTAAAACCAAGGTGATTGCTAATGGTTTAACTGAACATAAAGTTTTGAAATTCGGTGGCACTGAGTCTGCAGCCGATAGCAGTATTTGGAAATGCACAGATTTTTAAATGAGCACTGTTAATCTTATAGAACTCTGTCAGTCTATGCCCTAAGAGGTGATCCATATCCTTTGGTGTTCAAAATTCCTAAGGAATTTTTCCTGTTGCCAGTAAGATTGCTAAAGATCGTTGTTCTAAATGTGAACATTTTAAATTATGTGTTGAAATACACATTTACAATTTCTTTAACATGCTGAATATTCTTTATTGAAAAACAAACAAACTATTGGTTTGTGGTTCACACATTTTTCTGCTATGTGAATTTTAATTTTCTAGTGGAGAAAGGAACTGAAGCAAGGTCTTCATGAGACTCATACTCTAACTACTGGGCTGTTGTGAAAAGGTCTATTACGTAAAGAATCCTCCTCTAATACCTGCATTTAAAGACTTTTGAGATTATTTCAAAGTGATTTTTTCCAAGAGAGGACACCAGGTTCTGCATCCTAATTTAATTGAGGAGTTTAAGCTTCAAAGAAAAGGTGAGGTTTTAGATACTTCTATGCTTAGTGTTTCCTATTAAAACAGCTTCCAATCCAGTAACTTCTTTTTTCTTTTTTTTTTTTTTTTGATCATTCTTCTCAAGCAGTGTGCCCATGTAGAGAGTTTATGTCCTAACACCTGGATGCCAAACTGAATGTTATACCTAAGATTTATGTTTTGTAACATCTGACCTGTTAACACCCACATTCCTTAATGAACCTGGTCCAAAAGAAGTCATACGGCTGCTTGTCCTTGCAATACTAGAAAGTATTCCACTAAATTAAATGGAGTTACGGTGGTAGGATAGCATGGTTGATACTGTTGGATCAGGTCTTTCAAAATAAGTGCAATTAGCACCTGATTGATCTAGGAAAAGCAATTTAATAACTAATGAATATTTGAGAGACTTGCTGTAGGAATGTAAATGCACTGGAAATAGATTCACTCAAAAACAAATAGGAAAACATAAATTAGGGGAGGAAAGAATAAAAAATTCATCAACATAAAGACATTAATGAAGAAGTGCATTTTAAATTCAAGAACAGTATCTTTTTTCTGAAATGTATTTTCTGGGAAGTTCCAAAAGAAGCCTTTCCTCTTATGTCTTGTATTATCTGCTTATTTGGATCCACCCGAGAGTGCTGAGGGAGCTGGCGGAGGAGCTTGCCAAGCCGCTCTCCATCATTTATCAGCGGTCCTGGTCCACGGGGGAGATCCCGGATGACTGGAAGCTAGCCAATGTGACGCCCATCTACAAGAAGGGCCGGAAGGAGGAGCCGGGGAACTACAGGCCAGTCAGCCTGACCTCGGTGCCCGGGAAGATCATGGAGCAGCTCATCTTGAGTGAGCTCACCGGGCAGGTGCGGGACAACCAGGGGATCAGGCCCAGCCAGCATGGCTTCATGAAAGGCAGGTCCTGCCTGACCAACCTGATCTCCTTCTATGACCGGGTGACCCGCCTAGTAGATGAGGGCAAGGCTGTGGATGTTGTCTACCTGGACTTTAGTAAGGCCTTTGACACGGTCTCCCACGGCATTCTCCTGGAGAAGCTGGCAGCTCACGGCTTGGATGGGCATACACTTTGCTGGGTAAGAAACTGGCTGGATGGCCGAGCCCAGAGAGTGGTGGTGAATGGAGTGAAATCTAGTTGGCGGCCGGTCACGAGCGGTGTTCCCCAGGGCTCGGTTCTGGGGCCGGTTTTGTTCAATGTTTTCATCAATGATCTGGATGAGGGGATTGAGTGCACCCTCAGCAAGTTTGCAGATGACACCAAGCTGGGTGGGAGTGTCGATCTGCTCGAGGGAAGGAAGGCCCTGCAGAGGGATCTGGATAGGCTGGATCGATGGGCCGAGGCCAACTGTATGAGGTTCAACAAGGCCAAGTGCCGGGTCCTGCACTTTGGTCACAACAACCCCATGCAACGCTACAGGCTTGGGGAAGAGTGGCTGGAGAGCTGCCCGGCAGAAAAGGACCTGGGGGTGCTGGTCGACAGCCGGCTGAACATGAGCCGGCAGTGTGCCCAGGTGGCCAAGAAAGCCAACAGCATCCTGGGTTGTATCAGGAATAGTGTGACCAGCAGGAGTAAGGAAGTGATCGTGCCCCTGTACTCGGCACTGGTGAGGCCGCACCTCGAGTACTGTGTTCAGTTTTGGGCCCCTCAGTACAAGAAGGACACTGAGGTGCTGGAGCGTGTCCAGAGAAGGGCAACGAGGCTGGTGAAGGGACTAGAAAACAAGTCTTATGAGGAGCGGCTGAGAGAACTGGGGCTGTTTAGCTTGGAGAAGAGGAGGCTGAGGGGAGACCTTCTCGCTCTCTACAACTACCTGAAAGGAGGTTGTAGGGAAGCGGGTGCTGGACTCTTCTCCCAAGAAACTAGCGATAGGACGAGAGGAAATGGCTTCAAGTTGCATCAGGGGAGGTTTAGATTGGACATTAGGAAGAATTTCTTTACTGAAAGAGTGGTTAGGCATTGGAACAGGCTGCCCAGAGAGGTGGTGGAGTCGTCAACCCTGGGGGCGTTAAAAAAAGGTGTAGACGTGGCACTCCAGGGGCTAGTTTAGGAGTCATGGTGGTGTTAGTTGATGGTTGGACTTGATGATCTTAGAGGTCTTTTCCAACCCAATGATTCTATGATTCTATGATTCTATGATTCTGAACAAAAGCAGGCTTCCTGTACTCAAAACTCACTTACTGAAGCACCTGCAAGCTTCAGTTTGCATTCTTTTACAACAACCCAATAGGTGTACGGGAAATGCCTATTTTGTTATTCAGATAAAACTTGCTGGGTAGCTCTGTTGCATGTAGATGAATATTGGGTGCGTAAGTATTTATACTTTCATTTCCCCATTTCACGACTTCCTCCCCTCCCCAAGCTCATAAATTGCAGTAGAACGAAAAAAAAAAAAAAAAGGTTTTCTTAATTGCTGATTTTACCATGTTTGATCTTATATCCTGTAGAAGAACAGAAAGTTTAACTGTGTCTTTAGATTAAGCGAATATCTGTAAAACCAAAAAAAAGAAATATCTGAAGATTCAAGTACTCTATGTGACATGAACATAAAATGAGGGATTAATTGGTTTCAAACTGAACACATGAAATATACACCTTTTCTCAAATAAATGTTTCTAAACCTCACCACAAAGTTGAAAAGAGTAGGGGAAAAGGAAGGGGGAGAGAGGTGGGAAGGGGGAAGGAACAGGGGAAGGGGAGAGGAGAATATCTTTGCCAAATCAAACCAGAATAAAAGCTGGAAGGAGTTTTCTGTTATAGCCTCAGTGATGTTACTCTTGTAATTCTATTTGGAAGTGGGGAAGATAATTACATTTTCAACTTTGAACCCTTGCCATTCATTTCTGTACTGTGACCTCAATAGTCTGATTGCCAGCCTGTTGAGGTACAAAGAGCAAAACAGTGGGAAATGACACAGCATAACTCAAATTGCATGAGTCATTTTTTTTTTAATTTCCTTTATGTTCCTTATATAATTCTGATGGCAGCAGAGCTAAAGTTAATGAAGAGTAGTAAAAGCATCTGCTGAAGCTGTGTCAGTAGATTCACCTCCATGTTCACAACTGCAGCTCTGCAAAATTTATCCAAGGTCTCTTTGAAACAAGTTTTTAAATGAGGTGAAAAGTATCAGAATTATACATCTCATGAAGGAACCGTATAGTGTTGTGGTACCATAAATAAATGCTGACATTTCCTCATTAGTAACTACAATAGCAGTGGCCAAAAAAATTTGGAAATTCAGGGGTTTTTCAACCCCATTAGGCTACTATAAAATTTTTACAAGGTTAAGCAAAATGAGCAACTGAAGCACTGTGAAATGTCCACTGTGCCTTTTACCCAGATTACTAAGGGCAAGTATCACCTCCTTCCCCTCAGGGGTGCCCAGACTTTCAAAAGTAAAAGAGAAAAGCCCCATCGGATTAGTTTCTGGGCTTTGCAGCAGGAGGCATTGCTTGTACGTAATTGCTCAGTTTCATTATTCATGGGCTAAGAGCAAAGTGCTGAGGCGAAAGAAAGTGATGAGGGCTGGGGCACTACAGGAAAGATCTTTAAGGGTTGATTCAATAAAATACTTTATAATAACTTATGAAAAATTAATTTCCTGAAAGAGGAAATACCCAGCATCTACTTAATTTGTGTGTTGGTATTGTCATGTGCAATCCGTGTAAGGAAGACCATGGGGGACCAATTGCTTTCTCATGGGAATCACATGAGTAACGGTAGGTTTTCGTTTCTGCTTTAATTTCGGTGCCTGCTCCTGGAAATTAAGTAGTGAAAGTGCTCTAATAGCTCAAATTCCCACAAACGGTCTACTGCAGTGATCTTCTTTCTCCCTCATACGGATGCAAACAGTGGTACCAGCAGGACAGCAGGATCCTGGGCCAGGGGTCAGGAGCTTCTTGATTATTCTGAGCTTTGTTCGTCAAGTTCCTCAGGCCTAAATCCTTAAGTGAGAAACCTAAATCCAATGCCTCTTGCGTGGCTCAGACTGACTTGGGGAGCTGGTTGTCTGAATACTTTGGCTTGGGAAAGCTGCTTACCCACCTTTGCCTTGATTTCTCAGTCAAAAAAAGATAAACAAACGTAAGTGACTAGGAGCAGGTTCAATAAAGATTTGGCTGCATAAAATCAGGTGTAGGTCTAACACAAGTGTCTATGTTATAGAACTGTGACCCTGAGTCCTCCATTCAGTTGCTACTTATCCCTGAAGGTTGGATGTCATGGACACCCATTTGCCGTCTGCTGGGCATCCAGAGCTCTCTTGAGCACATGCACAGAAGCACCTCAGTCCTGACAGTCTGTGACATGGCATATCTGTCATAACTAAATTCATTACAGTCCAGAAACCAGATTTATGTATTTCTCCACTGAGGCTCTGGTTACAGGCATATCAAATTGGATTTTGCTGAAAATATACCTGATATTTTGACTAAGTTTTGAATATTTTTCTGCACACTTGAGCAAAAAATGCAGAGACATCTCCATCTTAGAGGAGGTTTCAACCTGATACTGAGGGAAATGGTGGACATGGAGACAGAATCTAGGCTGCTTACCCTCTGACTACTCTCTGTAGGTTCAAGAGTTACATTATCTGCAAGAATGCTATGGGAGAGGTTGTCTAGGAGAACTGTGGCCTCAGGCCCTCCACCCTCCGCTAGAAAGCAACCATCCCACTTTNATATTGTTTGCATTAGCAGCCTAGAAGTATGGTTGAGCCAAGCCAGCATTAGGCAGGTTCCCTGCTCAGAGAGGGTCGTCTTAGATTGCTGGAGTAACACACAGGTGTAACTTTAGGTGAAAGAGGGATTGGGAATAGTTATGCTCTCTGTTGCATGATGGGAGAGGAGGCCACCCTGTGCTACCTTCGTATCACTGCCTTACTTGCATATCAGCACCGGGCTGCCCTGAGGAAACCAAAGAGCAATATTGTCACTACTCATGCTCACACACACACACACAAAAAAAAAGTAAACCATTTCCATTCAGCTTCTTTTAGGAAAGGTCACAGGCTCTTTGCTTTAATGAATTCTGAATAGAGGCAGGCACCTGAAAAGGGCTTTATTTAGGAGAGGACTCTGTTCCCAGAGTTTTCCTCGTGAGTAGTTACAGGCAGTTCCCTGTTCAGTCTGTCAGCCTTAGGCATTTCCCTTGCAGAAAGTGCAGATTATTTTGAAGACTTCTATGATGTACCTTATTCTTCTTAAACACTGTGTAAAGAGCTGAGGAACCTGCCTCAGTGCTCCGGATTTCAGCTTCACGAAGGACAAAGCATCACTTTCTCAGTCAAAGCACATGGGTGCCAATGTGGACCCTGTCTCAGATTTCTGTCTGGGTTTGTTTCCTTTAAAGATCAAGGCTTTCTAGCTATAAATGTCACAAAAGTAACTAAGAGATGTGCATCATATATAATACAAGTTACAAGTACTTCTACTGTAGCCTTAAGACTGACAGCTAAAGAAAATAAACAGCTTTATCGGTGTCATGATCATGATTGTACTTGAATCTATGGAGTGAACACAACTCTTGCAGGTGACAAAACACTAGTGTCAATAATAGGTGTGCAATGCAGAGATCTGCTGGATAGCAGAATGATGGGGTGATGTTGGGGCTCACAAGACCATTCTGTGGGGTGGTGAGGACAAGATTACACTGCCTTTTAATTCTCATGGGTTGGGAGCTCCTGGGAATGCAGCTGACCTCCAGCACAGGTCACAGCTGCTCAAATGTGGACTGTGGCTCATATTTGCTGTAGGTGGAAGGTTGTTACAGGAGATGAGGCAGCTGACAAGTAAGGAGTTATGGCTCCATCACTGCAGAGGTCAGGGATCTCCAGCTCTCTGGTCTACATGTTGCTAATCCTTGCAGACAATGTGTTTCATGCAGTAGCCTGGAAATCATAATGTTGATGAAATTTTTTTTTCTAAAGTTCAAAAAGGGTTGGATTTGGTTTGCAACTTCCTCCAAAATTCAGATTCTTAATGTAAAGGAACCAGTGCTGCCTAAGAAAACTGGAACCAACTAGCATTTATTGAACCATGGCAATAATAAATAAGGGATCATTACTTGCAGTTTTATATCTCTTTCATCCAGAATTTTCTGTATGCAGTATAAGCATTCATTAACTCATAGCCTCATGATAGCACTGAGTTATAGCTATTTAACAGATAGAGGATTGATACCAAGAGACCAAGCAACTGGGTTATTTTCACAGAGGGAATGACTGCAGAGCCAGTGATGAAAAGATGCCAGAAATTCTGGTATTATGCACTTCTAAATCATTGTGCATTATTCAAAAGTCACTGATAAACATTTGCCTTCCCAAACCCTGAGACACACTGCCCTTCCCTTAAAGTCATGCAGCATTACCCACTCAATAGTTGTATTGTCTCTTGTAATTCCTAGACCCATGGAAGGATATGACTGCGAAGGGTATCAGGAGGACATTTGGTCCATTTCCGCGGATTAGTCATTCCTGAGAGATATCTGTTAGGACAGGCTGTTTTTCAACAGTATGATGTCCTTAAAGACCTCTAATATTAGTGATCCCCTGGCCTCCATCTGTAAAACCTTTCCATTGATTTTCTATCCCTAACATTTTCAGTACTTTTCATAAAGTCTGACCTGCATGTTTCTTCTTGTAATTTACAACTGTTGCTTCTCGTCCTATGCTCTGTGGCCATGAGCACCAGATGTTCCTCCTCATCCCTTCATAACAACCTTTCACACACTTGAAAACTGTTACCATGCCCCTCAGCCTCCTCTTCTTTAAGCCCCTTTGATCTCAAGGTCACATTTCCTTGACTTCTGACTGTTATTGTGTCTCTGCAATACTTCTCCGGCTGGTCTGCAACTTTCTAGAGGGTTATTGCCTGAAACCAAACCTGGGGCATACCTGGGGGAGACCTGACTACCACCTGCAGTTCACAATAAACCCGGCTGTTTGGCTGCAGAACTGCTGCCTCACCAGTTGTTCCTTATCTTCCATTCCAGCGGCTGATAATTCCTGCCTGAGAGTTGCATTTGTCTCTATTGAATTTCATCTTGTTCTTTTCAGCCCATTCTTCCAACCTGTCAAGATGACTTTTGAATTCGAATCCTACCCTCCAATTTACTCGCAGTCCTTCCTAGCTTTATGTCAGCTGCAAATTTAATAAGTGTATGTTCCATTCCATAACTCAGGTCATATTGCATAGACTTTTATGAGCTCTGGGAATAGTGAAGGAAATCAGCAGGCAATTTGACAAAAGCCTGTGCTCCTATGTACCACTCAACTATGGAAAAAGTTTCCTTTGTTTTTTCTAAATATATATGAGGCTTCCTTGGTTTTGGTGCTTTTTTTAAAACTCCCAAGATTTTTACTCCTGCTTTATTTTTCAGAATAAATTTTTTAATATTAACCATTTCTATTAGTGAATTTTAAAAGTCGGTTGCAGGACAGAGATATCAGATGTAAAACGTTAGCCACTCACATTGTGCTAGCATTTTTAATGTTGTATTAAACTATGTAAATCACTAATACAATACAAATGCCACTAATATGACAGGGATTATCCAAAACTGCTGACACCAACAGTCTCCAAGGGAAAAATTCTCTGTGATCAGCTTTAATCAGGCCTTTCTCAGAAGCTTTTATGTAGGCTTCCACTCATGCAGGTCAGGGCATCTGCCAAAAGAGTATTTTCCTTGCTGTTTATGTAGTGCAGCAAGTGACCATTTAGCTTAGAGGCAGGAACATAAATCCTAATGTGTTTGATTTGCTCGGCCACAGTGGCACCTTTTCCATCAGAAACAAAGCTCTCTTCTAGTTCAGCTTACTCAGCAGGGTTTGTAAAGCTGGATAATCCCATGAGTTTCAGCTGCTAAACCTGTTGCAGATATTTGATATAAAATGACAGAGTCACCATTCTTTAAACTATTTCCTTGGCACTTAAAAAAAACCTGAGGCCACTGACCCATCATGAAACAAAACTTATAGTAACAGTTGGTAATGGTATCTTTGTCGCAAGCCTCTGTGATTTATGTTCATGAGCAATCTGAAGTTACCTGGGAAGCAGTGGATTTTAACTGAGGTTACATAATAATGTTTGTCTTGGCTCTTGCAAAAGGCACTATGAAAACCATTCAAATGTTTAAAACACCTTTAATGTGAGAAGTAACGGATGTCAGGAAAAGACATTTTTCTTAACTCTGCTTTTCTTTAAAATTTCACTTATTATTATTTATCTACAAAGGTGATCTTAAAAAAGTGATTGCAAGCGTGAACCCTTGTTCGCATCCTGGGTTACCCATCAAAAGGAAACTTGAATGGGTACCTATTGTATTCTACATGGAGTCTTGTACTACTTTTGTCTGTACAAGCCAGTAGCGTTTTCTGTGATACCCAACAGCTGCTACACAGGATGCACCTTCTCTTTCACCCTCTTCATATGGGAGTTTTTTGTCAGTAATGTTTGCAATGGTGTCTGTGAGGAGATCTAAGTTAGTCCAGGCATTGGACCTTTGGGCTACAGTACCCAGAACTCTTAACAGGCTGCAGGCTGAGAACATAAGGTGTGCTGAATTTTTAACCAAAAAGTCTACAATCCCTTTTCACCCAAAATAAAAATCCTCACTTCAGATGTTCCTCATCTTTAACAAGGAAGACATATTCCAGAGCATAATCTTTAATTTTCTGCTTTCAACAACATTTCTGGCAATGTCATTTGGTTCTATGTTAGAGCCTTTTTTAGTGCAATGGCAGATCTCTTTAAACTTTGCCTGAAGTAATAGCAACTAAAGTTTGTGGGATGACTTGATCCTAAGGAAACCTGAATATGTTGCCAAGACTGTTGACACTTACTGGCATGCATTTCTCTTTCAGACTGTTGATATAACCTTAAGCAAGATAGCAAACAGTGCCAGCTGAAAGACCCAGTGCAAATAAATACAGCAGTCAGAGAGGATGGAGCCATAAATAACACTTTAAATATGTATGAAGGGGAACTCTGGGCACAAGAGGACTGGATTCTCCAGATCATAGCTGGAATTCTTCATGTTCCTTTTGTTCCCCAAGAGGGACACTGTCGTCAAAGTCTCCCTTTCTGTGATAGCTCTGTTTTCCAAGGTCCACGCAGACTGGACTCCCTGTGTAAATTAAATATGAGGTCCGGAGAGACTCTGTCCTGGTATCACAGGGCCTGATGTAACCCCCACAAGGGGCACGTTGTAAAACAGGCTCAGAAGCAAACGGTTCCAGGGTTGCTGCTATGTCGCCAAATCTCTTTTATTCTAACATATAGTAATTACAAGCTNTTGTATTCTTGATTCTTCTCCGGTATTCCTCAAGGGCTGGTCAGCAAAACAGTGAGCGTGGGAGAACTGTTTTAGAGATTTGTTGTTGTTATATGTGCCATCAGCTGTCAAAGCAAAAGGAACTTGTCAGCCCAAAACAAAACTGAAAAATGTATCTTGTATTTCTGCAGAGAAGAGTCATTCCGAAAAGAATCGAGAGGAGTAAAATTTGATTGTGATTCTTAGAATAAAGTACAAAGACTTTGAAACTGGCTAGGAGGAAGAATAACAAGCAGTCACAAACACACTCCCTGCCTTCTAATTTGTCATGTTACACCAGCTTAGACATATGTTTTTCCATGCTTTGAATAACAGCCTAATATTACTGGCCCAAACTAAGAGTGAGTAATGTCTCACTTCTTTGAGTCTTCACAGTATAAATTCACCAGCATAAATTCACTTCTCAGCTCGGCACACTGAATGCTAAAATCTACCAGTGCTTGCCATATTCTCACAAGAGTCAACAGCTGATATATAAAAAGTTGCTTTCAGCTATATTACCCTGGGGAAAATAACAAAGGATATTTAATATATCTATTCAGAGATGCCACGCTGGTGGTACAATAACCAGCAATGACAGTCCTATTGCTGACTTCCATATATTCTCTCTCATAGAGTAACATTAAGAAAAATCAAGGATGCCTTTACCACTAACAAAATGTAGAACAGCACTGGCGGTGGCATATTAACCTACTTTCAACCAGTGTAACTTCTACTCCACCATCATTACTTGTAGAGGTGTGGGGTTATTTATCTAAAATAACTCAAGACAGAGAAGGAGGGACACCATCAAGACAATATAACTCAGTGCCTGCAATTGTTCTGAAAGTATGTCTACAGTGGAGGGCAACATGGACTTAGATAACGAAGACCCTTGTTATGCTACCTCTTTCTCCTGGATTGCCATTCTACAGGGTATCTCAGAACTGAATTTTAGTCACATACATTTTCTGCTATGAAACATGACCTTTGATAATTAAAGGAATGATTGTACAATGACAGGATAACAGGCCTTGTGGATAGGAAGAAAATTGGTAGATATCATATGTGTTGACTTCAATACACCTCTGGACTCTCATGTGCAAGCTTAGGAAACATGTACTAGATGAAAAGAATTCTCAGGTGAGTGCATTACTCATTGGAGAGAAGTGTATTAAAAGAGTAGTTGTCACTAATTCCTGATTAAATTAGAGGGATGGATTGAGTGGGTGGTTACAGGAATTATCCTGAACACTATGCAATGCTTCAGTTTGCGATTTTCAAGACAGGATGGAGAACCCATATATTAAGTTCACAGAGAGCACCAGCTGGGCACTATGTGTACAACAAGACAGGACTAAAATTACAACAGTGTTGATAAATTGGAGAAATAGTCTGGAAAAATAGAATGTAATTCCATAAGCTAAAAAATGCAAAGCTCTGCCTTTCTGCAGGAATAATAAGCCACAGAAAAGCTGGAGGGTAATGCAGCAGATCTGCAGAAAGGAACTTGGGTTTAAAATGAGTCATCAAAAAAAATACCATTGGCTGCAAAAAAGACAAATACATGTGTGCTTACTCATTAAGTGGCTCTTTTGTTGTAACAGTAAGATTTCGAAGTGAGGCTATGTCTTCTAGTATGTATCCTGCGGCCAGCTTGGGTGATAGAGCACAAGAAAGATGTAGATTAGCTAGAGAGAGACCAAAGGACAGCAATGAGAATGATGAAGATTAAGAAGGGACATCTGGGGAAAAATGAAGGTGCTGGATATTTTTGGTCCAAAGACTGGAAGTTTAAATAACAGATAGCTTAGATGAGGAAGGGAATGAGCTTGTCTGCCTGTCGGTTAAGAACAAATGCTCTTAAATTACGGCAAGGTAAATACAAGTTGGACATGAGGAAAGTGTTTCCAGCAAGAAGGATAATGAAGCACTGGAGCAGAGACTCCGGGACAGTATTGGAAACCCCACCTGAGGAATTTCTGAGAGCGGTTTGGGCAAATGTCTATCAGGAATGGCATGAGAATAGCTCATCCAATCTCAGAGTAGAGGAATGACTGAATGACTCCTTCAGTTATTTTCTGTTCTTATTTCCTGCAGTTTCAAGGTTGTCTTCATATTTGACCATGTGTGTATTCCATTAGCTGAGATAGCCCTACACGTGACTTAATTTTTCTGTGCTTAAGACACAATCACCATTTCTGCCAAACTGTCAACCAAAACAAAAGAACTATCTCATCCAACATGTGCCTGACATATCACAGGATGGTGCTATCCATTTTTTTCCTGATAAATTATAAAGCCATGTGAAAAACTGCATGTACTTTTGATAAATTTGCACTTTTGGCCATTTCACCTGCACTCTGCCATCAGTCCGCTTATTGGTTTCCCCAGGGATGTTTCTCTCATTCTAACCAGCTAAGCAAGTTCAAACAGTTACCAAAAGGTATCTGTATCCAGCAAGGACCCTACGGAGAAAAGGAAGCTCATTATGGAAATATATCCTCTCTCCCTTCTTCCCCCTGAGGGCAACAGGTAGCATCTCAAGCAGAGGGATAGGAGATATTCAATCCTGGTGTGCCATTAAAATGTTCACTCCTATAGCTGGTGATCATACTGTTATCTTTATACTCATGCAGAGGGGTCATTCCTAGCTTTACAAAAGCATGCAGAGGACTCTTTCTAGTTACGAAATGTCCTAAACTATTACATTTAAAAACATTTTTAATAAATTAGGATGAAAGCTAAAAATCTATGAAATCAAAGGAGAGGCTCCTATTGATTTCAGCAGGATTGAATCAGATCCTTTACAGACAACATCCAGAGATAAACGCACTGGTTATGAAGTCTTTCTTCCCTTGTAATCAGTGCATTTGGTCTCATCATAACAAAGGAATCTAGAGAAATATGCACAAAGAAACAATGCAAGAACATTTTAAGAATACTGCTTATGCCTTCTTTTGCTTCCCTTTGAAATATCTGCCATATACCAACTAATGAATAACTCAGGCAACCCAATCTCCCAGTGATAAAACCTTTACACAGAGACTCCACTATTGTGTAGTCTCTTCTTCTCTGCTTAATGTTATTTAATGTGAGTTTTCTGCTGAGAAAGCACAAGCAGCCTAGATAAAATGGAAGTATTGCAAACTTGCCTGACAGTAAAACTGAATTTTTGCCTGCTCCTGAATATAATAGTTATATCAGTGATCAGTGACATTTCTGCTTTGCATTTTATACATCATTCGTTCTGTTTCCCAAATCCATTTATGTAGTGTGACATATCTGTAAAATACCGATATTTTACAGAACACTGCCCAGCACTATTGTATGCCTAGAATTTCTTTACTGCTACAAAAAAAAAATCATATAATACTGAAAAAGTATGAACAGCTGCAATTCTAATTTAAGCATTTAAAATGCGTAATAACATTATTTCAGTCAGCGGTGTTAGTGGTTTGCATTGTACGCTGGTGAAGCAGAGCACTGAAGTGCAAACTTTGATTTCACCTAGCAATGACCATTTAGTCAGGAGTCAAAAGAAAGTCTGCCTGAAGAGATCTCCGTAAGAAATCCACTGTGACAAAACTGGAATGCGTCTGGGATTTTTCACCTTGTTTGTTTCTGCTCACTGCTTTGCTTCTCCTGATTAATGTGTGGTTCCTCAAAGCCTAAAAGATATATGGTATGACAGGTAGACTTTTTTCCTGTAGCCCTGAACTTTGTTTCTTTGAATTTTTCTTGCTGAACCAGAAAGTTAAGCAGGCCTTTCTCTGGCAGTGAACTTCTGCATTTACTATTTTTGGAGACAGATGAGAAATATTATATTATTCTAATATTTTTTTTAGATTTACCTGAATCACAAACAACTTGGAGATGGGCTGTCATGAGGTACAGAGAAATGAAAAATAGCATTTCCTTCAGCAACAGCACCAGATAAAAGTGTTTTCAAAAATTGCAGAGCAGTGGATGGGTTTGGTTCACATTCAGATGGAGCAAACATGCAAAGCTCAATGAAAATCTTGCCTTTTACTTCTAAGGGATGCAAACAGCACATTACCACAAAAAGCCAAACCACATAGGTGATTTTTCAGTTAATATCCATAGTAATGGATCTTGCAAATCCAGCTCAAGACCTGAGTATTTTGCATATTCTGAAGAGGAACCACCGTCAAATGTTACTGGTGGGTGACATACTTGCACTCCTCCCTTTGACTTCTAAGATGGTACAGCTAAAATTGCAGGGGAAGATGTGCTCGGCCTTCCTTGCTCAGGAAAGTGAGCACTCTGCAGTCTGCCTAGCAATGCAGAGCAAAACAAAACCCGGAGCAGAGGCTGGCTCTCAGGCACGCACATTATCATCTCTCTAAGCTGATAACCGCAGACGGCAGTATATGAATGAAGGTGCCACGTATGCAGCGATTATGCAATATGCATCCGCACCATCCAGTTCACGTTAGCATCAGTACGAGCATCTTATCAGGCTAGGCTGCTTCGCAAATGAATGCTGCCAAGCTGCTAGAATTATCTGCACAGTCAGATACTCATTTTTAGCTTTTTCATCATGGCTGAAGACAGCTCCACTTGATCTCAGCAAAGTTATTTTAAAATCTGAGAGTTTGCCAATATTTCTTTTTAAAGGATCACATCTAGTGTGACTCATTACTCCTGGATTTCATTTGTCAGAGCAACCAAGTAGTCTAGCTTTTACATTCCCAATGGCCATTATCTCTGTTTGTTAACAGCTAAATGGCTGATGCACAGTTATGCATTATTCCTGTGTTTTCTTGCAGAGAGCGCGCTTTTGCTGGAAACAAAACATTTAACCAAGAAACTAGAAGGATATGGTAATCCATAGATTTTAGAGAAAAAAATGGTTATTGACTAGAAATATGTATGTATGGGATAGTTTACTGAATATTAGCTCTAGGAAGTTGATTCATTGGTTTTCTTTCCTTCTAGATTATACATTACATGTGCTGAAATAAGGTCTTGTGCTACTGACACTATATGTTAAATAACAATTTCTAGCAGAAATCAATACATTAATTCCAAATACGACAATTGGTTTCCACAGTATGATCATTATTCATCAAACTAGTGCCAGAATCTGCCTAAAAGTAAGTATGTGATTGATCCTGTATATATTCAGCCATCCATTTAAGCAAGTGAAGATGGTTCCGCTGGCCACTGAATAAACCTGATTTTAGGCAAATACTTCAGTGAGTTAGGGTCTGAATCATTGTAAAATTGAACTGAAGAAACCATTTGATTAGTTGATGTGGAGCCTGAACCATGTAATTATAAGATCACGCACAGCTGGGGTGGAATTCATTAGCCAACACATTAGAGTTACCTTCCGATAAGCACAAAAAGGGAAAATAATTGTTGCTCCATACAATAGGTGTACTACAGTTTGTGCGTTTTATGTCTGCAGTATGGTGCTGCAGCCACTTGTTTTCTGATTAGCAGTGAATCATCATGATGATGATGATGTACAGTTGCTCAAAACAATTTCATGTGATAATTAGCTCAGCAGAGAAAATTCCTACCACTAGTTCAAGATGTCAAAGCAAATGTAATCCAAAATCTTTCAAGCCATTAAAATTTCACGTTTATAAAAAGATCCCCTCTAAACTGCTCCATGATAAGACTAGCATCAGCAGTAAAAAAGATATAAACATTAAAATTGTTACTGTGACCTTTAGACCACTAAATCAATTTTTTTGTATAAGCAATGTACCTTGAGTAATGCTTGCTACTAGTTGTAGATCTATTCATGTGAATGATGCTGGGCTAATTCTGAGTTGGTAGATGTAATATAGGCAAGATTTCATTCTACAAAAAAACCAGGAACATCTCCTAAGGTATGGAAGGCCGGATAGTGCTGGGAGACAGTAACTGCAGATGCACGTGTGACTACATCTGCAGCGCAGCTGTTGAGTGGGGTTTGCAATGAATCAGGCAAGCAGAAATTCCATTGCACTATGGCAATGAATTAAGGTAATATTATCACCATAAATGTGCATGATCCAGACACAGAAAACCACCATTTCTTCTTTGAAAATGTTACATTTTGAGACATAATTGTGTTAGTTGGAAGGAAAGGCGAATAAAAGACCAGTAATATTAGCTGGTTGGTTAAATAACTAACATCTCTGTTTGTGATGACAATTAAGTATTGTCATCACAGGTTTTTTATCATTATTTGAAAAGATTTCTTGAACTTCACCTGTGATGAAGAATTGGGGTTTTTTTTAAAAAAAGAATGCTACTGTGTACTGTGTGCAATTAAACTGTTTCTCTGCTATTTATACAACCTAACATGTAATTAGAACACTAACGCTTGGAATAATTCAAACAACAGTTGTAGGTCCCTTCTAACTTGAGATATTCTATGATTCTATGAACAGTTGTATGTCAAGAGCCATTCTGTATGTTTTGGGAGTCAGTGGAATTTGTGCATTTCAAATGCCAAAAAGAGGTCATGTGTATCAACATGCTGGCACATATATAACACTGAGAGAAGACTTTTCAGATGATCCGTGCGCATGGCACTTTCTGATCTCCTTTACATCCAAGCATGCTGGTAAACCTCTGGACTTTGGGGATCACCTGTCCTCTTGGGGTGTATTGCAAACCATTTTTTGAACAGACTCTGTATCTGGCTTTGAGAGTGGCCTGGCTGTGGCCCTGAACAGGCACATCTGTCTTAATATGTCTGCAGTCTAGCTGAGACTATGTTACATGTCTGGGTACCATTTTACATCAAGTACTCATAATAAGGAGGAGAAGAGAGCTTAAACCCCCTTCATTCCCCCAGTAATCCCTGCCTGTTGTACATGTTCCCACCAAGGTCAGTTCTCCCTACAAAGAGGCTGATACGGTATTTCAGCATATCATTTATAGAGAGAGCAGATGATAAATTAATTTCTAATACGTCACCTCCGTGTCACAGGTGACAGTCCCAGACGATGGAGGGGCAGTGTGGCTCGTGGGCAGCATGGCCCTAACAGGGGCTGTGAATCCTCTGCCTGGCTACAGTGCATTTTTTTCTGCTGAGTGACCTTGAGCATATCATTTGTACTGTTGTAATATGAAGAAAATGATTCAGACTTCAATTTTAAACACTTCAGAATCTATGCTTGAAAAGCTCCATATGAGAGCCAGCTATTATTAAAAGCAATGCTAGGATCTGCACTAGATGCCCCCTGTTTCTGCATCTGTTGTTCTTTATCTTCATCTCTCCTTTTGTTTTCACTCCTTTGCCTCCCACAAACCCCTTCCCATAATCAACCTTCATGAGACCGCATTCAAAACAGAACCCTTCAGCAGCCTGAAATAACTACTTCAGTTTAAGGCAAGTAAAGAGATAGAGAACAAGTCAAGAAACAAGCCGATGAAGATTTTTCCCAGTAATCCAAAACAATCATATAAACTTACATATAATCCTTGTGCCCCACTCCTCCTGCAGTCCTTCCTCTTTTCCTCTTTGTTGTTTTGCTATTGTTCTTACTTGACATGCTACACCTGCTTTAGTCCCAATGCCCTTCAAGACAAGGGCTGTATCTTTTTTCTCTCTTTATTGTGCCTCCCATATAAATGTAGGAATGAACATTACATTTGAAATATTTGCAAAAGAACACTTGGATGATTTACGGTTCTGCATCTTTGTAAACACTTTGTTTCCTCCCCTGCAGGGAATCAACTGCCTCTTTTGGATCTTTTGTCACTGATTCTTTCTGAGTGTTCCTGTTTTCTCTGTCACAGAGCTGAGATGGGTGCTTTTAAAAGCATTTGCTTCACACTCATTTATTTCTTGCAGAGTCATATCACCCCAGGGCTGATTCTCACTGCCTTTTGCAAACAGTTGCTCCCACCACTTGGGGCTACTGCTGATTTCTTCCTGCTCTCTCTCTGAGGAGAGTGGTTTTTCGCTTGAGAACTGTACCTGGCCTCTGAAGTAACCCAAAGGCTGTATCTGCAACTGCATGAGAAGGAGCAAGGGGCTGTGTGGCACCATGCCTGGTCTCTGACAGTGGCTGCAAAACAACCCTAAGGAGCCTGAGAGCAGGGTGAGCCCACGGTGGCACCTCGCTGGGACAACTCTGTGGGTCAGGACTTCCTGACCCACACTGTTGTGTTTATCAGCCCACAGCAGATATACTCCATTAGTTTCTCTAGCTGTTTCTTGAACCCATTTATAATTTTGGTTTCCAAAGCATCCTGTGGCTATGGCATTTCAAGTTATGGATTATGTGAAGAAGTACTTTTTGTGTAAAGCCTGTAGTCTGATAGTTTCATTTGGTGCCTCCATGTTCTTTTCTTATGAGATACAATAGCCATCATTCCCTTCATTCCTCCTTGCCATTCATCATTTTATAAACCACAAACTCTTTTTTTTCTGTGCTGAAAAGTGCTATTCTGTTTAATATATTTTTGGACAGAACCCATTTCAAAACTCTGATCTTCCTTGCTGCCCTTCATTGTACCTTTTGCTTTCTGAACTGGGGTGGCCACAATCATGCCTAGCATTTAAAACTAGGATTTTACGTAGTGATATAATGATGTTTTCTCTCCCCTCCTCTGCTCTTGGCCTCACTAATATACTATTAGTAGTTATTATATTTCTAATATACTGGGGGCAGGGGAGGGAGGCTGGCTGCCATTAACCTCAGAACTAACATTTTCAAAGGAGTATCCACAGACTCCTGCAGTCCAAGACATCATCATTATTAAACAACATAGTTTGCGTGTAATTCTTTTGTTAGAATCATAGAATCATAGAGTGGTTTGGGTTGGAAGGGACCTTAAAGATCACCTAGTTCCAACCCCCCTGCCATGGGCAGGGACACCTTCCACTAGACCAGGTTGCTCAAAGCCTCATCCAACCTGGCCTTGAACACTTCCAGGGATGGGGCATTCACAGCTTCTCTGGGCAACCTGTTCCAGTGTCTCACCACACTCACAGTAAAGAATTTCTTCCCTATATCTAATCTAAATCTGCCCTCTTTCAGTTTAAAACCATTACCCCTCATCCTATCACTAGACTCCCTGATACAGAGTCCCTCCCCACCTTTCCTGTAGACCCTCTTTAAGTACTGGAAGGCTACTATGAATAAATTGTTCCTCTCCACAGAAATCTTTAGTAAAAGGCAAAAGATTTATGTGATCTGAAGAGAAACCAGAGTTCACTTATGCCATCACTTCTGGATTGCTCTTACTGAGACAGTGGCAGCTTCTGATCCTTTAGATTGAAGTGTTAAAAGCACAGATTCTGACAAAAATAGTAATAGCAAAGACCATGTTGATCTTTATGTAGTATATTTACATAAAGATCATGAAGAGTAGGAGCTTTACTATGTCATCTAGCCAGAAGTCACTATGTAGTGGACCTACACATTGTGTTTCAGTTAACTGTCCTTCCTATAGGCTCACATTTGATCCATATATGTTGGTCTTTCCCATTTCTCCTTCCTTTCTCCATGTTTTCTTCTGAGTCTTAGTTTCTAATGCAAACAAAAGTTCAAAGTAAAATTCAGCACAAACTGTTGAATTAGCTTTCTGGTCAGCCACAGAAAACCCTGCCAAGCCCACCTCAGATGCTGGATCTCTCTGGGAAGACCCACCTGGTTCTTGCAGCTCATCTGTGAGACGTCAGGAGTTTTGCCATGGGATATCTGTCTGCAGAAAAGGACAGAAGGAGGAGGGAGGACATGATAAATCCTTCAATATGTAAAAGATTAAAACAGAAAAAGATATCAACTCTTTCCTCTCCTGGATCATGTGTGGCCATTAGCTTAATTGTATTAAAATTTATGAAAATATCTAGCTATTAGTGCAGGGAAAGTCTGGAATAAACTACTGAGGAAACTGGTGGAATCTTTCCTTGGGGAATTACTATGAAACAGAAATATCTCTCAGAGGTGATTCAGTCACATTTGTCCTACCTCACTGCAAAGCAATAAACTGGACACTAGGAGGTCCCTCTCTGCTCTGCTTTGCCTTGAAATACAAATTGGCATTGAAGACAATGCATCACCAGGCCATAGCTCCCAACCACATTGTGTATGACTCTAATTGGTTCAACAATACCAGAAAAACACTTCTGCTCATATTTTTAAAGAGGCAGGCTTCAGAAATCTGTCAGTGAAATAAAGCCTGAAAGAGAGCATTCCATCTGGGCTAACCTTTTTTCCCGTATGTCAGTCCCTGTGAAATGTTTTATGTATGTATTCTTTGGAAATCATCTAGCAGAAACAGCTGTGTGTGCTGCCCACCTGCTAAAGCCTACAATCTAGTGTTATTTCAATTAGATTTGATTGCAGGAAAAGTTTATGAAACAGCTATCAATGATTTCATGCCATCTGGCTTCCGCTTTTCTCCTGTTTAGAGAAATCCTGTGTTTACATTGCTTGACCTTCCATATATACAAGCATGATTGAGTTTTATTATTCTTTTTATTTGTCTGATAGCAGTGTGCTTGGTGCTGTACAAACTTACAATGGAGGAGAAGCTGTTGAAGATTTCAGGCTGTGAAGTTCAGCTCAGATGATACACACAAGGCTTGGACCGAGAACATAGCAGAAGGGAAATTGTATTTTAAAAATCCTGGTTTATTAATTAGGATATAAAGTTTCCACTGAGGGTAAAACATACTTTATCTTGGTTTTAGCCATGTAAAAACTAAGTCCTCAAGCAAGACAGTGTTCTGGTTCTCTTCCAGAGTCAGCAGAAGGAGACAGAAACTTTATGAGGAGGAGTGGGTCCAGCCAAAGTCATGTCTCAGGTGGGGTGGATTGCCTCTGGAGACACTTCCTTTCCTCCATTCATCATCATGGGAGCTTGAACACCCAGCCTCGCTGGGCTTACCTTCTCAACTGCTAAAATCAGAGGAAATAAGTCATCCCTTGAATACTGGCCCCCTTGGCAACTTTTAAACTCCCCAAATTATAGAAATATTCTCCCATGAGCTATTTTTGCTTTAGTAACATTTAGAAGTTTGCTGTCCTCTCAGATGGAATATGAACATGAGTCTTTTAAAATGCTAACTTTATTTTTCCTTCTCCCCCCAAACTCTTGGTGGTTCTGTTGTCTGTGAGGATTTGGTACGTAAAAGTCAGTCTGAAACTGGCTGTCTCATTGGCAGAACAAATTCGTCTTCTAGCTGTGACCTGAATTCAGTTGTGGCAGGCTTTAACCCTGGTTTAGTTGAACTTGACATTTCAAATGCAAACTGAAAGGTTCATCCCTGTTTGGACAAACCAGCTCTAGGAAATGACAGTTCAAACTCACACAACCATCTTGTGTGTTTGTCCCTCCTGAGATGGACCGAATTTAGGTGCATGAGTTGACTTTGGAATTAACACCATCTGCTCACACTGTGCTTGCTTAAGGTTTGCTTGTACTGCTTGCTTCTTCCTTCCCACAAGGATGACACGCTGCGTGGGGCTTGCAGGCAGTCTGGGCATATGTTAGGTTGTCAAACTCAGCAGTCTGGAGGCATCCCTACTCTTTGGAAATACTATAACCTTTTGAAACTCTATAAAAAAGAGAGGCTATTCTTCTATTAGAGGATCCAGACCTCTCCTAAATTGACATTTCGGGGTTTATTCCATAGCGGTATGCCTGCCTGGAATACTAGTTACCAACAGAACTTAGACGAAAAGAAATAGGACAAAACTGTAAACGCTCTGGTGAACAGTGTTTCCCTTTAATTTCTGTAGTGCCCACTACAATGGGGATTTGCTCCCTGACTTTCATCACTTTGTGTGACTGCAGCATAGGTGTCACAGCGCTGTTTCTATTTAAACCAGCATGCAGACATATGATGAAACTTCAGTGGAAATTACTTGTTTAAACACCTTGCAGACCTGGGCCCAGGTACTTGCAAGCTGAGATCCACTTTATCTTATGTGCCCTGCTGTCTTTTAAGAACAAATTAAGAACCTCAGTTGTCTGTATGCTTTCCTTGCCTTCACTATGGCACCAAGTTTTCAAATGTTTTCCTCAGAAAAGAAAAAGCACACAGGCCAGCTGGAGTGGAAAGCAATGTACTGTTACCACATTTTTAAACCAAATATTTGAAGAAAAGTGAACAATTCTCTTCAAACCCAAGGAAAGTGGGGGAAAAGGCAAACATATTTGCTTTTGCAGATTTCCTTATGAATTATTTACTACTTTACTAAAACAACTTATGCTAATAATATTGTAATAAGCAGTGCAGCTCTGACTCATGTTTGGCTGAAGAGTATGTGAGGAGAACGCAGGAAACTTTGCTGTAGTCTCCCATAATTCTCTGGAATACAAATGGTATAATTAGCCCAGTGCTGCTGAATATATACGAATGTAGGAAGATATCGTGCATAGCTTCTACATAGTTACAAGAGCATGTTTAAAGAGTAGCTAAACACCAATTTCACCATTATTCATCTATATTTTTATTATTCATTTGCATGACTAGAGCACCTAGTGGCTAGACTAAACTGTAATCAGTGCCACCAGTAAAAAGACCGTGTCTGCAAACACCTTTAAATGTAAAAGCAGTGAGCCCTACTCTGGAAGGCTCAAGATCCGCCTGGATCCAGCTTTGTTTTTTTTTTAAACATGTAAGGAACTGAGACATCGGTACACACGTGCTAACACCATGGATAGATGGGGGCATTTACAATTTCATTCTTTACGGGAGTAGCACTCTGCCTTACTGCAGTCGGCTGCAAGATTTTTTATCTACATATGCAAGAATATTGAGGCATCTAAGTCTTAGAAATTTCAAACCAGGAAATTAGGAAGCTGAAGGACTTTGGGTATGCGAACCTCAGTGATTTATTCAAAGCTATTTCATGAGGCTGTGGAAGAGCCAGGTCTTGACCCAGACTTTGTAAGTCCCAACTCAGAACTTTGCCCCAGGATGAATCCTCCTGTAATTGGCAGTGCACTTTGAAACTAACTGCTTAGTGTCTAATTATCACCAGATCAATTCCTTTAGGTTCAGAAATATAAAAAAACAAATACTCTTTAGGTTCTGAAACTGCTAAGATTTACACATGTGCTTAACGCTAATCCTCTGGGCTCAGTGGGACAGATCACGTGTTTAAAGTAAGGAACATGGATAAGTCTTCACAGGAGTGGGGCTTAATTGTAAAAATTTAAAATCTGTATAATAACTGCCTGCTCTTCAGCTTGATGAATGCAACCTCCTGGAAAAAAGGAAGACACACACACACCCCCAACACAGAAAACAACAACCCTGATGACAATCTAATACAAAGACTCTGAAAGAACTGGGTTATTACCATGAAAAGAAAATCAGCAATACAATTGGCAATTTAAGGAACAGAGACTGTCATTAAATAAATACATGTGCAAACCAGAGGCTAGTATTATTGACAAAAATAGACCTGCAGAATATGGAATTGATTAAGCTATTTCATTTGAAAACCTTTTCATGCTTTGGGAGCATCTGATCTTAGATGTGCAGTGTGAATCAGCAGTATCTGTCATATATATGTATGTCATATATATATATGTTCTGTGTCGGCATGCAGAATAAACTCAAAGTGTAGGGAAGTGGATAAGAATCAGTGAAATTAATCTCGGACCACTGTCTGCAAAAAAACCAAGGCAAAAATTTGTTTCAAAACCTCAAACCATTATGGTTTGGTTCGAGACTTAAAAATACTCTCAGATTTGTCAGGAGATGAAAAGTGGTTCATAATATGTCTTGAATAAATGAAGGTTTATTTATAATTCTCCACTGAACCCATGCAGATCTTTATTTTTCTGCATGGTTTCAGAGAGATACAAAATAACGTTTTGCGGCTTGACACTTTCATCTGTGTTTCACCATAGGAGGTTTATGTAACTCTGGACAGATCTTCAGCTGGTGTAAATTTTATTCCAGCTGAGCATCTGGTCCTTATTTTCACTCGTTTTATATTAACCGAATGAATAACAAAACTGTGAAGAAATATGTTCATAAAATGAACATGGTATTCAAAATATATTGCTGGAGAAGAATTGTTTCTAAACAGATGCTGCATTATGCATAGAAGAGAGGATTTCAATTGTCCTAGTGACTCTCTTTCCTCTCTTCTTACATAAGACACATAAATATTTAACAAAATGGGGACAAATGGAAGAACTTGAGGAGTACAGAGCATCTGGATGGAAGCTGAGAGTAAAATGTACATGAATTACAGCATCTCTACCTTCTAGAGTATCACTTGTTTCTACCCAAAATATTGTGCTGCTCAAAAACTCTTAGCTACTACTGCACTTTGCGTTGCCCACTTGTGTTACTTATGCACAGAACAACAGAAGAGAGAAGAGAAGAGAAGAGAAGAGAAGAGA
>WAAD01024990.1:9882-75514 GCA_013389945.1 Fregata magnificens
ACCCAACCCTCCTTGCTAATTTTCACAGCTGAGTTTGTTCCAAGTCAAAAATGCTTATATGACTATTTATTGATAAAACGTATGCAGAAGGCTGGGTCCTTGAGAAAAAGGCCTGCCTATATTACATATGAGAATATTAAAGGGCTGTTAAATTCTCCAATCTCATTATAGCTTTGTATTTCCAATGTTCCTTTAAAAAAATGTTACATTTCAAATTCCATTAATGCCTTGGATTAAGTCTTTCCAGCTGACTTTTTATACAACTTCTTCAGTTTCTGTGCAATAAAGAAGCCTTTTGCTGTCTTTACAAGCATCATCGTTAATGTTCAGCTGTGGATACTCAATCACTCAAAACCGGTCATAAGTTTTAGCAGTCCAGATGGAACAAGGCTGCTCTGTTGCCCTTAAAAACAGTCCTTTCTGTTTCTTCTGGAAGCATCAACCATGAAAGACAGCATGAGTGTTTATATGTTTCACTCTGCCTGGTGCCCTAAGCAAACAATTCTGTAAGATCTGCCGTTTCTGTTACTGTCACACACTTCACATCAGCTAGAAATTTCATTTAACTTTTTTATTATCATTATTTTCATCTGTAACTTCTTTATTTTAATAATCCTAGTCAGTGGTTCAATTCTCACAGCAGCAACAAGAAAAAAGGCAAAGAAACCTACATCATCAGATGCCATATACATCTTACTTGAGCTTGCAACGGTTACAGAGACCAGATCTGGGCAGAGAAGAGTCACTTGGACTGTGGATTTTGAGTCTTCAGTGATGAGTAGAATAAACCTAGTTGCCTAAGTGTGGAGCGAAGTGATCAAAAGATTGTGGTAAGAGATTTTAGCATGCCAGGCAGAGAAGCGGGGAACTGAATATGCTTTTAATACATTTAGCTACCCTCGTTCCTAGAGAGAAAGGATTAACCCCCATGCCTAAGACAGAACCCCAAGCTAGGTGGGGCCACGGTAGTAATGAAAGACATTGAGCCTCTTGATATCCACACCGCAGCGCCGTGTTCCTCAAAAGGCACACGCCGGTCCAAGCTCAGATCATAAATGTGGTTTTCTCTGGGATTTCATCACGGTCCCAGAAATGTGAAGTTCCCTAGACTGTTGCTGAAGATCTCACGTATCTCCTGAGCCTTCCAGCACCCCGGCGCAGGTACAGCATGCTGCCGCTCCCGGAGCGGGGCTCACACAGGGGTGCCAGTCAGCACACAGCTACCTGCTCCATTAGGTCACAGAAAGCCTGCAAGACGTTTCCATTGCAGTACTCTGCAGGTGCAAGCTCTTCTTCCCAAAGGTGAAAGAGTACTGATGATGTAATGAGGGCAAGGAGTGAAGGGACCTACGCAGAAGAGAAGGATGTACAACAGTAGAGCAAGATTAGGTGGAGTCTACCTTCTTGCTTTTCCCCATTCTGTTAGGAAGTGCATCCAGACACTGCAAAGCCAGGCAAGATAGCTATTTACCTTTTCCATTCATAAATCACTTGTAATTGATGATTGTGCATAATGCATCGTAGGGTTTGTGGGACTCTTAAAAGCAGGTAAAGAGTGACGTTAAAGGACAGAGCATTTATTTAGCTTTGTACTGAGCAGATACTACTAGCACATGCAAGAAAGACAATAACATTTTATGTTGTGGTGGAATGTGATTACATTTGGAATGTCTTTGCTTTATCGCAAAGCCACATTTATGGCCTAAGTAAAACACAGGATGCAGTTCAGAACTGGACAGAGAGCAAGGAATCGATCTGAAAGCAAGGCTCCAAAGGTCAGAGGGTTCCTTTGCCCCTTTGGGGACTGCATGCGTGCCTAAAGAGACACACTCTTCATTTACCGTTTGAAGAAGATTTTGCTATGTCAGATATTCCACAGAATACCACTTTCAACATTTGTGCTACTTTAAAGCAAACAAAACCCAACAACCACCAAGCAAGCCAAAGACTAGCATAAAGGACAAATGTTGGTAGATAGTTCAGCACTATGAAAGCTTATGTACATTAAATTTTGTGAAATAGAACCCTCCATTATGAGAAGCACAAAGCAGACTAAACCAAATCCCCAGGATCCTGAAAACATGGAAATTTTTCTTCACCATAAATAAATAGGAAAAAAATATTTTACCCTTACAGGTCATTAAGCTGTCTCTCCATGGACATCCTTATCCTTTGCTTGGCATCCCTGTTTTCTGGCCCCTTCTGCTATCATTTGCCATAACAGGAAATCCTTCCCCAAAACACCTGATTATCTCAGTCCAGTAGCATGAACTGTATTTTCTAAAAATAAACTTTATTTGTAAACTCTGAAAAGGAAAAAAAAAAACCTAAGCACATAAAAATGGCAATAAATTATTCTAATGGGAGCACTATTAGCAAGACGAGGTCATTCATTTGTCTAGCTCTGTCCCACTTCTCTGACAATGAAAAATAAGAGTTATTTCTGGGAGAGTCAGAAAAATCCCCAGTTTGAGCAATTATTACATGCAATCATGTAACTAAATAGGAAGTTTCATACTAGGAGGCAAAAAGCCTACAGTAGAAAGCATGAAAACATTAACTACAAAGTGCTAGATCAAAGCACCTCTCTTTCTCCCCCTCCCTGCACTATTCCCAAAGGCTATATTTCTTAAGGACCAAGCAAGTCTGCTTGCCAGTGGCAGCTCCTCTACACCCTTTAAAATTATTTCACAAACATTTCAGAAGGGCAACACTATCAGATTTATGGGTATTCACTGATGTTTACAAATCCAGAAATAAATTTAGGATAGCTAGGTTATCAAACATACTAGCATTCACCTGCAAATATTACCCATAACATATCTTTATATTCCGGTTCATGGACAGAACATAAAGGTCCTCCAAAACTAGAATGAGACCACTCAAAAGGACAATCCGCAGCGCACACCTTCAGAGCAACAGAAACTCTGCCCCACCTCCTAGCACACACATTTCTGATGGGGGAAAAAAAAAAAAAAAAAAAATTAAGTTATCTGGGAAGCTGCAGAACCAGCAAAGCAAGAGCTGGACAATCTACAACGCCTGTCTAAACAGGGCTTACACAAAACCCCAGTCACTTCAAACAAATAACAGATGCCCATCATTGAACCGGGGTCCTAAGGTCTTTTCAGTATCAAAGATTGCTCAGAAGGTAATTCTCTGATCACTTGTATGCAGTGATCTTGATAGTCAAGAATCAATAGTTGTTAATAAAATATTAGCTTTCTCCCAATCAATATGCACACTTCTATGAAATATTCAGCACAGGTATAAAAATGAGATCATAGCCAAGTAAGAAATATTAATAGATTACTTCCTTGCATATAAAATACACGTTTAGATTAAAAAAGGAAAAACCAAGGCCTGCAAAAGCCTTTGCCATACATATTTCTCACTGTCAGAAAAGCCCATCAGACATAAGCACCATGAACTTTATGGAAAATTTTCTGTTGAGCTTAACAAGCTTTACGTAATTCCTTTGTTTCAGAAATAAAGGCCTTATTCGGGAAATCTTAAATCCAAGCAGCAAATACCAAGATACAACAGCAGAGCAGCAAAGTGCTGCACATCTCACAGGCACGCCAGCTGTTCCTTGGCAGACTCGTCTCACCCACCATGACACACTGCCTTTCAGGAGGAAATCCCCGAGTTACACACTTGTCAAATCCAAGTTAATATACTGCAAGTTCCTGGCCTTTCTAGAGGTCCAGTGACTGCATCCCTGATCATTTCCACCGCTCCTTAAATCGAAGCGGTAGGAATTTGGCACTCCCATGTTCCAATGCGAATGGGCTCCTCCTCCTCTGTATGGGATTTCTTTGGAAGAAATGCATATGTATGTGCCATCCACTGTACAGATTTTGGTCACAGCAGACTCCAGACGCTACACGCTGCATGATATACCCATGCATACTGGAGGACCATTTGAGCCTTTTCCCCGTCATGTTTTCCAACAGTAACGTGCTCATTATTGCTGAAATCAGACACGCCATGTAACCCCACTCAAGCACCAAAAGCAAACGCTATAGAGGATCCGTATCTGGCCGTTAGTCACCCATCTGACATTTCTTCTTTGTCTAGCTGAACAATGTGTTTGGACAGAAAAAGAGGATCTAGCAGGGAAAACAGAGATGTCCTATCCGGCGTGGCCAGCGTTGTGCCTGGCTAACCAGCCTTTGGCAGGAGACATTAACACAAGCCAGGACTCTGAGAATCAATATGGGAGGTTTCGGCCCCATCTGTCTGTCTGACCTGCCGACCACATGCACACTGCACCGCTTACCTGGGATCGTTCTTTAGAGCATCTCCCTTGACACACACCAACAATCTTGCAGCTGAATGCAAAAAGAACTTTTGTGAGATACCAAAAGTTTGGCGGCACAGGCCCAGAATTTTCTGAAGGGAAAACATCAAATTATGATGAAACCCCCCTTCGAATATTTTTGCATTGTTCAGCCATAAACGTAAAAATAGGCTTTTAGGTTACAGATGAGAAGAACAAAGCATGCTCATGAAAAGAGATTTTAAATATTAAAAAGGACTGCAAATAGAAAGGTCAAAGCATTCTGTGTTCGCTGAGAGTATGACAAGAGGTGATAGGCTTAAATTGTGGCAAGGGAGATGTAAGGTAGCCATTCAGCAAACCTTTCTAAATGGCTGAGTAAGTACGGGGGGGGTGGGAACAAAAAGGGTATTAAGGAATTTCCCTCACTGAAGTTGTTTGGGGTTTTTTAAGAACAGATAAGACAAAGGATGTTTCAGGGCCTATGGATCCTGCCTTGAGGAGGAGTGGTGAACCAGATGCCCTTCTCTATGATTCAGTTACTTCCATGATTTAGCAGGAGAGTTCAATTCTGTCTCTGAAGAACAGAGAGTTTGTTACGAATGGTTTCTAGAAACAGAATACAGCACGGGGGAACTTTTTGCTTGTCTGGAGAGAGAAGATGACAAACCCTGGCTGTTAGAGCTCCAAAAAGATCAGAACTTGATTGAATAAACTCTTTCCCAAAAGCAAGCTACACTCCTGAAGGCATTAACACTTAATACTGGAAGCAGATGACTAAAACATGAGAGCTTTTTGCTTCCAGCCACCGACATCGATCCTGCAGCCGCTGCGTGTTTTCAAGATAGCACGTTCCCACTAAGAAATTAGTGTGGTGGCTCTCATTCCATCTCTCACCTCATGGACTGTTTGTAGTAATTGCTAGATTTATGAAAGAGATCAAGAATTCGTGGGCCATAGAAACGCATTTAGTCCTACTGTATGAAGGAGAAATCCTGCCATAAGAGAGCTCAGTGCTGACCAGGCGACACGGAAAGGCTTGCCCTTGCTTGTTCTTTAGATAGACAGCTTCATTCATGGGTCTTGACTGCGTATTAAATCAGCTTTATTATTTTTAAGCATGAGCTTAATGCTTAAGTTTATGCATAAGCAGGAACATGCATATGCAAAACAATTTGAAATACTAAATTTTTGTGATAGCATATACACCAGCACAAAAGGCTGCAGCTAAGAAATCATGTAAAAATGCTAATTATGCCTAAGTCAAGAAATACAACTATCAGCATGATTTGCGGTCAGCTGTTTAATTAATTTTACTATTAATAAAGTTACAGAAAATCAATGTGTCAAAAGGACTTGAAAGGATTACCGACTACTCTGGACAAATTAGCAACACTTCCATGCCTAGAGCACAGGAAAGCACAAAGATGTTTAATTAAACTATTTACCAGTGAGGAATTTAAATCACTATAAATACTACATTTTTAGCACATTTTTTCCTCAGGTTGAAAGCACTTAGGAGCAAATAATATGCAGTTCCCCCACGGCATTTTTTTTAAAGGAAGGAACGTAAAAAATGTTGCAGTTAAATCCAGCAAACGAAGGTGAAGTCAGGAACAAAAGAATGTAACATGGCATTTAAAATCAGAGGACTGGGGAATAATTCAACTCCGAAGTAACAAAAGATGTTACAAAACTGCATGGAAAGAGGAAGGAGAAGATTTATAACATGAAGGTCACGTGGTTACCCAGGGCCCACGCGCACTGTGCTCCAATGAACTGCTATTGTCTCTTGTGAAAATATCAATACCTATAAAAATAAACTTCACTGTTCACTGAATCCTTGCTGGTCTAAGCCTGTGTTTTTCCCACATCCAATTTTTCCGACTCTGTTTACTAGACTCTCCAATGCTGCCACTGTCTCAGCATGAATTTAGGCAAGATGTTCCACTTCTCTGTGCCTCAGCTTCCCCTTTTCCAAAACAGCAATTAAATATTTACCAGCCTCCTAGGTATGCATTGAGAAGCTACCTTATCGATGTTAGTACAGCATTCTCTGACAATACAAAAAAAGCATCCTTTTCAGTATTATTATAAACAGAGCTTCCCTATGGCAAGAGTGCAGTAGTTATCTCTCTATGGGACTTATCTAAAGCCAAAATGAATGCGACTGAAAGCTTTCTATTGAGCTAATGGGTTTTGAGTCAAGACCTGTCTGAGTGTCAGTCATCTGAGGTGGAGTTGCTCCGTTTTTGTTTTCCTGGATTGACTCGATACTCTTCTAGTCTTCTGTTGACTTGTCCCGCAGAGCAAAGAAGTGGTCTCTGATGCAGGCAATACCCACTGGTGCATAGATCACCTGTGGCTGAACTTGGCCAACAGCCCACTGAGAGACTTGAAACAAATGTTTCTGCATTTCAAGGCACCTGGAACTAAACATTTCCCTTCACAGTTCTGGGAACAGAGATGCTGTTGACTGCAGTTCAAACAAAAGAGTACCTCTTAACACCAGGAGCTAAGTCCTGTCCTGCCTTTTAGCACCCGACACATAAGGATCTCAGGAAAGGAGACACCAGCCTAGGAGTATTTTGTGCCTGCTGAGTTAATACAATCATAGTGTCGTCCATTCTGGTTGGCTTAAGACCAAGTTCCAGATGCGTTTGGAAACGCCCGAGCGTTGGTCTAAAGATACAGTGCAGTGAGAAGACAAGCACACAAATCAAGATGCAGCTCACAGAAGGACGATGGGCTGTCCTCAGTGTGTAGAGGACAGAGTGGACTCCGAAGCAGGGAATGCTTCAGAGAAGTCTACGTCGATATATTAGTGCCATGTAAGATCAGGAGGGCCCAGATCTGCCTGAGGTCCTTATCCCCAGTCACACCCATTGCGCCGAACATCTGCCACCTAATCTGTAAATGGTGACACGTAACTATGACCCCAACCCAGTTAAGATTTCCATGTTGTTTCTTTAAAAATTAGGTAGTGCTAGGCAAGATACTCACTAATGATATCCTTTAGAACAGCAGGATCTAAAGAGGGCTCTTCCCCAAGACATACCTGAAAACTATTCCACCACAGACCTACCTTCACTGCTTACTGACCCAGACTTGGGTTTTCAGCTAGCAGACACATCTATCGGTTCACCAGCTCCGGGCAATCATGTGAACAGTGGTAACATTAGATGACTGACCTCTGCGAACATCCAAGACCCCGCACAGCACTTTGAAAGTTCAAGTGCCACACCAAAAATATTAATGTTTCATTCTTGAATGCTAATTTAGTTCACTGAAAAGGAAAAGGGGGAAAAGAGGGTCGGTAGATTAGATTGCAGAAATAGCACTGTCTTTCAGAGTGACTGTATTATCAATTGGCTGCCTAAAAGCTTCTATTCAGGTCTGTTTTAAACACATACTGTGGTTCCGGATGAGAGGCCGGTAGCCTGCCCTTTGAGATTGCCACCTCACCGCTGTGAAACGTGCCGCGTTGTTAGCATTATTACGGGGTCAACTACACCACCTTGAACCTGACAGGTAAACTCCAGCAACAAAAATCTAAAGGCAGCAATTTTAGTGAGAGCAAACAATTTGAACGACGTTTGTTCTAACCATAGCAGGAAATTTCTGCAGCTGAGTTGCCTTTCACAGAGAGGGGAGGGGAAGAAGGGAAGAGCAGGAGAAGGGGGTCGCCGGCTTTTTCCCTTGAAATTGAGATTTCTCAGAACTCTCTGGTTTTCTACGCTTTAGGCACAACTTTTCCAATAACATGCTGCAGAAGGGCTTGTTCTGAAAGGTGCATTAGATCCAAACTGAATGCTACTCCTGAAACCACATAGGATAGAAGTGAAGGGGCTTATGGGATAACCTGTCAAAATCATTAGGCTTTCTTACTTCCTCTTCTCTACCCATACCGTAAATCAAATTAGCATATAAACTACAGACTAACGTTTAAATTCTAAGACTTCTTCTGAACAATATATTTCTATATAACATCAATTTTTCCACAGAATTAAAATACTGAATGATGTATTTTGAAAAGAATTCCTGCTTCTGCGGCAGATCGGGGCTTGCTTTTTGCAAGTAACGTATTTTAGTGACTCATTGCTTAGAGAAGCCAAAGGTAAAAGAAGTTCTGTGAACATTATCACACAAAACGAGGACGGAAAAAGGGTTAAAAGCACAGTTGTATTGGGTTTGTGTGGCAAGATTTTGGTAGTGGAGGGGCTAGAGGGGCGGCTTCTGTGAGAAGCTGCTAGAAGCCTCCCCCATGTCCGACAGAGCCAATGCCAGCCGGCTCAGAAATGGACCCGCCGCTGGCCAAGGCCGAGCCCATCAGCGATGGTGGTAGCGTCTCTGGGATAACACAGTTGAGAAGGGGAAACAAAAAAAAAAAACCCCGTGCAGTTGCAGCCGGAGAGAGGAGTGAGACTATGTGAGAGGAACAACTCTGCAGGCACCAAGGTCAGGGAAGAAGGAGGGGGAGGAGGTGCTCCAGGCGCCGGAGCGGAGATTCCCCTGCAGCCCCTGGTGAAGACCGTGGTGAGGCAGGCTGTGCCCCTGCAGCCCAGGGAGGTCCATGGTGGAGCAGATATCCACCTGCAGCCCATAGAGGACCCCACGCCAGAGCAGGTGGACACCCGAAGGAGGCCGTGACCCCGTGGGAAGCCCGCGCTGGAGCCGGCTCCTGGCAGGACCTGTGGCCCCGCGGAGAGAGGAGCCCACGCTGGAGCAGGTCTTCTGGCAGGACTTGTGACCCCCGCGGGGGACCCACGCTGGAGCAGTCTGCTCCCGAAGGACTGCACCCCGTGGAAGGGACCCATGCTGGAGCAGTTCGTGAAGAACTGCAGCCTGTGGGAAGGACCCGCGTTGGAGAAGTTCACGAAGGACTGTCTCCCGTGGGAGGGACCCCACGCTGGAGCAGGGGAAGAGTGCGAGGAGTCCTCCCCCTGAAGGAGGAAGGAGCGGCAGAGACAACGGGTGGTGAACTGACCGCAACCCCCGTTCCCCGTCCCCTTGCGCTGCTTGGGGGGAGGAGGTAGAGAAAAATCGGGAGTGAAGTTAAGCCTGGGAAGAATGGGGGGTGGGCGGAAGGTGTTTTTCTAAGACTTGGTTTTATTTCTCATTACCCTTCTCTGATTTGATTGGTAATAAATTAAGCTAATTTCCCCAAGTCGAGTCTGTTTTGCCTGTGACGGTAACTGCTGCGTGATCTCTCCCTGTCCTTAGCTCTTCCCACAAGCCTTTCGTTCTATTTTCTCTCCCCTGTCCGGCTGAGGAGGGGGAGTGATGGAGCGGCTTTGCTGGGCACCTGGCGTCCAGCCGGGGTCAACCCACCACACATGTGCATGCATTTTCAAAATCACACCAGAGAACAGATGCAGCCCATCAAAAATAAAATTACGAGATTTTCCTTATGTAATTTATAATGCTTCAAAAAGCGTGAAACTAAACGATGCACTTCTGAAGCAAACTCCCAAACTGGTACGTTAGAAAAAAGCAACCCAAGAAAACTTAATTTTCAACAAGCAAGCAGGGTAAAAACCTGTGGAAGTCAATAAAATGCTTTAAATCAGTAGATTCCAGTAAACGAGAGCATCTAGAGCAGAAATCTTGCTGCCATTTTCAGAATGGGCAAGACCGTGATTTACTTGAGAACAGGCAAAGAACCTGTCAGTGTCATAGGAAATGAGACTGAAACAAGCTTCCTATTCAAGGGTAACTTTTTTAATAAAACTGTCTTTCACTCAACAACTTAATTAACATTCAGAGCTCAAAGCTCTAGGAATCAGTGAGCAGAAGAACACTAATGTACCTTTCTTGGTGAACGCAGGTTAACGTTATCGCTAGGCTGACTAACCTGCCACAAAATACCATGGGATGAACCCTCAACACCCCAGGTCTTTTGCTGATGTGAGACTGAATATTGATTATTTGTTAAGATAGCCACTACTTAATTTTAAGTCGTAGTTCAGAATTTAATATAATCGTAGACTTCATACAGAATATTAGTTTAGTCACTCTATCTCTGTGACTGCATTTTCTACGCAATCACCACAGCTTCCAACACAGTAGCTTCTTGCTTGATAACCACGGGAAGTTCTTACTGCACAGTTCTCATGATCAGAAATGGGAAATATTATTCAAAAATTGTTTGCAGGAAAAAAGTTTCATCAACACCAAAACAGTACAAATTAGTTTAATCTGAGAAAGATGCAGAATCATAAGAAAATGCACTGGAAGCTGCACATTTAAAATTCAGCGATATCCAGATTAATTTAATTTTGCTCAATTCAAATGTGACCTAGCATTTCAATAGTCACCTTGTTTCTTTTTATAAAGATAAAACCCTCAATATAAAATTGAAATATTTAATTCAGCTCAAAATGTTTTTCTGACTTACGGCTTCCACATATCACTGCTTTCCACCTTTTGAAAGCCACCAGAGCACAGGGGCCACCCACCAAGGCCACCAAGCAGAGGCCTGCCCGGCAACGCACAGAATCTGCTCCACAGCAGATGACGACTTTGCACCTCGGAGAATTAGGCTCAGACTTCCCAAAACGTGATATCTCCCGCTCTATGGAATAACTCTGCTTCTAGGTCAACAGCGTATAAAATACATGCAATACTGTGCCCGTGCCTTAAGCACTTACATTTGAAACTTGTTAACCCGTATCTTGAACCCATTAGAGCCTGACCCCACATACACAAAATTCAGTTGTAATCAGAATGCCAACCCATCTCAGGCTTTCCGATCTGTCCCCAAATGCATGGTTCAATAACAAGATAATTTCTCATTTATTTTGTTCAAATAAAGAGGAATAAATTTAAAAAAACGAGTAATAGCTACAATCTGTTTTGCCTGTGCCTGCTATACATCGGTGCCAGCATGAGGGGGAACTAGTTAAGTATTTGGTGCCTGATTTTTTAAATTATTTTTATTTATTTCTTCAGATTCATGAGAGGAAGAGTCTGTATAACCATAATGCAAGATACAAAAACAGGATTAGTGCTTCTGTTGTACAACACTTATTTTAAATACATTTATTATTATAACATACAATTATTTCTAGATACAACAGGCAATGAACCAAGTTTCTCCTCATCTATATTACATACTTTCCGTGCTTTTTAATTGCGATGTCAAAAAAGAAGTCATTTTAGCAAGATAATAAACCTGCAAGAAATAGTTATCTCACTCATTCGATTACTTCATTCTTATACCGGTTCTGGATTTTTTGTGTGCGTGCACTCTAAATGAATGTTCACCCATTACTGTCAAGCAACTTATCTTACTACTTCACACTTTTTCTGTAAATCACAAATATCCTGCTTTCTAAACCATTTGCATGCCTAATGATAGTGCCTTGCTGAAAAGAAAGGAACATTAGGAAATTAGTAGTGCATATAAGAAAAGAAAGTGTCAGGTTATTAAAAACACTTTTCCCATCTCTGTGAAGGCCGCTACCTCGCACAGCACACACATTTAGAACAAAATTTAAATTTCTGAAACTTTTCTGATATGGCAGACTGTAAGAGATAAGAAAAACTCAAAAGGTTCCTCAAAAGACACAGATTACTAGGAAATGATGACTCTCTGGGCAAAATAAAAATGAGTTTCCTGACAGCTATTTAGTATCAGCCTCTGTCAAGAGATGGGCAGGACTTTCCTACAGTTTTTATAAACCACATAAGCTTAGCTACAAGACATGCTGTCGTCATGAAAGCCAACGTTTCCTATGTCCTTCCCTAAGGATAACATGTGCATTACAGCGTAATTATTCCGGGCTGGAAATCGTTCTCATATTGAATACCCCTGTGCCATCTTTCCACTTGGGAAAACAGCTCACCCAACACAATTCTAAACGTGGTATTGTGTCAAGCTGACTTCTTTCCGTTTCAATAAATCTGCCTGATATTTTCCTCCTTTGCCAGACAGGGGCACCGTCAAATAATCCTCAGATCAGCTTTTCTGGAGGGTTGTGATTGAAAGATGTTATCCAGTCAGGTATAGTTGGACCGAGCGTTTCAGCAGCTTCTCACATGTTTCCCAGAGATTGCCAGGGAAGGTTCCTTAAAAACCTCTAGATGGAAATGCGACCTACCTACTTTCCGTTAAGAATTTTTAGCACTCATTTTGCTGACAGGTATTAAAAAAGAATCACCGGATTTATTGTCTAATGCTATCGCCCTTGTTCTCTTTTCTAAATAACATGTGTCATAGTCCTGGATACATTAATTCTCAGCATTAATAATAACAATTTCCAAACCATCTAACAATGTATTTTGAGGACGTTATACATTTTCAGTTTTGCTTTTATATATTTGCCCCAGCTCTGTCCAGAAAGCTTCTCCTCCTGGATAATTTCTCATGTTTCAATCCACCGACCAGTTTCAAACCACAGGTAACAAACCAGTATTTCTTCTTGCTACACGTGTGATCTGATCTCGCACGCAAGCCGGCCGTGGGACACGAAGCGACCACGTCCTGGTTGACAAGAGCGCTCAGTGTGTGCACCACAGGGCGTCTTGAGCCACCTTCCAAGTTAATCCCAAAGGGCCCATACATAGCAAAGGTACCTCATACCACATTTACCTACCCCGCTTGTGCCTAAATTTTATGCCAGCAGAGGGCCAGCTTGTATGTGGCATTTGGTGTGGCACAAGGGCTAATTAGAAGCAAAGCAGTACACACGACACAGAGTACAACACTACTATTGCTGCATACCTAAGAGCTCACCTGTACAGGAGAAATCATCCACACGGACATATCCCATGACACAGTCACAACGATAGGATCCAGGCAAGTTAACACATATGGTATTGGCGTGACAGTAATGCATCTTGGCAGCGCACTCATCAATATCTGCAGGGAAGAAGAATCAAGGAAAGTCACAGTCAGGCTTAGTGACATGAATAACACAGCACAGTATTAGAATAAAAGAAAATAATTTCCATTTACAACTCCAAAGGCAATCTGGTTTAACTCTAGCATTAAAGAACAAGGCAAATTTAGTAGAAAAGTATTCCCTAAAATAGAGCTAAAACTCCTGCATGATAGTAATGGATTCCTTCCGCTGTTCTTCATGAAACCCTAAATTTTTTTAACTCTGGAAAAGTAACACATACATTTGGTTTTTTCCTATGACAATGTTAAAAGACAAAAACTGATGCAGATTTTTCAAACACATAAAACGGCGTCAGAAGTATGCAACACTGAAAATCCTAACTCATCGGTAAACTAAAGCATGAAGGCACAGTAACTCTGTACAGCATGATGTGGGTTGCAGTGCTGGGGAGATATGGCATGGCAATGTTTGTCAGGGCAACGTAGCAGATTCAACTGCGGAGCTGATCAGCAAGTATTCCAGATTCACCCAAGTGCTCACCTGTCCCTGAAACACACTTCTGCTGCAGAAGTTACTGAACAGCGCTCTGTGCAACTTCCACATCCCGCACAAGGAGAAGATTGAGCCCGTCACCTAAGCCCATTTTAAGACTGCTTTTCATCATCCCAGTGGAAAAAAAAGGAGATGGCAGCAACTTGACCCCATACCTCTGTTTGCTTGAGCAATCTCTACTGCTGTTGCAAATCCAAAATTCAAAACTGTTTTTAAAATAGTGAATCAAAGCTATCATTTACTTGCCTGTTTAAATATCCCAAAGCTCTGTGATACTGTAAACTGTAAAATCTTCCCCCTTCCTTCCCCACAAAACCAGGTATTATACTGAAGAATTCTCTTCATTTTTTTCTCAGCAGGAGAGATTTTCCGCTTAGTAGCACAGATTTCACATAAAGTAATTCATGGTTTTCAAAAGATTAATTCTAGTGTTACATATGTCCACACAAAGAAAGATGAAACAGACTCTCTCCCCACCCCCCCATTACTTTCTCCTTGTTATTGATTGCTCTCACTCAAGAAAGGTACTAATTGACAACACGGCTAAAGAGCTTCCTCAGTCGGTGGGGTACAGACCACACCCCACAGCGTGGTCTCCTACCGCATCCCTCCACACAGCTATTTATCAAACATATATAAAACTATACATGTTCCTTTTCCCGGTTAAGTAAAGGTGGCCCGTCCACGTAGGTAAACGCCGGTAATTAATGTCTCTTGGCAGGATAGATGAAGCGTCACGACTCCGAGCCCTTTATCGTCCCTACATACTATCGCAACCCTATTGTGTTGCGCTCGCCCTTTTGCCTAAGATTTTGTCACCGTCGGCACTCTCCTGGGGGGTCCGGCTCCCGCCTTAGACAGATCGATAGAAAGAATCACTTTATTTACAATTCATTAAGTAATACAATTACAATTCATTAATTCATTAAGATATTACAACAGTCCGTGCTCGACTCGCAAACCTATGTACAATATCCACCGAAGAAAATAACGCCCGATTCGATAAACGACGAGCGACCTTTTCCTGTCAGGAACTGGAGAGTCCTAATTCTTTTAATAACTCGTAATTGTAGAGACCAAGCTACAGTCTCCCTTCTCCCTCACCACACGGTGCTTATGGAGACACAATGGAAGCGCTACATCAGGATTTATCCCCAGAAGATGGGGGAGTTTAATTGTGCACATACTGAGTTCTTGGCTGCCTCAATTCGCGTATCCTGTTTAACCTCCCTAAACCGAAGGAGCTGCAGTTGCGATACACCCACACTTCCCAGTCTCTAAAAATGAAACACATGCCAGCTATACTCACACTTTCCATACTACAGACATCTGCCCAGTAGGAACGACTAGCTAAATCACTTCATGTTGGCCACCAAACAGCTGTCATTTGGCAGTGATTTCTGACTGCTGCCAACTTGGGCTGAATTAGAAATGATGGCCTGGAGGCAAAAGACTTTGTATACCACTGCAAACACCTTGAGCTATCTCGTTGCCGCATTTCTGTTGTTTCTGTTGCAGTGCCACTTGATGAAATGAATTTTAAAAAGTCAGGAGCATCAATATATGGAAGATAAAAGCCAAGAAAAATCCTCCCACATGTCTTGTTATCACACCACTGAGTGCTAGAGCCACTTGGGAAACACTCAGGTGTTGACGTGTGTTCACACTGTTCTGCTTGCAGCCTCTTTTTAATAGGCTTTTGGAGCATAGCTTTCAGGATTTTTGTTCTTGCATATCTAATAATTTGCTAGCATAAAAGGGAAAGGAATGAAAAGATGTCTGAAAAGAAAGCAAGAATGTCAAAACAGCAACCAATTCACCTGAAAATTAACCTTACGCGCTACCCTCTATCTCCGGCTTCTTCATTGAATTCAGTGGACAACACTCCTCTTCTTTCTTCCCCCAAAGGGAAGCGAGAGAATTAAAAGTCTCAAGGGTGAAGGACTCTGAACTTTGATTCATTGCAAGCAAGGCCCACATTACCGTGGCACAAAATATGAGAATACCCAGGGATAAAAAGAAAATTCACAACCTATATGAAAATATCGCTGTGGGAGAACTTCTCAAAAGGAGACTAAGGACTTCAAGTGATGATTTGACTATAAATAGGGGAATTGAGAACAACTGACACTGGGTTGCTGCAGAAGTCCTTGAGTCCAGGATGAAAAAGACTGGGTCTAACAAAGGAAGCAGAAGGAACAAAAGATCCCTCTCTTCAAACTTTGCTCATTTATTTAACACTCTTCTCAATCTTTCTTGGTGCATTTTCCATAAAACCTTTCAGTATTTCACATTTTCTTTTACCTTTGCGGTATTAGCCTTCGACTAGTACACGCATTTCCTTTACAGAGAATAATATTGAGAGGTCAAAACTGGCAATAGTATTTTCTTATTAAAGCCTGTAGGGCAATGCTAAGGCTGTTGTTCTGGTCCACAATTCTACAAATTCTTGTAAAAGGTTAGGTATTCATCACAAAAAGCTTTGGGTTTTTACTTAATACTGTTAGAGTAAAAACCATAAAGCACACAGTGGTATATATCAGCTCAGTTGTAATGGAACTCAAATTGTGATTCATGTGTATAGATTGCTTGTCGCATTTGAAATATTAGAGCTCATCTTCTAGTGGTCTTTTGAGGTGATAAAAATACATGATTTATGTTTCTCTCTAGACTGGTGAAGTAGTTTGTTTTTCTTTTAAAAAGGTATACTTATGGTCTTTAAAATGAGACTTGACACAGCATAATGATCATTCACATATCACCAGCTTCCAACTACATAAGCCAGCTCTTTGCAACAACAAAGACATTTGGGCTTCAGCTTTTCAGTAAGGACCATTACATCACAGGGTGGGTTGGTTTGGTAAGTGAGTGCTATTCTAACTGGGTTCAAGCGTTTCCTTAACCGTGAGCAAAATAGGGTTCATTGCCTACCCAGAGCTCCCTTTACCACAGCACTCACCTACCCTATAGCTAGTCAGTTATCAACATCACTCCTTACAGTTCTAAAGAGTGTTCGTGAACTTACAGGGAAATACACATGTATTATCTTTTATTATTTGTGCCAATGCACTCGGCAATGCTACACAGCTAATACAGAATACTGAGACAAAACACAAGAAAAGTATCTCAGTGGAGCTACCTGCTTCGCACCTGACATGCTTTTTGCCGCACGGCAGGCGCTCGTCATCTCATACCAACCGACCGAGCAAACCAAGACGGGATGGAAAGACAAAACGAACGGTGTTCGACCCATGGCCAGTGAAAGAGGTTTTCTCATCCGCAAGTGTACTTTACAAGCTTTACAAACCACTTCACTCTCTTCATGCCCAACTTGGAATCCTATTGCTAAATAACTAAAATATTTAAATATGACAACGAGACACCAAATCACAACTAGCGCATCTTTCTACTGCTTGTCCCCTCCAACAAAAGTCACATCAAACCAAATTAATCTCTGCTGTAAAGAGGGCATAGTTCCTGTTAACGGCAATGGGAGTTTTGTCCATTCACCCAAAAGGTGAAATGGACCTACTATTTTTTAAAACCGTTAGTGCTGTAATAACCACGAGTGAACAATCTTAAAACAAAGCACTCTCTGCCTCTGGAATTGCAGACCACTGTTTGCATGCATTTAATAATGATCCATTTGGACATTAGCAGTATCATCACCTGTTGTTTGGGGCTTCATAGTTTAACTACTGGAAGACAATAACCTTCAAATCAAAACAAAATGAAACAAACTCTGAGGTGTTCTAGAGCACCAACAGATGATGTATTTGGAAATCTGCTAAGTAGCAGAATCAACTACTCCCCTTGCAATTATCTCCCAGTTACTCGCTTTCTGGTTGGGGAGAATATTTTCTCAGGCTTAACTCTAATTCTCAAGCAGTCTGTAAGGAAGCGAAGACAGAAAAGCAAACACAGAGGAAAAAAAAGGACAGCTTTGCAGAAAGCTCTGATCTCTAATTCACGACTCCCAACTAGAAAACATTGGGGCGGTGGGGTAGATTCCCCTCCCCGCTTTTTATTCAAGTTAATACTATGCCTTGACTTGAACTGTATTAAATCCTGGTCTAAATAATCTGGATTTTTAAAAATGTAAAACCAACCCGTGTTGTTACTTAAATAATATCAAACCTTAAAATATGTTCACAAGCTGATGGAATCGTATAAACAAAGTTTCCAAAACAGCGGAGCACAACGGTAGTGGAGCGTAAGAGAGGTCCTAAAATTTCAGTCACCCTATGCTTACGCGAAAACGAATACATGCTGTTTTCACTCCACTGACTTAGCAGCTCTTTGTTCACCATATTTACTTTTTTCCCCTCCAAATTCTCCCTGATTCTGTCCTCTCCTGCTCTTATCTCCTTTCCACTGCCAGACTTACTTGACTTCAGCTCTGCCTGCCTTCTTTTTTTCGCCCTCCCATTGTCTGTTCTCTGTCGCTTACGTCTAACGTACCCCGTACCTGGTTTTTTTTACATTTAGCACAGGGCTGGTTTTTCAAATCGTGCAATACAACCCTCAGGGAGCCATAAAGCGCTAGACAACAGCAGTCAGCAGTTCCCTGTGAGCCGGCAGCAGCTCAGCTTCCCCCAGTTGCCCGAGTAAGAAAAGACTAATTATTGGCCGCAAACGTTTAGGCTAACCTTAAAACTGTTTACCAACTTGGACTCCTTGAAAGCAATTCATCTCCTCCAAGGCAGGGCAGCAGTGCAAACACAGGCAATCCTCGACGTTCCTCTGCCTGGAGGGACGCAGCTGCTGCCCAGTCAGAGGCAAGGAAACAACCCAAAAAAAAAAAGCAGATAAGCCAAAGGAAAACTTCCCTTTCAATAAGGCCGAGAAACATCACCCTGATGTCGTTAAGTAACCAACTAGCTAAAAATGCCTTCATAAATTAGGGCTGGAGTAGCATCACCTGGGAATCCATAAGCAATAAAATAACTATCAATATAATAACATCAGGAAGTACTATCACTTTGACTTTTAGAGCGTCATTAAATGGTGCAGCCTCTTCCTCTGGGCACAGCGTAAAAGTGCTTTCCTTTGCTACACCTACTTTACGATCAGGACAAGAGTACCAATATTCCAAATCTGCTTTCTACCACTTTAACTGTCCCTCGAGGGATGACAACTGTATAGCGATCAGGTCAAACGAACAAACAAATAAATAAATACTTAAAAACACACACTCACATGCAAATCACACTTGAACAGTCATACTTTCCAGTGCAGACCAGCCCTGAACTAATGTAACATTCCCGAGAAGCACAAAAGAAAATTCAAGTGAAGTTACCTTCCTCCTCTTTACTTCAATATTTGTCAGGCTTAAAGTCTTTTACCGATCACATTCCATAAAGCAACTGGTCATTCTCAAACAAAGGGCACAACATTAGCACTCCTTTGCTACCTATTTCTCAGCTACATTAGTAAACAGTCCGCCCAGCAGGAAAGTGGTTGCTTCCTAAAATCTGCTCCGGTGAAATTCAGCCTTAGACATTCAAATATTGCCTAGGCACAAGATGAGCTCCTCTTCTCCATCCTTGTTGATGCTTACAATAACACACAAATTATTCTTCTCTTTATGTTACAACTTTTTGCCTTAAAAAATGAAAATAAAACCCAGGGCTTTTCATAACCTGAGTCTCCAATAATCCGACCAACTCTTTGGAGCCACGATATTTCAGCTACAGTCATTTTGCTCATCGTTCCTCAAACTATCACAGTCCTATCATGAAAGACAGCGCCAGACTCTTTAAAGCTTGCTGTCCAGACTATCTAGTGTCCCTCCAAGTGAGAAGATTTTCCTTTCATTATTCCACTAAATTCTGCTCCTCTCTAAGGAAAACTGAAAATTTGCAGGTCCACTCTCCCTCGCGCTTTCCGTCATTACGCTGGCAATTTATGACGCATTATTAATGTCTGTGTGTTGGTTTGGGGGGGGTGCTCCTCAAGAGCCTTGAGATCTCTTAGGATAAAAGCAGTTTATTTAAATTGAACTTTTCATTAAAAAAAAAAAAAAATCATTTAAATCAGTTAGAAAGCTGCCACCGACGTGTTAGCATTAAAGAAAACACAAGTAATGCGGTGTTGTTTTTAACAGAAAGGAGCTGTTTTCTTAACCCTAAGAGAATGACTGCATTCATTTGATAAATACATTAATAGAAAATGCTCACAGACTTATAAATATTACCTTTTTTTAAAATGTTTGCAGCTATAGCTCTTAGGGATGGTTGATAACTTATTCATAAGGTATCTCTGACAGTTGCAAATAAGTTATTTTAAAAAAATACGCAGCCAGAATTCACATATGATAATGCAGCTTAGAGGACACAGAGTAAAAATAATCACAAAATGCAGAATGAAACATTTGGGGGAACAGGTTTTGGCTAACGGCAGCAGTTCAGTCATTTGCTCAAACATGCCAAAACAACTAGCAAAAACAAGTCACGATTCTTCTTGTATAATAGCAGACGTTATGATGTTCAGAACTTAACTGAAATCCAGATTGCTTTATCCAGGATTATTCAAGCCTTTTAATTTTTTCTTTCTAATTATTCTTTGAAAATACACTGATATTTGTATTTAGAATGCACAGCAGCAGAACAGGCTACTAAGCGGTGTGCCTGAGTGGGTGTAAAGACTCTTCTTGAAAGATGCTGCTTAATTTGCTCTTCCACTAAGTGGCTTATGAGAGGCTATGTAACGACCAAGCTACTTTTCTGTTTTGGAGCCTGTCCAGCCAGCAGGATTCAGAACTTTTACCCAAGTCAGTGCCACCGTCCCTGCTCTCCAGCTCTGGCCTCTTGGACTCAATCAAAGCAGATCAATGTCTCTGAGGATAGTCTGCTATAAGGGATTCGTGGATTCTGAGGAACATTCATGACATCCTCTCATGGACATTATGGCTGAGAAGTTCTTTGTCACCCCCAGGTATTTTAACATACTTAGGAATAGCAGCAGCTACTTCAAGAAAGAATTCTGTATTTCAGGGAAATGACCTGGTGTCTATCAGAAAAGAGCAAAGACCACTTTTATGTCGTCTCGAGCTGTATTAAGACCTCTGAAGAGTAAAGAGTAAGATGTGACCGTTTCTGATTATGAGACCACTTCAACTAAAATGGAGTTAATCCCAAAAAAGCTGGTGCTGGCCCTACAGGAGTTGTTGGCTCTCAGAACTTTGCAGGAGCAAGCCTACAACACAAGTTGTCCACTCTTTGGTTGAGAGTACCCAGGGGATTTCATGGGTTACAGAACTATCGCTGTATCCCTCGAGAACAGGACTACATAATGAACCAGCAGGGATCTGTGCTATCTCCATCTACAGTCAGAGTAATATTCTTGACAACATTGCCAAGAACACTGCAATAGGTAAGAGTTAAATTCAGAGAAAGATAAAAGATAGAATAGAATAGAATATTTCATTTGGAAGGGACCTACAATGATCGTCTAGTCCAACTGCCTGACCAATTCAGGGCTGACCAAAAGTTAAAGTATGTTATTAAGGGCATTGTTCAAATGCCACTTAAACACTGACAGGCTTGGGGCATTGACCACCCCTCTAAGAAGCCTGTTCCAGTGTTTGACCACCCTCTCGGTAAAGAAATGCTTCCTGATGTCCAGTCTAAACCTCCCCTGGTGCAGCTTTGAATCATTCCCATGAGTCCTATCACTGGATACCAGGGAGAAGAGCTCAGCACCTCCCTCTCCACTTCCCCTCCTCAGGAAGCTGTAGAGAGCAACGAGGTTGCCCCTCAGCCTCCCTTTCTCCAGACCAGACAAACTCAAAATCCCTAGCTGCTCCTCACAGGACATGCCTTCCACCCCTTTCACCAGCTTTGTTGCCCTCCTCTGGATGCATTCAAGGACCTTCACATTCTTCTTAAATTGTGGGGCCCAGAACCGCACACAGCCGTCAAGGTGAGGCCGCACCAACGCTGAATACAGCGGGATAATCACCTCTTTTGACCAGCTGGCTATACTCTGTTTCATGCACCCCAGGATGCGGTTTGCCCTCATGGCTGCCAGGGCACCCTGCTGACTTATATCGAACCTGCTGTTGACCAGCACCCCCAGATCCCTTTCTGCAGGGCCGCTCTCCAGCCACTCCTTTCCCAATTTATACAGTGCCTGGTGTTACTCCGTCCTAGATGCAGAATCTGGCATTTTGACTTGTTAAATTTCATCCCATTAATCGTTGCCCAATGCTCCAATCTATCTAGATCCCTCTGCAAGCCCTCTTGTCCCTCAAGAGAGTCCACAGCACCTCCCAGTTTGGTATCATCAGCAAACTTGCTAATGGTGCATTCAACTCCTGCATCCAGATCATTGATAAAGATGTTGAACAGAACTGGCCCTAGAATTGAATGCTGAGGAACCCCACTGGTGACCGGTCACCAGCCAGATGCAGCCCCGTTCACTACAACCCTTCAAGCTCTGCCCTTCAGCCAGTTCTTCACCCAGCCCACTGTGAACTCGCTCATTCCACAGTTGGACAACTTGCCCAGAAGGATGCTGTGAGGGACAGTATCAAAAGCCTTAGTAAAATCCAGAAAAACTACATCCACCACCTTCCCTTCATCCCCTAGGCAGATGACCTTATCATAGAAGGATATCAAATCAGTTAAACAGGACTTTCCCTCTGTGAACCCATGTTGACTGTGCCTGATGATTGCATTATTCTTTAAATGCCTTTCAATAGTACCCAGTATAACCTTCTCCCTGATTTTTCCAGGAACTGAGGTTATACTAACAGGTCTGTAGTTCCCTGGGTCTTCCCTCATGCCCTTTTTGTAGATTGGAATAACATCGGCTCGCTTCCAGTCAGCAGGGACCTCCCCAGACTCCCAAGACCTTTGATAGATGATCGAGAGGGGTCCTGCCATAGCATCCGCTAGCTCCTTCAGTACTCGGGGGTGAATCCCATCAGGCTCCATGGACCTGTGAACATTCAGCTGACGGAGCTGGTCCCTTACAATTTCAGCGTCCACAAATGGAAAGTCACCGTTCCCACACTCGTGGTCCTCCGACTCAGGGGACCAGGCAGCCCAAGGTCTATCAATATTAGTAAAGACTGAGGCAAAAAACGCATTGAATGCCTCTGCTTTTTCTTCATCCCTATTAGTCAGATGACCATCTTCAACGAGTATCGACCCAATATTTTCTTTAGACCTCCTCTTGCTATTAACATACTTTAAAAAGCCCTTCTTGTTATCTGAAACAACACTGGCCAGTTTCAACTCTAATCGAGCTTTGGCGGCCTTTCGTGTCTTCTTCCCGCATATGCAAACCATGGCTCTGTAATCTTCCTGCAAAGCCTGACCTTGCTTCCAGAGATCATACAATTTCTTTCTCCTCTTGAGCTCCACGAGGAGTTTGCTGTTCAGCCAAGCTCGCCTTCTGCCCCTCTTGCTGGACTTACGACACAGTGGAATCGCCTGCTCCTCTGCTTCTAAAAGGTGGGTCTTAAAGACTGGCCAGCACTCATGGACTCCAAAGCCCTCAAAAACAGATTCCCAGGGTAAACTCAGAAACAATATTCAAATATGATGCATTTTGAAAACTTCTCTTATAAAAATGTGAAATTAGAAATAAGCCCATGTGGCTGTAAGTCCCATGATAGTGTTAGCTTGTGCTTTCATAGTGGTTTTGTCTTAAAAACAGCTCAAAACTGTTTGCTGTTCTTCTTTATTAATTTTTTAGAGGTGGTATGTTCAGTAGTTCACATTGTAAATTCTTTCATCCATCACCCATACTTATTCAAAATTAGGAAATAATCATATGTGTACATGCTACCTTTCTCAGAAAAGTTTTCTTAAAGCTTCACTCCAAATGCTAATCCTGGAATAAATAAAAATTCCTACAGATGTGATAAGTAAGACGTTGGGGCAGCCAAGGTTCATCCTTGTAAATGTAATAAAAGCCTGCATGGGTATAGCGACATGTATCCCAAAAAAGAAAACATTGCTTAACTTCACCACAGTAATCCCGTCTGGCAGTTCATCAGAAATTAAACAGTACACAAAACGTGAAAAGCCACTGGCTCTTTCCATCCCGCAGCAGGCAACAGACTGTAAAAAAAAGATGAGATTCCTCCCTAGGCATCCTGTATGTCTTTCCCTAAAGCAGGAGATGTTTTGGGAATCTCCTAGCTGTTGAGGAGAAGACGGTGAAAAAACAAGGCTCATCACAAGGCACATGTGGGACAAATTCTTGCCACCAAAGATGATTTGATAAGCCAAACGGTACATTGTGAGCTATCCTGTCACAATCTGTCAGCACAGCACACCTCCGGGCGACTGCGAGCTTTCAAGTTTGGAATCAGCAGTTTGACGCTGTTCTCCGTTACTCCCTTGCTAAAACCCTGAGTACGATGACACGGGTCTGATCCGCGCCACGCTCCTCCAATGAATCCATACAGATCAACAAAAATGTGAATACCTGTAAAGTCTATTCCCTTACATAAGCGGTGTTCGTCGCTGCGATATAATTTGCCTACGCGAGACAGAGAGGGAGTTAACCGCTTTCCCCTGGCTAGAACCCGTAACAGAAACCTCAAAGAATTACTACGGGGAAGGAGAAGGAAGAGTTATATATAATAAATCTAACTGGACTACTCTCCCTTAGTATTTACTACCACTCTTTCACCCGTTTTTCTTCTTCAAAGGCTCTTAATGCATGAGATTTCCTTCTAAATCTACCTACTTCATGCTTGGCTGTAAGAGTTACCATTACATAAGTCTATGTCAAATAAAAGGTTATGCTACTACTGTTCCCAAATATATTACAGCCTATTAGAAAACAAAGCAATATAATCACCTCATTCTTACAAAAATAGCTCCGTTCCCTAAAAGGATTGCCTCGAGTTTACTGATTACACAAATGTACTCCCAAAGCCCTGCTTGCTTTGGAACTTATGAAGGAAACTCCTTTTGGATCTCAGTAAGCGCTGATGAAAGAAATACTGCTGTTGGAAAAGGAATGTCAGATTTCTGTAATAGATTCAACTCCTTATTTCTCATTATTTTTTAATCTTTCCAAACACGCTTAGAGATACCAGTGGATGCTGGTATGTGCAGGGGGGCAGGGGGGAGAGGGGAAGGGGAGAGGTGAGGGGAGCGTTGTTTTTCTCTAATCTTCCGTTCACCTACATTAGCCAAACAATACGATCCATGGAAACAACTATATCCGTTTTCATTCAGCTAATACCTTTTCAATCCCTTCTATCTGATTTTACTAATGGCTAAGGGTGAACAATGGATTACTGTATCAAAACAAAGAATTCTTTCTTCATGCCGCTATACCGACAGCAATTACATTAAATACCTGGTTCCATCAGCGCTTGTCTTACAGCGTCGTCCACAGTTTTTGCTTCACTGTTCTATTTTTATCCCTAATACTCTCACCCAGTTTGTCTCCTTCTATCTATGTCCTGGGATATTGACTGGCTTACTCTTTCAAATCCACACAGATGCTATCTTCAAATGATAAATTGTAGAAGGCTACCCATATAATTGATCTAGAATCCCTATGCCCACAGCAACCTTTTACTGTGGCATTTTGAAGGACACTGTATCTCTCTGAAAAATTAAATGCTGATGAAAACTGTAGGGGTTGTGGGGTTTGGGGTTTTTTTTTGGAGGGGGGTGTGGGTGTCTTTGCCACGTCTAAAAAAACCTGTAGTCCCTGGAAAACTACTGGTCTTGCATTTTGTCATGACTTTTAATACATACCGTTATAATAAATGAGACGTGATATGCTAGTAGCTGAAAATCATACAAAATTAATACACCACCGTTTTCACGCTAAAGTAATTTGTTCACTCAATGACCATTTGTGCAGTGCAAAGCAGCACACAGGTAATGGAAAAATATTGTCCCATGTTGGTAAACACTCACTGTGCCCTATCCTCTCTATTTATGGCCTTCACAGCACTATTTGCATTTTCCCAAATGTTCTCTCTTAACATCTTTTCAACCATTCATTATTCATCTGTTTCCATCACATCTTGTTCCTCTATCCAACTCTGCAGAAAAATCCATGTGGAAACACTGAACTTAAAGTGGCAGACTCATCGCCATTGCTAAGTTGGCAACTGTGCCTCTTCAACGCCAGGCAAGCCTAACCAGGTGGTTTCACATGATAGGGGATTTACTGATTTTATTTTCACGGGTCCAGACTATTCCCTGTTAATCAGGTTCCACAGAGGGTTAGGGCCAAATACCTTATTCAGATAAGAAAATTATAGATCATTGCAAACCAGTTCCTTTCCTAGTATCCCTCTAAGCCATGCTAAACACCTTTCTTTGTTCTACGTCCTTGCTACACAATCTAGTTTTACTGTTTATGCCTTTTTAAATTTAATTTAATCTATAATGTAAAAATAAATAAATCAGCTAACATCAGCAGAAGAAAACCCCTTAATTTTACATATTATAAATATTTTTCCCTATAAACATAACCTTAATTGACATCACCGAAAAGAGCAAGATGCATTTCTCAACCGAGCGAGGAGGTAATCAGGTGTGATTTATAGCACTAGTTACTGAAAGAGGCATTTCTGGTTTGGAGATTGCAACAATACTGCATTCCTTAGGCATAACCTGAGGCGAGCTAGACAAGAGGAACAGTAAAAGGGGGCGGGGGGGAATCCAACAGACGATCATAAAAAAATATTCTTTACCTGCAACCCCAATTCCTGCCTCAACACGTAGCGTGAAACTTTATTAATTGCTTTGCTTTTGGCCGTGAAATTGAACTGAATGCTTTCCCCTTTGATAACATAGTCCAAGTTTAGCTGGAGTTAAAAAAAATGGAATTGGGACACTCAGGTCCTTACTATTTCATTTCTAACAGCTGCATCTGAATCCCTATATCCACTATCATCACAGTGAGTCAATGACGTCTTTGCTCATGCTTCCTTTATCAGCATCGGCTACTGAGGAATTCATTCACACAGATTCCCTCAAGTTCTATCAAGAACTTGGTGGTCAGAGCACAAATAAAGGAGGGACCCGAGAGATGCTGACCCAACCCTCCCCGGCCATGAAAGCTAACTGCGAGCGTGTCTGTTGTTTGGTTGATCTTTTAATGGAAGATCTCGAATGGGCGCGTGCCCTCCTGAAAAGGAGCCTAACTGCAAGCAAGCTTCCTTCCAGAAGCAGGGGTTTGATTTGTACACAGCACCCTTACCTTTGGGAGTGGAGGTCACGAACAGAGGCAGCATTATGTTGTTATGCATGACACTAGATTATTATTTTATTACCAGCACCATTATGTACATTTCAGAGCACGTTATCAGCAATAAGTCCCAATTGTAGCATGAGCAAGACAGGCTTTTACCGACTACAAGCCGTTCTCTCAAAACCCAGCAAAATTCTCTGTGAAATACGGGACTGTCCAACAGGGCAGTGGCAGAAGCATAGATCAGGTTGGAGTAATCCTTGTGAAAGTTAAGTGAAAGACACTAGGGGTTCAATGGGCTTTGAACCAACCTCCTGAACAGCGCGTGTATATACACATATTTGCGCACTGCAAAGGGAGGTGAATCACCAAAGATGTCAGGCTGAACGAGGAGAAAGAACAGGAGAATTGAACCAGCATTACTGTGCTCTGTCCCAATTTTTTAAGCTAGATTAATTTTTATTTAAAAGCAAAATAGTAACTCTTAGATTGCTGTTGATGAAAGCGTCATGTTTTTTGTCCCTGGAGAGAAACGTTATGAAAACAATGTGAGCTTCCACTACCACTATAAGGATGGAGACTTCTATAGATATCTAAAATGCATTTTCATCATCTCTATTAAAAAGCAAAATTCTAGCCTGATTTCCTTCGTCATTCTACATTTGTTGTAAATAAACTGTGAAGAAAATAAAGACAGGAGAATTAGACAAGCTGTGGATAGAAAGTCAATATCAAAAATCAGTGCAAAAGAATCCTCATCTCCAATGGTTTCCAATACTCTTTCTTCCCTCTTGTTCTTTTTTTATTAACAGCAATGGAAGCTAGTCACATTGTAACAAACAGCATGAAGTCACCCACATAGCACAGCTGGACAGGATGCTATACGCCTTATGAAAACATACTACCATTACCAGAGACTTCTAAAAACACGAAAGGTGATGATCGTCCAAGTAAAGGTACTCCACACAGAATTCATGACATTATAAAGACCCTACTTTGAAGTGTCTCTGAGATTTGTTTTCTTAACACAAGTTTCTTATTTTAGTTATTGAAAAAAATTCTGAGAATACAAAGCCCACGTCCATGAAAATCAACATGTCTATACCAGCATATAATAGGGAATAGCAATTTGTAGCTGCCAAGAACAGAGAAGAGAGCTAGCAGGAACTCGTGGGACTTGGTTGCTGCAAATTACTACATGACCCTTGAATCCTACACAAAAGGTGTTAAAAAAAAAAAAAAAAATCACACTTCTTACCTTAGCAAGCTCCTGGATTAGGGTACACTGTGCCACTAATCCGTGTTCTGTTCATATGTCCCTACCCTGGGCATCTTTTGCTTTCCTAAACTGCTACCTTGTCTAGCTGCTATTGCTAGCATAACGGTCATCAAAAAATGTCTCTTACCAGCTAGTCTACAGGAGAACCTCTACTTGCAATGAGCTTCGGTAAAGGGGTAAACAGACTGACACCTGGTTAATTCACCAGCATCTAACAAAAACTGAGCAGAAAGGCAGGCACAGGAGTAGAGGACGTACCCCCTAACACACATGCATCCCTGCATAGCAGCACAGAATGGCCTCCATGAAGGCAAAGACCAAGACCGTGAAAACCTCCTTTTTACTCACAGAAGAAATAACAGCCCTCTTAGCATTGGTGTGAAGAGGAATGAAGGGAGAAGCTACTGTCTGTATTTCCATCCTTCACACCTGGGAGAGAGGAGTGAGACTATGTGAGAGGAACAACTCTGCAGGCACCAAGGTCAGGGAAGAAGGAGGGGGAGGAGGTGCTCCAGGCGCCGGAGCGGAGATTCCCCTGCAGCCCCTGGTGAAGACCGTGGTGAGGCAGGCTGTGCCCCTGCAGCCCAGGGAGGTCCATGGTGGAGCAGATATCCACCTGCAGCCCGTGGAGGACCCCACGCCGGAGCAGGTGGACGCCCGAAGGAGGCCGTGACCCCGTGGGAAGCCCGCGCTGGAGCCGGCTCCTGGCAGGAACTGCAGTCCCATGCAAAGGAGCCCACGCTGGAGCAGGTTTGCTGGCAGGACTTGTGACCCCGCGGGGGACCCACGCTGGAGCAGTCTGCTCCCAAAGGACTGCACCCCGTGGAAGGGACCCACGCTGGAGCAGTTCGTGAAGAACTGCAGCCTGTGGGAAGGACCCGCGTTGGAGAAGTTCACGAAGGACTGTCTCCCGTGGCAGGGACCCCACGCTGGAGCAGGGGAAGAGTGTGAGGAGAAAGGAGCGGCCGAGACAACGCATAATGAACTGACTGTAACCCCCATTCCACGTTCCCCTGTACCACTCAGGGCGATGAGGCAGAAGAAGAGTGAGTGAAGTTGAGCCCGGGAAGAAGGGAGGGGTGGGGGGAAGGTGTTTTTTAGATTTGGCTTTATTTCTCATTATCCTACTCTGATTTGATTGGCAATAAAATCAATTTCCTCAAATTGAGTCTGTTTTGCCCGTGACGGTAATTGGTGAGTGATCTCCCTGTCCTTATCCCCACCCACGAGCTTTTCATTGTGTTTTCTCCCCCCCATCTTGCTGAGGATGGGGAGTGATAGAGCAGCTTGGTGGGCACCTGGCAGCTAGCCAAAGTCAACCCACTTCATTTACTTATCATTTTAAACTAAGAATTTTATTTCCTTTAGCCTGTGAAAAAGTAATCTAAGCAATTATATCACCATGTTTGGTATCTCTTAAGTACTAAAGAATGAAGAATCAGAGACGCATTTAAGATGGAAAGGCAAAAATCAAGATTTTTCAAGCTTCCACTCTACTTAAGTCCTGTAAGAATGATGCTAATAACTGTAATTTTGACAGCTGATAGATGCAATTTTAATTAGTTAGGCATTGTTTTTCATTAAGGTGAGTGACGTACTGAAACCCTATTGAGTCATAAAACCATCATTTAACACAACTGCCAGCCTTTTTGAGGCAATTCACTTGACATTCTCTTAAATCAAAGAAAAGGCGTGACTACTGTATCTAGACTGCATCCTTATTTCTGGGTATAATAAATGTCAAGGAAAAATTAGTAATGCACAACAACAAGATTTGTACACAGAGCACATGCTGCTTTCTCACAAAACATGGATAGTCAAGATAAAAAAGTCTTTTTTTTTTTCTTAAGTCATCCACCTTCTTTCAATAAAGAACAGCTTCTCGTCCTCCTGTAGCACTTTCACAAACCCAAATATAAATAAGTGAAATAATCTATCGACACAATAGACTGATCAATCCTATGGTCTAACAAAGCTGAATATATATAGAAATGTCTCCTTAACAATCACTTTCTATTTACCTTCCAGTTTTTCAGAAATCTTAACAACTTTGTTCCTTAGTTCTACCTTCTCATTACCTTGGCAGCCCTAAAACGCTTCTTTTGCCTAGTCCACAATCCTGAATTCACAAAAAGCTGCTCTCTGACTGTATATGCACATATTTGAAGACAGTTATGTTCATTCTAATCCCTTCAACCAAGCTACACATCTCTAACTTCTGGTCTTGCCTCATAAATCAGTTCCTACGAGCCCTTCATCATTTTTACAGTCCTTTCTGAATAGCTTTCTATTTATTAATTTTAAATTATCTAACTGCACATGCCATTTGCCTCAATGCGTCACATGCTCTAAACTCTGCTTCTGAATCTTCACAAAGATTTTGGAAGGGTAAAATCACATGCTGCTTTGACCTTGGAAAATTATCCCAGAACCAGATTCTGTTAAAACAGTTTTAGAGAAAACACCAAGGAGAAAAATTATACAGGAACAGCGAAATCACTGTGGTTAAATTATTTTGAGGTTTACACAGTGGAATAAAGACCTTCTAACCAAAGGAAGACTGATAGGAATTTCTTATAAATACAATTAGATAGCATATCGTCTGCACTGATTCGAGGCTACACAAATCTTCTTGCTGTTTTCCACCTTGGTACTAGGGTCTTGTACTCTGACAAATCCCCCATAAATCTGCTATTACTTAAAATACAAGGAAGACACATCATCCCAAGGATGATGGCTCCAGGACAAGACTCCGCTCCTGAGGTGCACGAGAATGTCTGCACGCCAAATCTTCAGCTGATTAAAAAAACCAGATAGCTGACATCTGTACTATTTAAAAATTTGGTGTAGACACACATATTCATATATATGTGAATTAAAACAATCCTCAGTTGCCCCAGGCAGATGCAGGAGGGGCTATGTTCCCTGTGCATGCTGTGTTCATCTTAAACAAAGGCATCTTTTCGCACTTTAAAACCCTGAAGTCTCTATCTGGGCATCCTAAGCACAGGCATATAATTAAAGGGACATCACATACTACAATTTGTTCAGGAATCAGTAACAAAAGATAAGCACTAACACAAAGTAGATAAAAATTCAAAAGCATCCATCTTCATTCAGTCACAGGGAGTTTTTAAGACTTGGCTAATGAATACTAAGAGCATATCCAGGCTATTATTGCCCATATGCTAAAATCCGTATTCGGTTCTATGTCAGCAAATTAATTTGTCGCAGTATCACATATTAAAACACCTGATCAGCCATGTTGTTGATATTATAATAATAAAATATTTAAATAATCATTCAAATATCTACTGACAGACGAACAGCTTGTTTCCGAGGTGACCAAAGTGAATCATATTCCTTACCAAATTTCCCTTAGGTATAGTCAACTTACTACTACCTTGAAAAAATAAATTCTTCCTCTACTCCTCTCTCTTTTTTTTTTTTTTTTTTTTTTTTTTCTTGCTGTTTTGTCTGATGGGAAAACTGTTCCTATTTTTGAGTACAAACCTAACCGGTTTATATTTTTGCAGTGTTGCAATTTATCAATCTTACTTTAACATGCAATTTAGCTAGTGTCCATATAAATAAATACTGATAGCTGATGCCTTACAATCAACCCAAAAGACCCAAACATCATGAAGGCATAAAGGAATTGCTTTGACAATAGCTATTGATGGAAGCTGACGTACAATATGAAGAAACATGTATTATGGCTTAAAACAATAGTGTCTCTGACTGCTAGACTTCTGAATCAGCCATAAACCACAGAAGAGACATTTCTGAACTCAAAAGCACTTTGGGACAGATATAATTCTATTAATTTCAGCAGAGATAACTGTAAGGAGTTTTGTCTGTGCAAGTAAAAAGAAGAGCAGGGGGCAAAGAAATCAAGCCTGCTGTGGCAAGGCTACACAGACGGCTGCAGACCAACGCTACGATCTCCTTCAGAAAGAGACAGGCCCTCCAGCCTGGCATCTTCCACCCAGTTGGACTAGACTATCCATCCAACTATAGATGTGAGCGTGGCATTGCACCTGGACAACTGTCCTCTACAGTGTATTACACAGAAAAAGAAAAGTCCTGGTGTCCACAGCCTGGGTTTTGATGTCTTAGTTATACTATTAAACGTAAAGTCATCTCATTGCATTGATAGGGAGAAAAATTACAGCATTCAAAGATAATTTGGTTCTCTCCTACAAGCCTATTGTTTGCCCCAAACAGCAAAGACTTACAGTAAAAACCAAGGGAACATAAGACAGTGGGATAACAAACCCACGGGAGTCAACAATCACATTCCCACAGTAAATAAGAGAGCTGTCAATTTGGCTGCCATTGCTTCCTAGGGGGGTCACCGCAGCGCAGAGAAACAGGATCGTATGCCACTTAAACACATTTCAGCCTTGCAAATTGTAGCAAAAGTTTTTGTGCAAAAGACTTCTGTAATTGGCACAGGAGAGGCCCTCCTAGATACGGATTTAACGGGGCGCCTAGACTACCGGACATGTGGTGACAGGCTGAGTCCGAACTCAGCGGGCTTCACCAGCAGAAGTTGGCTGTGATGTTCTGGTCAGCCTGAAAGGAGAGGGGGAACACGGCCATATCTGCCCTGTCTCACTCCTCACCTCACTAGCCACATCCTTATTTTCCCAGCACTGGGGTCACGACGGCAGGAGGCTGCAGACCATCAGCTTCCTTTGAAAACCAATCACCAGGAATAGCGCAAGTCAATGTGGTGCCTCACACAAGTCAGGAGAAAGTTAGGCTAACTCCTTCCAAATTGGAGAGAAAGAATAGGCAACCTACACGTGATCATAGAGCCACTTCAGAAATCAGTTTATAAGTTTCCCCGATTTCTGACAACAGCCTAGCCTATCCTCATGGCTTGTAAAATCACTCTGCCATCTCCCCTGTGTCTCAAACCGGGAGCTCAAAGAGATACACTACCTGCAATCTCTCACAATAAGTGACAACTTCCGAAAGCACATCAACAAATGGGGTTTTTACACTGTGAAACTGTTTCACACGCAATGAACAGTCCTTTGGTAAAGTATATCTGCCTCAGTGTTCAGATGCCATTTTCCCCTTAAGCCTCTGAAAGAAAAAAAAGGGGCTCATTTTACAGAAAGAGAGGGAGGTCAAGACTAAAAGATTCAACACTGTCCAGTCCTTCACCTCACTCGCCGCCGTTATTGCTTTTTCTCAGTGGGCAAAGGCAGATGGAGGGGGATTCTTCTCTTCGCAGCTGGCAAGTTCTCAAATTTTTGAGACGATAGCCATGTGTGTTCAAAATGCAGATTTACTCTTGGAACTTAATCAGGCTGCAATTTTTTTTGAAATAAATGCCACTATTCACATGTTACAGTGACACTTACTGCAAGGCAGTAGCAATATCTTGCTTTATTTCTCCAGCTGTATATTTCCACAGCTTTTTTCAGGGGTTGTAAGGTTCACAGTATACTGTAGCCTGTGTTATTACAGCTGTAGCAAATAAGTGTGAAATGATCATTATACTGACCTATTTCTCCTTACCAGCTGCTTATGCCAAAAGTACCCACTGGAAAAAAAAAAAAAAGCGTACAGACTAAATACCGCCATAATGAAAAAGTATAATATTAATTCCCTACCAACCTGATATCCCCAGTTTGTACTGTTAGGAACAGAGAGATTGTCAGTCATTTTCAGACTCCTAAATATTTTAGAGAGCTTTCCAAAGACCACTGACACAACCTGGAGTTTCTCCCCGAGGAACGGCAGCAGACAAATTTGGTACAAGAACAAGCAGGGGATAAATATGGACTGTCTGGATGGGGAATGCAGAACAGGCAGCTTTTCAGGAACAGAGAGTTCACAGAACCTGAATTAATCTCTCACAAATCGAAAAGAACAAAGAAGTCCAGTACTAGAAATTATTTATTGGGTTTTTGGGAGGTATTTAGCAGAGCTGGATGACTTCTTTTTATTTTTAGTAAATGGGTCACATGTCAGAAATACAGTTTCAGCTTACCAGAAATCAATCATGGATTTAGAACAAGTTAAGAAAGCAGAGCTCAGAAATAGAAATAAACTTCTTTTTGGAGAGCGTGACATTTCTGAAATAACATCTTTCAGTCTCGCAAAGGAACAAGCGCCACACACAGAAGAGGATGTGGAGAGGTTTGCACAAGGGTCTCTCCCACCAGAAGACCATCCCAACCCCAGTTCGGAGAAGCATAAATAGAGGCAGTATCAAAAGGTCTTCCTGGTTGGGGTGGGGAGTTCACTCTCTCGGGAGGTTTTTTTTTGCTTGTTTTACATCACTCCCCAACTATTTGCAATTCTTCATCCCATTTCTATACATTTCTTAACATCTCAATACTTGTTAATTACTCTATAAACAGCCGAAACATTTGCTACTGATTCTGTAGAATAAGTTTAAGACTAATAACTCCAGATACATTTTCTGATACCTATTTCAGAGCTATTAATGCCTACGCAAATCTAAGGAGTCACAACTGGTTTTATACAAATACACAAAAGTAATTCAAATACTCAAAAAAATTTGTAACCTCCATTACTAGAAGAACTGGGAGTTTGTCCTTCTCATGACACCGAATTATAAACTTTTAAAAGCACACATTAGTCACATCACGTTTTAGTTGTCACTCCCCTCCCAAAAGCAGACTTTTTGTTTGTGTGTTTGGGTTTTTTGGGGTTTTTTTGTTTTAGCCCACAGGCTCCCTCAGCATTCTAGTCTCTCTGATCCCTCCATCCTGGGCATTACGTTGCTTGCTACATTCATGTTTTTTGCCAATTTTGACAATGATTTCTCTTAAAGACAATCTTTTATGAATTTTGAATTGTTCCTTTCTTCCCTTCAAACTGAACCTGTCTGCAAAGTTAATCTTGCCCCTATATTGCTCTCTTTCTAGTCCAATTTATGGATATGAACATTGCTTAAAAATGTAAGACATTCTATAAATCAAAAGCCTAAAATCCAAATGTTTCAATTCCCTTGAGTAGGCCAAATCTAGGACACCTGGGCAATTTCCATGACCGGATATTTCTCTTGAACACTTACTTCCTTATGTGTTTCATTTAAAAATACGTTTGAAGATCTAGAGTTTGTCACTAACCCACAGTCTTCAAAATATCATTTAAGCAGAAAGCCTATGGCAAATTTACATACAAAAAGCCTTTGCACATATGCCTATGACGTTGTCAGATTTCACAATCTCAGTCAGGAAAACCTGGGTCAGAATTTACACCGAAAACTTCCAAAAAACGGGCTAGAATGGATCTTGAATGAAACAATATGCTGAATCACCAGTACGCAATGCCTGCCCCATGTGAAAAAGAGCCGCTCCGGTTCTGGGAATGAGCTGTCTTAGGCCATTAATTCAAAAGGTTAATAAGAACCAATGGGTTTCTTTGCCTTTACCATACTTCTATTGCCGCAAATTACATCTAACTTTCAAACTGATTTTAGTGGGGTTTGGCATGTTTTACAATAGGAAGCAAAAAGAACGATGCAGCATAGCCAGAGACATGTTACACTCTGACTAGCCACGGCCTTCCACAGAACAGAGAATTGTAGCAACAAACTGAAATAATTCGATTGTGGATACAATAACTATACAGAAAGGCCCCATGACCTTTTTTTTTGTTTCTGCTTATAACAGTGCATAAAATAAGTCTGGATACCATTTGTTCTCACTTCACTTGTTATCTCATTTTTAATTATGTGTTTTAGGATTAAAAAGTATGCCCACTATCCAGATAATGTTTTCCTTTAAAACTACAGGTGGGTCAAAGAGAGGTTCTTCTGAATGCCCAAGTTTTAAAAATTCATCATCTCATTACTAAAAACGATTTCAAAGTGAATTAAGGTGCAACAGGATTTGATTAACTACAGTTATAAATCTGAAACTCAAATGCAGACTGTTCTAAATCAAATAAAATACCTTATTAAAAGATATAACTTCAGATATTTATCACTCTCCAGAAATTAAGAGTAGAAAACAGAAAACTATACTGAGAGTAGTCCTGTCATCGCATCCTATTGACTGAGAGGAAATCAAAAGACAAGAATAGACTGAAAACATCTTTTTTTAGTGATTTTTTTAGTGGCAGTCTGCAGTTTTTTTAATCCACAGTGTGAAGTCTTCAGGCTTGTTCTTTACCTCTAATCACAGCTGAGCCTCCCTGGGACAACATCAGGGGTGACAAATTTAAAAGCAGCAATAATCCTATAGAAAAGCTGGCTAAAGAAAGAAATGGATCAAATGACTGTGTACGGACTCGTCTTTTGACGAGTTAATTGATATATAACAGGATACATAAAAATATGTCTACAAAGAAGGTTTGGGATTTAACAGGGCCAACTCCGAGTGTCTAAGAAAGTTAACAACTGATTGGACTGCATTGAGCCTAAGAACATAGAGAAATAACTTTAATAAAAGGTTGCAACTATTTGGAATGAAAGTGAGAAAAACACAGCAAGGATGAAAAGCATTTCAAAGAAGATATCAGAGTAAGCAAAATCCGACAAGGATGGGAAAAGAGAGATTGATTAACAAAGGAAGCCATGTCTGCTAAGTTAGCCACACAGTAAAAATAGTACCTGAGCTCAATCTTTCAAAGGAAAACACGATGAACAGTGAGAGGCCCTTTTTCACCTAAGCAGAAGAGAATGGGGAAAATAAAGAGAACAACCAGGTATGGGTTCTCTTATTCTCATATAGATTCAATTAAAAGCTAACTCTGTGTAGCCCCAAACCTGGGCAGATGTCCCATTTTCTCGTAAGAATAACGACACACAGACAGGAGCATTTCCAGCGTACTGAAAGAACCAGAAGATGAAAATCCAAATTCAGTGGTTAGTTTTTTTACTGAAACCTACAAACTAATGGGAATTAACGTGTTCTCATTATATCAGTTAGTTTCATAAACCTTTATTTGAAAACTTTGTGCATCCCAGATCATCACTGCCAAAGCAAAAATAACACTGGAAAATACTAAACATAGGACCTGCGCTCCAAGAAAGGAGAAGTGATAAACACATACTCATGTGATTTTGACACTGAATACTGCAGACTTTGGAAGAGGCGGTAATCAAGGGCACGGAGGTAGACCTGAAGTGGGATTACGAAAAAAATGTATTCTCATTACTAGTAGAACACCTGAGAAAAATAATGCGGTTTTTTTAGTAAGATAGCTGACTACTTAGACAAGGCCAATACAGTGCAACTAATACATCTAGATTTAAATTGAGCATCTGAGAGCATCCTGTAAGAAATTATTATTTAAAAGGTAGACAACGAGGAATAATATAAGAATACATCATAATATGGATAGAAAACTGTCTATGGGAGGCACTACAAGAGTCTATACTGAAAAAAGCAGTTCTCAAGATGGAGAAATGTTACTAATAGTATTTCTCAGGAATCACTCCTGGGACTGATCCTGCTTCATATATTCATTAGCAACCTTAGTTCAGGGACTAGATTATGAAATGCAAACATGACACAGCTATCAGCATGGAAGAGGACAAGATCATCACACAGGAAGAATGAGATGACCTTGTGAGCTAGAAAACTGAACGGGATGAAATTTAAAAGCAAAAAGTGCAACATCATGACAAGACAAACTAATGGCAAGGATTTCTGCTTTAAACTGGAGGTTCATCAATTGTAAGAAATGGAGAAGAAAGCTGGTCGATAGAATGATTATGAGGTATCAACGTGTTGCAGCTGCAAAAAGGTCTAATGAATTTCTGGGATGTGTAAGACATTTTCAGTCAACACCGAGAAGGACTAGTCAGATCTCATACAAAAGAGCAGGGAGATTCCTGATCAGCTGGTTTCAAAACAAAACCCGTAAATGTGTCCAGAAAAGGGTTTCTAAGGTGATTACGAGAATGGGAAAACAACCATGAAAAGCGGCAAAGAAACCTTGGCCCTTTCAGCCTCGTTCGACAAAGACTGAGAATAGATATAATTATATTGTATTATTATTACATATATGGTTACTATGCTTAGCTTTTTCTCGTGGCTAGCTCTAAAAACGAACAGAACGCAAAAGTATTAAATAGCCATGTGGAAGCTAGGTCTAATCCATCAGGCCAGAGAAGACCTCGGACGGGACCCAGCGGTGCCTGACAACCCTGTCACTGACTGCGTACAGAGTCAGGATCTAGCTTTGTGCCCAAGCGTCTACCTGCCAGCTACGGTGAAATCAAAAAGTGTACACCTGCAGAGTGTGCTCTGAAGCTGGCTCCAAGGGGGAGCAAGGCGGGAGAGAGCACCAACTAAGCAAACAACAATCATTCATATACATATAATAACAATAAGCATCTCACAGCAGCTGAAGAGTTACTGAGCCCAAAATGGGAACCCCCCACCTTCATATTATTTTTACTGAATCAACATTCCTATAAGCAACAGCTTGGACTATGTGATGCAACAAAACCCTTTCACAAAGAAACATATATCCCCTCTATGGCTAATATGAGATTTGTCTTAGTAACCTGTTCACCCATCAAGTGTCACCTTTTTGGCTAATGGTTTAGATCGAAGGAAAGAACATACCTCATAATGTACATAACCAACTGTGTAATGCTGCTCAGTGGGGAAATATCCCTCCTGTAACACTGCAGTGATTACCTTATGCCTTGAAGCATGAGAGCTGGTGATCTTTATCTTACCTTTCGTAACTACAAATGTTACTATTGGTCATAAAATTATCCAAGCACTTCAAAAATTCAGCCACAATATTTGATTTGGTGACCCTCTGCACTAGGTACTAGCACAAGCTCACTAGGCATTCAATGTCTGGCAAGTCATTTGTTCTAAATTACACTTTTATTTTCATATTGCGGAACAGGATTAGAATAACCATCTGAATAAGTTTCACTACAGCCTTCATAAAAAATTGTGAGCAGCTAAGTCAAACCTTGCTTAAGGGCCTGACTGTGACTTCAACTTATGCTATGTGTCACAATAAATCCACTCTTGCGGTAGATGCCGACACCTTCCCACCCAGAGCAGGTGGGCTAGAAACGTGGAAAATGCAGAGAGACGATATCCCACTTCCCTAGCTTTCCACAAATGAGCCAGCACAACCCTCACAGTTTGCTGCAGGTGTGTCACTACTTCCCTGCCGCTTGTAAAACCCTGCAATGCAGGAAGAAGGTCTCAGGGAGAGAGAGGTTCCTGGGCCACAACACTCTCTGTGATAATCCTTAGCTATTCAGTTTAAGCAGCGCTTCTTGTGCAGACAAGTGCCAAAAGGTACAGTTTAGCCTTAAGTCCTTTCCTTTTAATTCCATTACCTTGGATGCTTAGGTGTGAAGAATACCAATATCTTCATTTTCAGAAGAAATCCCCACATCTTTTTCTTTGCTTATTAAGACACAATACTAACCAAGACTCTCCTCTGAAGAAAACACTTTAAAAAAAAAAAAAAAAAACCACACACACACAAAAAACCCCCACCAAAACCCACATTTTTCAGGCAGCTCAGAAGATTAAAAAAAAAAAGACTCGGTTATTAAACAGCAAGTAGCTCACTCGTCCTCCTACCCACCCTCCCCCCTACACGCACAAGCACACATGCGCGCGCGTACACAGGCTGTTCTGCTGCTTTACATCCCAGAACTTAACAAGGGAAAAAGGACAGATTGCAAACAAAATTAAAGCACGTATTCTCAACAAGTAAATCACACGTCTGAAAATTCTTTTTCCAGTAAGATTATGTAAGCAAAGCCAGCTTGGCTCAATAACACTTGCATACCAGTTATCAAAACAGCTTCTAAGAAGGAGGAAGACTGGGGGAGAGGAGGTTTATATATTTATTGAATAAAAAAAAAAAAAAAAAGTGAAGCTAACTCAGAAACTTTATTTATTCAAAAGTAATGACCTTACAGGAAAAAAAAAAAGGACGTTTTATCCCAAAACCCAAACCATTCAGTATAGAATATTCTATAAAATGAGCATCTGTCAAAGCGATCAAAAAGACACCATTTCTTTGCCAGTAGTAACGTATTTAAGAGGTTGCTTGCTAGCAAACTGCCATGGCAACCACAGTGGCACCTGGGGTACAGCGTTCTCCTGAGAAACAAAATACCTTCCCCTTGAGAAATAAAATAATTTTACAAAGATGCAACAGAAAAGTAATTTTTAAACAAGCTAAGTAACTTCAGTGACTGTAGAGTCATTGACCTCCAGAATTGGGCCCCCATCAACTCTATTCCTTACCCAGTTCCACACTCCATCCATCATCCATATTAATCCATTCCACCACACATCCAACAGCCTTATTCAGCACAGCTGTGATTACAGAGCACAGCAGAATGCATGCTTTAAACATATACCAACCACTCTCCACTTCTGCATCTAATTTCATTTAGAATGGCACAACTGTAGGACAACCCAATGCTTTTTGGAAAGAAGCCAGTAATACTAGATGCCGTTTCAGTTGCAAAAGCAGAGTAAAAATGGGCCACAATGACATGGCCAAAACCAGTTTCTAGCCAAGGCACTGAGACTAACACTCCTTAAAAAAAAAAAAAAAACAGCCAGGAGGGGGCATGTGCCTCACTTCCCAGCTGCACGCACAGCTTCAACTGAAAAATGTAAGCTGGTACCAAGACCTCTTTCTGCCATTTAGAAATACCATACCCAGAAATCGCCTAAACCAATCTAATTATCAAGGGACAGAAGAAGGAAAAGAAAAAGGAAAATATCAGCTATAGATCTCTGTGCACGTAAGAATATTTTTACACAATGGAAAAAATAAAAATACTGGAAATAGAGTTTTAGATGTCAAACTGACCAACCGTGCACGTGCCTCAGATCAGCTCTTTTCTACAGCAGACTTCACGTAGTGATTAAGGCAACTTTGGAGAAAAAGCAATTCAAAACCCATGTTATTCTGAAAACTAATTTTACATAATGCATTCTTTTGGAGTGCATTCTATCTCAACTCTCATTTTTAGAAGACTTATATTATCATATTATTGTATACCACCACCGGCAGGGGAGGAGGGGAGAGGGTTGAAATGCATCATTCTAAGAAAGCTTGCTTTCCCTCGCTTTTCTGGCTTTCCTTCTGTTCTCCATTCTCAAGGCTAAAGGAGAAAGAAATTACACAGATCATCTCAAGCAACAAAAGAGAAAATACTGAAGATAAATAATACTGCTGACAATGGCAGACACCAATTACTTTCTTTTTCTGATACTAGAGAAGCTTCCAGTGCTTTTAACTCGCAATTTATGAATGTCACTGACTGACATTCAACTTTTGTGTTTCTAGCAGACTCACTTATTGTCATGCTAACATTTTATTAAGCTGCTTCTTTTCTTTCCCCCCCTTTTACCTTAACTTTAAAACCTCGCCTGGAATCACTGTGCAGGCTGACGCCGTTGATAACAAAGACAAACTGGAACCCGAGAGATTAAACGTTATTAGTGATCCTCACCTTCTGCTTTATTTTAGAGGTGTGTGTTTGTTTGTTTGTTTTGAAAAGGTGAAACAATAATTTGTTCTAAGCATGCATTCAGGAATAACGTTCGCTTATAATGGGCAAAATACTTCTTGGTCTTTTTTCTTCCCTTGGTCTTCAGCTTACTTTAAAACCACAGTTTTACATACTATTAGACACTTGCTATTAACAGGTACCATACATGAAATACATACATTAATCATAAGTGATTAATATATACTATTAATGTGTTGACCAATTCTCTTATCACTGTGTCAAAAACCTACAATTGAACAAAATGTTTTCTTTCAACCATACTTTAGTATGCAATTCTTGAATCAAGCATTCATCAATGCTTTGAACTTTTCATTTAATTTAGAAATGGAAAAAGCTTAAGCCACACAAGATGCTGAACACTGAACTGGTGAAAAAAAATATTTAAATCAACCACTTTTTAGGTATTCTGAACAAAGATTATTTTTTTCACATGTGGCCCAACTTCTGTTTAACTTGCAACTATACTATCTGCCTCACACATTATTTCAAGTGCGTGGCATCTACAATAAGTAGCACTTGTTTCTATAGAAGACGTAAGATTTTTTTTTTTAATTATTTTTACAATGCAGTGCAGGGAAGCTCCGAATACAAACCAACCGCCGTAAGGACGTCCTCTGAGACTGACAGCCACGACTGACAGTCCAGTCCGGTCAGGCTTCAATATGCAGGAGGATCTTTAACTCTCTTCACCAGTATTTATATTTAATCTACTTTCATTCCTCTTAGACAAAATGCTTTAAATTCCCAACTGCTCACAGGTGTGAACTTGTTTAAGCTAAAAAGTGACAATGCTGGTGACAAATACGACGTTGTTCAACACTGACTGAAAGAGCACAAGGGAAGTAAATTAAGATACAGCTTCTTCATAGCATAAAGATGGCTCCAGTTTTCTCTGCACCACTACAAAAGGAGGTTTTATAGTAAGAGCTACAGCAGCTGGTAGGAGTTGCAAGCTATTTAGAGTTTCATGTACAAAAGAGTTTTCTAATGCTGCAAGTTCAGAAAGTCATGATCCCACAAAGCTGAAAATTTTGAAGATAATATCTTCATTGGACAGAAATAGCTTCAAAGTGTTTAACAGTCATAAAGTGCAAAGGTACGGACTGGCAAGGCACTTCACCATGTATTCAACTTAAAGCACCTGAGTAGTTCCAGCTAACTCAATGGGACCATTCACAAGATTAAAAGCTAAACCAAGGCTGACTTAGCTGGCTGAACTGGGACACAGGAGTCAGGCGCTGAAGAAATGATTCGGTTACATTGGCTGCGCATCCACCTTCTTAACTCCCAAAGGATGCAAGGATCACCTGGAGCATTTACACAGCAAGGGACAGAGGCAATAAAAAACCCCATATTTTGAGGTAAGAATGAACAGTATCTGGAAGCCCTAGCATAGACGTTACTTTATTCATGATGGGATGCAGGACACTTTAGCCCTTCTCCTCTTTCATTTGTCACTGAAGGCCCCAGAGTTATTTCAAGACACAAACAGATCAGCTAAGCCTCTAAGGATTTCTTGTGACATACATTGAGTTCTAGAAGAATTTCTGAACTGTGTGGGAAGCTTGTAGTTGTTTTACTAATCAAACTCAATATTATTAAGCACCATTTCCACAGGGTTTGTCCCGACTCTCGTATTATTCGATGCTTTCACCTGGATGATGAAATAAAGAGCATACAGACAAAATTTGCCAACAATGCTAACCTAGCAGGAATTACAAGAACGTTGGTGGACATAAGAATTCAAAGCTGTCTCGACAAATTGGAGAAACAATTTTTAAAAATAGAATGCAATTCAAAAAGGGCAAGGTTATACACCTACAGAGAAATAATAAACTACACTGATACCGGGTGGGAGCAACAAATGAGATGGCTGCTTTGCAGGAAAAAACAAACAACAACCCCCCACCACCACCACCACCAAACACAAGGGTTAAAAAAGACTATTTCATCCTTCTTTGCAGCAGTCTTTTAAGTATTTGAAGATTGTTATGATGTGTCCTCCTCATCAATAGCTTAACACCACCAGCCCTTTCAAAGAAGATTATGTTAGCTTAACATCTGCTTATTCCCTGGACTTTTTCCAGTAAATCCAAATCTGACACGTAGTGTCCAGATCTGGAGGAAACGCTCTAAGTGATGCGTTGCAATGCTGAGGGGAGCAAAAAGATTTATGACATTTTGCACTTCTTTCATGATGGAGCTTGCCAAATTTTGCAACAATACGATACTGACTCATTGGACCCTCAGATATAACGCTGACTCTCCAGACCCTCATTTTTTTTTTCTTTTTTGAACTATCCTTTTAAACTAGGATTGAGACTGCAGCATAGATTAGGTATTAGAAAAGGTCTTCTAACGGTAAGAGCACCGAAGCACTGGAACAGATTTCCATGTGCAAGCTGTAGAGTTTCCATCTCTAGAGGTTTTTTAAGACAAGATTAGGCAACTATCTGTCAGAAATTGTTTTTGTCGTGCTAATCCATTGCTGAGCAAGCAAAATGTACTATACTGATCTCGCAGGCCAGTTTTCTCTCTTTCACCACTGGTTTTCCCTGTAAAAGCATAAGTGGAGATACAAAAATATAGGAAGGAAGTGACAAGTGAGACCGACTAGTATTATTGCTCGCTCTCACAGCTACACGGCTCTGCCAGTGCATCTGAGCGTTCTCAGCCTGAACAGGGGACGATCATACTCACAAACAGCTCTTGAAATTTTGTACAACTCATGAAAATTTAACCTGAACATACCGAAGGGTAAGCAACTAGGGAAGTAGCAGCGTGGCCCTGAAAAGACTGTATTTATATAACACAAAATACTGACAAACAGTCTTTGTTTCCCTTCCGCACAAAATTCTCTCTTTAAATTCCCCTTGAAGAAGATCCGCAAATAGCCTTTTGAGGTAATAACTACAAGAAATCATGAGGAACTGTATTCAGTTCCTCAGGACCTGACTTCAACAGCAAGAGATCTTTGATGTGTGGGTGGAACATCTACTGGCATTTTCACAAATCTCAGGTCTCATTATGGAGGTGAGGCCACACAAGTAGTGGAGTAGGTGCTAATTTGTGAGAACAGGAACAAAATCTTAGGTACTGGTGTGGATTCTGCTTAGACATCGTTGTAATGGGTAAAACATGGTATAGACAAGAACTCTGTGCTGTGAAATTGTCCCCAATATTCTATTTCATATCATCTGCAAGAAACTGGAAGGACTTCTAAAAGACCTTGGATCTCTGTAGGTGGTAAAGAACAGCACTTTTAAATCCAGCTCTTGAAACTTGGCATTAAGAAAAGAATATTCTGTTCTCAAAGGGAACAAAAGAACTCAAACGACCAAGCTTATAAACACTCCGAGCCAAACAATTTTCAATTTTACTTTTGGAATTTTTTTCAAGTTAGGATATAAAGTTACTCAGCCTTTAATGAAGACAGTAAATGAAGCATGAGCCATAAAACAGCTGAGTATTATAGAAGACTGATGACATTCAAATTCTTTCTTTCTAACATAATACCACATTCCAGCGTCTTCTGTTTCAAAATGAAGTTTCTACTTTCTGTTGTTTGCCGCTGCTAATATCACCAATCAGAACACTCATCTACCCCCATTCGTGCTATCAACGCAGCTAATTAAAATATCACCTTTTCAGATAAAAAATGCCCGAACACTCATAGATACAAATTTCTAGTTTTCCGTCACTGGTTTTATTTTCTTTTTCTGGGTGGGGCTTCTACTTAAAATTGATCCAAATTTTACACCAAATTCTACAAGAAATTATGCTGTAACTCTTAGAATGTCGGGATCTTACATTGTGCACCTAATTTAAGATCGTAAACTTGGACTACTCTCAAGTTACCTTCATCTCTCATGTGAAGAAAATTGTCTGCGCGTCAGCTCATAATATAAACACAAACATAAATCTCACCTATTGAATTTGTTTATTAATATATATGCTAATGAAATCTTTTTGCTGGATTGAGGGACCTGTTCAGTAGACAACATACCTCAGAAAAGGCTTGGCTCGCTTCAGCTTAGTTTTCTCGTCTTTAAGGATATAGACACTTATTCACTTTCCTAAACTAGTACCCACATTCTGTTCTTTGTGCTGAGCCGGCCAAGAGGAGTGCTACGCTGTGCTATCTAATTACCTAATTATTGCAAGTGTCTACTCCTATTAATAAGGACAGCTCATCTCATATGCACGCAATCTTTCCAAATATTAAAATTATTTAGTCAAACAACATAGAGGTAGACATAACAAATGCCTGGGTCCAAACTGCTATTTTAGAGGTCATAACTCCCACATAACTATTAACTAGCTCCCTCAGATGTACAGGTGTCTAGTTTCTAGACCAAAATCTATAACCCTGAGGTAGATACCCAGGGTCCATGTATAAAAGGAGGGCGATTCACAGCATGGGATTCACATCAGTGAGCCTGCTGAGCAGGAAGCTGCCCATGTTAATTGACAAAAATAAACGTAATGGCAAGTGTTTAGCTCAAATCCCACCTCTCCTCCAGGCTTAGAGGCCTCACTCCATTCCACAGGGAGACACTTACCTCCACCTCACATTTTCCCGCGAACATAGGCACAGTGGACCAAAGCGTGTAGGCTCCTAATTCCGACTTAAGCACTTAAAACACCCATTAAAGTCATGAGAATTTAAGGATTTAAATTGAAGATTAATAGCTGAAGCATCTTTAGGGATTGATCCTCTCTCTTTCTCTCTCTCTCAAAAGGCGACAACCTTCTTTTTTCCTTTTTTTTTTTTTTTTTCCCCCTTCCCCCCCCAATAGACAGAGGAGAAAGAAGCAGCTTCTTCGCTTTGTGCAACAACCCAACCACTAAATGCGTTCAGACACGTTGAGCGTCCAGGTCACTCCTCCGCTTTAGAGGATTCACACTGCCATTTCCCTGGCCACCATCCCAACAATCAGAGCAAACTCGTCTGCAGGTGAAGTTCGAACTGTTTTATGTTTGCTCATAAAAAGATTCATCAGGAGAGAGTGAAATTTCCCTTGTAAGGCCAATGGTCAAGGCACTTACCAAGGCAAGGGAAAAGGACTGACAGCTGGTCTCTAACATGAGAATTGTATGTTTTCTTTATGCTGCACTCGTTTCCATCACATGCTGTAACTGGTGTACTATTTGTACGCAAGAAAAACTCAACTATTTTCTCCTCCTCATACAGCATATTCTTATTTAACTATACCACGGCATTTACTGGATACAAAAAGTTTGGTCCTACGGGGGCTGTGAGCCCTTTCATCCCCTGGAGAAACAAAACAGAGAGATCGCTTAGCTGAGGATCCTAAAAAAAAAGGTTTTTTTAAAAATCCAGACCCACATGTTTCAAAACACTAGAATAACGCACTGATGATGAGAGAAAGAAACATATAACAAGACTGAGAATGACTTCATTCCAACTGCCACATCAGGAAACTGTCGGTAGAGAAGCCCTGTTATGATTTTAATAACAGTTTCTTACTATAGATTGCATTCCCACAAAAACCTCATTTGCTGACCTTAAAAGCTGTATCTCATGTGACTTTTAAGTTCAATCAAGCTAACATTCAATGACCCAGGCTGCCACCTGAGATGTGCAGATTACTGTCATTTGAAGTGTCGCAATAAATCTTAGATAACTTGATTAAAGCCTGCCTTACTGACTCAAGAGAGTCATGCGGGGGGGGGAGAGGAATCATGCCAAATAGCTCATGGAGTGTTTGCTTAAGTTTTTGTCAGGAAAAAAAAACGTCTGCAGTGGCCAATTATACTCTTAAGTATAGTTTTATTTTATGAGAACGTATCGTTTATGCCGCACGTACTGTACTTTTTCATCTGCTTTGCAAACAGCAGAGGCGGGATTTTTTTTGTCTGTTGGTTGGGAGCACTGCTCCTGTCCCTATGGCAATCGGCAAGTCGCTGTATCATTCTGCTTTGTGAAGTCGACTCCAGATACCCTGGGAGACGCGTTCTTGGGATCCAGCATGTAGGGAACTGCGGCAACACAACAATGCCGGGCCCCGGCAATCAGCTGCCGCTTTTGTTGGACCACACTGAGCTCTGGTTCCACTGGAAGTGGAATTTAAGGAGCCCATGGAGAGGCTAGGAAGCCTTTTCATTAACTTTGAAAAATAAGACATTAGAAAAATAATGTCAATGCACAGACATTGGAAAAAATAATGGTAAAAGGCTCGGGAAAGTATTTGTATTCTGCTTAAACCACTTGTAAATAGCTTTTCAACTCTCACACCACGCCCACCTAGAGAGAGTAAGGCAAGCACAGTTAAAAGCAGAATGCTTAACTGTTCGCTTCCAGTTCTAGGGCCAGTGACTAAAACGGCTGGCCTAAGCTTTAGAGAAAATATATGCTGATCACAGGATACAGCAAAGTTCTCAGAACTCTCAGCTAAAATCAAGAAGCCTATCAAAAAATAAAAAATGATGGAGAGTCTACGTAGCTAACCTGTCCAAACAAGTAAAGAAAAGTCAATCGCACAGTAAGAGCCTGTGGTTTGCATCAAGTTTGAAGGGACATTTAGGGAAGGGAAAAAAAAAAAAAAAAAAAAAAGACTGGCACCTTCTGAAAGGAAAGATACCATTTGCAGTAAATGAGAATTTAGTAAACAATGCAATGAAAGCAGCTGGGGAGTAACTAGGCTTTGCTCAAACGTGACAAATGCAGCCTCTTAGTACAACAAAATACTGGAAGGGAACAAACAAGAAAACCCAAATGGGTCCTGTATCAGTCAGTTCCACGCAGTTCAGGTGTACGCAGTGCCTCCTCGACACACAGTTTTGGTTAGTGCACAGTTTTGATAGCATTCCCGTTGTATGCTTTTCATGCAAAAATTAATTACTTCTATCTGTCAGGCATCATAAGCTCTATTACACTAAAATGAGGTTTTGTTTGTTTGCTTCTCTGATGTTTTAATTATTGCAACATGATTACAACAGACGAAACAACAGCCTAAAGGTACAGACGTAGCTAACATCTAAAATATACTAATGTATAAATATGTATGAGTACGCATGCAGCTATGGACGATGCTTCTTTTCATAAATAAGGAACTCACATAATCAAAGCTTAGAACACTTTTTCTGGTACCTTCATATTTAGTTTATTAACATCCTTTAAAATTGCTCCTCACCACAACAAAGTGACTTTGAGGTAATGAATAAACATGACTCATTCTTTTACAGGGGTAAAAAAGGTGACGGAGGGCAACATGTGAATCTAGGTGTGAGATACTGGCGGTCGTTAAATGGAAGCGCGCAACACACAAACTGTGAAGTACGTAACGATTTGATCATACGCTAACATTGATCCTCATGCTTACATCTCACTAGTCGCATGTCATTCAAGCCAACCTCGACGGTTAAATATTACAAGAGTTGGCTTTTAAGTGCAGAGGAACGTGAGAACAGAACACTGCATTTAAGACAAAATTAATCTAAACTCTTCAGGCGATGTTCTGTTCAATACTTCATAGCTGCAACACAGGCATAATCCCTGCCTCACTATTTATTGAGAACTCCGTTCTGTGGTTCTCTTGCACTACAGTGCTAGATACAGGCAAAAGCTCTTAAAACTTTTAATAAGTCGTACTTCATCCATGCATAGACTATCATATCAGCACACAATTATCACAAGCCATCTCATGAGCAACAAAGCTAACCAGCGTGCAGACTGCCGAGCCGAACACCAGAGCTCAAAAACGCTAGAGAAATAAAGAAGCTGGGTGCTGCAGAGAAGTCCTCCCAAACCTAGCCAATGCTGCTTCTTGTAACAGAAAAGTCAGCAGAAGTGTAACGGGGAAGAGCTTTCAACTCTAGCTTCTTCCCCAGTGGCCAACAGGGGGGAACCAACACGTGGAAGGGACGTACCATACAGCACGTAGCAGCCCTACTCTCAGCATTTTTTTCAGTTCTATCATGTGAAGCTACAAAAGTCAATGTGTGAGTCCAAGTTCACATGATTTAGGTTCAATAAAAGATTGAATCATACCTTCTCTATACTTTCCTTGACTGATTTGCCGTTTTCTATCACGTTTGTCTTCAATTTCAAGGGCTATCATGTACTCTTCCCATTTTACCTATAATGACTCATTTGGTGCCAGAAGGATTCCCAACTAGAACCAAATCACAACAGTCACTTTTCACAATTCATTATTTAAAAAAAAAAACAAAAAACAAAAAAAAAAAAAAAAAAAAAAAAAAAAAACCCCCCAAAAAAAAAAAAAAAAAAAAAAAAAAAACCCAAAAACCCCCCCACAAACAAAAAAAAAAACCCAAACCACAAGCACAGTCACTTATTCTCTCACATTGCACTCAAGATTAGTTCTGCATTAAAAGTATCACCCCAAGCATATCATTCCCTTCAAAACCTCCTTAGAATAATCCTTTTCCATGATGCCTAAAAGCCCTGGCAAATGGTTCAGCTAAAGGTGCACTCCAACCAGTTCCACATTTTTGCATTTTTCCAGCTGTCTGCGGTTTCCTGTTGTTATCTCCTGACAGTGTTTGACGTGGGGCAGTACGCCACACTGCAGCTCTCCCTCGAGTGGAAACAAGCCACTGCTACCTTCAAGTAAGTGCCAGCCCTGTGGAGCAGGGCAGGGAGGAAACCCTTGCTGAGATCTCATCTTAAGCTGGGCATCGCAGACTTCTTCACTTGGGGGCGAAGTCTGCTATAGAGGCTGAGAGCTCTTGCTGAAGTAAGAGCTTACCGCAGCTTCCTACTTTTCAGAGAGAGATACCTCTGCCTTAATTTCATCACCACCACCAATGCATGTCAACAGAACTATTCTAGGTTTACAAAAACAAATTTTAAAGCGGAAACTGTTCACTGAAAAAAGCAGGGTTTTACTCAAGCAAAAAGGAAGCTGTTGTAGGATCTCAGCTTCAAACCACATTCCCACATTTTTTTCCTTCTGCCTAAGACACAGTCTCTTGTCTTCCGCTCAGGTTATAAAGCCTCCTGGAAAAGGAATCATATTTTTATCATACGTCTGCATCACACCTACTACAGCAATAGCCTGTGTCCAAAAACATAAGTCCCAGACACCGTAGAAATAAAAGCAGTTATAAGAATAATATAACTCCTCTATCTCTAGATCTTCCGATGTCATGCGGTATATACACACACTTACTGATCTATCTAATTATGAGTAAGAAAAAAACCCAAGACTACAATGACATCTTATAGCTACCCTAGAACTGCAATAGCATCTCTTAAGGAAGGCTAACGATAAAACTAGCAAAAACCAAAACACCGGAACTTTAGTGGTACACCACAAGCACATCGATTCAGCTTAAGTTAATTTTTTATATAGCGAGAGAGATATATATAAAAAATTGTATGTATAATATATGCTGTAAATATACACACACACATATATACTTATACGCATATACAGGCTATTTCCTGTCTATATGCCTCCCATAACAGCACATTACTCCTGCAATCCAGGTAAGCATTACACAGCCGTTCAGTCTTGCTGTCGGTTAAACAACTGCAACAAGAATATATTCTCACTTTTTTCAAGAAGCGAATAAGCATTTTTTTCTTGACATAGCCAAGCAATAATCTAATATGCCCCACAACATAAAACCAACCTATGATAAGCCATACAACTGACATACGTTCAAACAAAATTCCCCCAGGGTTTAAATGCACCCCTGATCAGGAATGTCAAAGAAAAGCCTCTGATGCTGCTGCAGTTAAGACAGCCCTAACTCGGTTTATCCCCTGTAGCTCCAAACAGTTTAATAGATGGTACAGTCTTTCTATCTACAGGCCAAAATATCTCCCATATATATGTTTCAAGGAATAACAGTGCCAGCTTTTACGCTAGTTGTTGGATACTTGTTTTTATGTCACAGCAAAAAAATTTCAGTATCACCTCTTCAACTGAAGTAATACTCTTTTCCAAGACTTAAGTCAATTAAATTGCACCTATCAACGAGGTTATAGATTCAAAAAATTTTTTTTCAACTAATACAATTTAAAAGGGAGTAGACAGCTCATGCCCCCTGCAGCCTTAAATCAAAATGAGGGTATAATGCCCGCGTCCCAACTCTCCGGTCCCAGAAGGACCATCTCAGCCTCCTTTAAGTTTTTCTTTTGAAGGGTAGGGAGCCATCAACTGTAACAGAAACTCATACAAGTTAAAATAAAGGGAATACTTTACTACAAATGGGTTGCTCTTCCCTCAAGATTTCTGATTTTCTTGCAGTTTCTAACTTTTGACACTTTCTGGCTGTCTCAGGTTTTCTCAGCATCACCAATTCTTCAGAATTCGGTATGCCTACTGATTTCACAGGGGTCAGATTAAGGCTGTGAAGAAAATGAGGGAGAATTTCTCTGGTTTAGTAATAACATTAAAGGAAGAGTTCTCAAGTCGGTCACTTTAGAATTAATTAAAATACAGGAGAAACTACCAGGGAATGATTTATATTCAAAGGGGATTATGGCTAACACTAAAATGTTTACAAAATCAATGGGAACCTAGCACAAAACAGATATAGCTCAGGGGAATTCATATTGATTAGATTCCCGTGTAGTCCGAGACACAGTTCTCTTTTCCATGTTCCTCATTAGTTCATTTCAAGATCTACATGAATTGCAAAATAGATGTAACTGAGCTCCAGTTATTTATATTGTGTTAACTAAGAAAAAAAGAATTCTACTCACCTGAAACAGAAACTCATTTGCTTCCAGATGTTTCATGAGAGAGGATGGTTCAGTCCACCTCCACATTCATCGTCTCTTGCACATTAATAAATATCCAATAATGCCAATACTAACCAAGAAATCTGTTAGCACTCAGACCGAGTTGCCACTTTCCCCGTGTACCCACGACACAAAACCAAGTACTCCTGGCAACCAAAACAGTGTATGGCAAAAGCTGAACGTCTTTATAACATCCAATGTTTTGTAGCCTTTGATGTAGGATAGCACTGACAGTAAAAACAGCAAGGTGCTAATTACTAAAAGGTATGTCGGTGCACTGCAGCTGTTGGGTTGTCAAGCATCCGCTGCCCTACCAGCCACAAAGGCGTGTCATGTTTTAGCCAAATTTGATATTGCTGTTTGTACAGAAAAATCATTAGATGAAAACCACACATGGTGGCAGTGCCAGGCTCTGAACTGATTCTCGCAGAAAAGACAGCCTAGAAATTGCGCCTTACATCCTTTCGCAAACTGAATGCGCTTCAGATTGCTGCTGACCTTTTCACAATAGCGCTGATTCAGCTCCCTAGACTGAAAGCCAAAGAGCAAATAAAGTCACCTAAGGAGTTACAGGTTAAAGCAAGCTCCAGAACACGAGTAGAAGGCCTGATCTTCAAAGGTTAAGGTCACCTGTGCCCAAGTAAATGGAGGAAACTTTTCATTACCAACACAGTGGTGCTTAAACAGAAATTACAATTCCAGTAAAACAGTGCTTAACTGAAAAATAATTCACGTGCATCAACTGGTGTCTTAAGAGTCCAAATCAGCCTAAATGTTGGTTACACAGATTCTAATATCTAGCAATTATCTTGATCTTCCCAGTATGCTTGCCCAATTTTCCATTTTGTCAGTTACCATACAAGTCCATACAAGTGCTCCAAAATTCTTCCTCTGTTTTGTCTAAGAAACCCGTAATGGAAAACAATGCCCACATTCTGGCGGTAAGGAAGAGCTTCATAGAGAGAAAATAATCGTTCCTACCTCTGGAAACAGGAATACATTAGCAACAATTTCAGGCTGCCGTGGGATCCCTATTGCCTAAATATGGCACTGTGGTCTTTGAAAAAGTCTGGAGAGGAAGAAACGTAAGCCAACTAACAGCATAGCCATGACATCGCGGCGCACCGAATCAACTCTGCACAAAATTGAGTTTTACTGCCTTACGGATGGGGGACTGGAAAGCAAGGAAACAAGACCTAAGGAAACAGCAAAAGTGGGAATGGCAACAGCTACTTCTTCAACGTCCTCCGTGATGACAGGCCCTGCCTCCCTGGGCAGCAGAAGGAGGAGCACCACTAAGCCCTGTGTCTTGGGCTCCAACACGGAAAGCAGAGAGCAAGCGCGTGGCCAACCTGCCCCGACGGAGGTCTGCTGCCCCAGGAAACTGCCTGCTTTGCCTATGCCTAGAGCCAGCCCTGAGGGAACCGCTAATTTTTCAGTGCAAACTCTTTGCAAATTAGATCTTCTCTCTTTTTGAAAAACACAGCGTGTCTCTGAGCTAACCCTAACTCCCATTCATGTCTGAAGATGCTACTGTGTATTCATGTAATTATCTCAGCACTAATAGCTACCAATACGCACAGACGCATTCTCTGGTGGAAGCTTGAAGGGAAACTATGAGTCACAAGAATTAGGGAAACAAAATAATGAAAATGAAGATGAGAGGTAAACAATCCTAAAGGAAGACGAGAGATAAAAAGGAGTCTGCATTTCACATGAAAGGGTTTGTTTTGTTTGTTTTCACTGCACATTAGGCACAACAATAACATATTTAAAGAAATCGGATCAAGGGAAAAAAAAACAGAACAGAGACTATTTAAACCTAACTTACATTTAACATAGCCAATTTCATCCTAATAATTTTCAAGCACTTTCTTAAGCCTCTAAGTAGAGAGCAAATCATTTCCTACTATTGAAACACAGTGATCCCTACAGGGACAACTGGTATGAGGCATATACAGCTTCAGGGAGAGAGTTCCAGACAAGATATAAACACAGTAACATCTTCAACAGAACCAATAAAAAAAAATTAGGTTAATAAAACGCAATTAATCAGAAACTATCAATAGTGAGAAGGAAAACTGAGACGTCTAACCGAGAAATGACAGGAGGAAATTAAAAGAAAGTGCTAAGAACAACAGTGAAAAAAATTGTAGAACGCCCAAAGGGATTTTGAAATTTACCCTTGAGATATGAAGAACAGCTACACTAACTGGGAAAATGGTACGGTATCTTTTTGGAAAAAATTCTGAATACTAAAAATATCGTAAGAGTCAGCAAATCAATAGGAAACTAACATCAATGTAAGAGTTATCTTTGTGGATGCCGTACATACTTCTGTGCTAATTTCAATTACTTGAATCAAAGTATCTTCCTAACTTTTGTAAACTCTTTTCCCCAGCCTCCAAAAAGAATTAGGTACAAAGAAGCAGATTATGAAATAGAGGTAGATGTCTTAGAAAAATGTACTTTTTGAGAGATTTTTCACAGGCAGCCACCCACCTAAATGAAATTGAGTTGTTTGTCAAAAATCTTACAGACTAAGAGGAATTAACTTTCTAAAAATTAAATATGTACATGATATTTTATAGAATGCCTTTCCTCAGCTGTCTATAACATTTAGTAAACAAAAATGAAGGAAAAAAAAAAACCCAACTTATTTCTTACTATTTAAGCCGTTTGTTTACTTTTCTACACTTACTTCAGTCTATTTTCCGGTGTTATTGTGCTGTGCCTTATCAATTACCTTCATATCCAGTAAACCTCACAATACCCCAGCAAGACAACAAAGCATTTTGTTAACACTATTATCCCAGTGTCCAGACAGCAAACCAAAACAGAGAAAACGGCACAGATATATACCAGGAAAGGGACAGATCCTACGTCTATGAAGGCCCAGGTAAAGCTTCCTTTTCCTACTAGGACAGTGCAGTTGGACAAAGCAGTCTTATTTGTAGTTTCAGTTCAGATACAGCTCCTCACGCAAGACAATAAGAAAGTAATATGTTGCTCTTTTTCTTCGCTAAATTTACAAATGTATTTCCATAGATGAATTGCACTGAAAAAAACCAGGGAATTGATCTGTTATTTGAAAATAAAGCCTAATACAAATAAAACAAATACGTCTCCATTTCAGTTATGAGCAGAAACAGATATATTACAATTGCTATATGCCAGCGTAACCCTACTGCATCTGGACAACGTCAAAAGCTCAATGCCTCTTACTAAATTCAGACTAGGTTGCACTTAATACAGACACACCCCGTACAATCAGCATACAACTCGATTCCAAATTAATCTGAACAAAAGCCATAAGGAGAAATGCTGGAAAAGGACACAAAATGTGCATGCTGAAATCCTAAAAAGAAACTAGAGAGTTCACCACATAGCAAAGCCCTAGGTTAGCAATAACATCTTTTCCAATGATTTCTTAACTTTTGTGCTTTGGTTTTTTATGCACGTTAGCTTTGAATACCCAGAACCATATCAGTAAGTCGCCTACTAAATCTTGCAGGAAAAAATGTGTCAGTACAAACTGACATTTGTCATGGCTTTAGAGACTCTTATACTTTTAGAACCAATTTTGGTTTTTCATCTACTGGAAAGAAAATATATTCACATAAGGAAAAAGGCAATAGATAATATTTACTGGAACAGCCCCCAGTTATGCTATTACCAAGGGCAAAATACATTTTCTCTTAAAAACAATAAAAACCAAAATATTTTTATGAGAAACCAGATGATTTTTCCATTCAGATTGTTTTCTCTTTTTTTGACTGAAGGATAAAAACTTAATTTTATTAAGTAGTTTCCAAAAAACTTAACAATTGTGGGGAGAAGGGGGTGGGTGGTTGGTTTGTTGCCCTTATTTTTGTTTTTCTTTTGCAATTAACTTCAGGTAAAGCAAAGCTTTTAATTTTAATCATACAACCAGTCAACACAAAACATCTGATAGATCTGTCCCTCCAGTGCTCTCGATGCAAAACACGGTACGGGATAAGAGGTAACGGAATCACAAAAACATTTAGGTTGGAAGTTACCTCTGGAGGTTTTCTATTCCAACCCCCTTTTGAACTTCACAGGCCCTTGAGAAAGTTGCTGTTCTGTCAGATCCTGGGTAACTAATGGCTTTTGTGCTGCAACAGGAAAGCACCATTTTGTATATATTTATAGACACCCACGTGTCACAGATACGTAACACACACACATCATTTTTTGAACGATTCTAGTTATGCTCCAGATTTTAAAAAAAGGCAAAACCTCAACCTCGAAGTTTTAAGAGCTAAGCGCACAATTTTTAACAACTTGTATGAAAGTAGTGGTTAGTGGCTTCCATTCAAGTCCAAGCAAACCTTCCTTATTATATACAAATACTTCTCAGCATTTTACAGTCCAGCTCAACCACAAGCAAACTTCTGATCATCACTACAAGAACAACTCAGGTTCTTTGCTTTGCTTTGCTGCCAAATGTTTGATGCAAACACTTCCCTGCTCTAAACTGCCACAGCTCCACTGAAAACTCTTCCAAATTTTTCCCTTCTTCATTGATGTCAGCAGAAACGTGACAGGAGCTATACCATGTCATAATTTGAAGACAGAATTTTGGCAATATCAGGAACGATACAAGGGCTTAATCGGTAAAGAGCAGCAAGAGCTCATTCTGCTCACAAGGGTTAATACGTACCTATCACGTCACCATTTATTGCATGGATTTCTCCCTCTTTCAGTGCTGGAACACGCAATGGGGACAATTTGCTATAAGGGTCATTATTAGTGTCGAGATAATGACGCGGACCCAGCAGGAACACACAATAATTTTTTTTTNCTGGTCAGTTTTTAAGTCAGATTCTGCTACAATTAGTAGCCAACAACATGTCACTGGGCTTTTCTTTAACCCATCCAAAAATGAGATCAAGTTCTATTTTTAAAAAGTAGTTAGAAGTGAAGGCTGTGAAAGGGCAGTTTATGAGGCACTCATAAACTCTAGGTCACCTCCTAGAGAGGTTGTCCTAAAGAGAGGCAGTCCGTTCCATCTCTGCTCCTACCTGCCCCCCCTCCACAAATTCACCACCACACGAATGCACCCCTGCCCCCAAATCTGGAATGTGGGCACACAAAGAGATCTTGGAGGCTGAATGCAAATAGAGATTGGAAAGACAGTGAAGTGCTTAAAGCCAGACAGCGAACTAGACCAGTATTGTTTCATCCTGTATTAGAAATGACCAGCCAATTCTCGGCAAACAAGAAAAGGTAAAAAGCATACATGAGAAATCAATTTATGTCCAATACACTTCAGAAGAACGCAACCCTAACATGTAAGAGCATTTGTTGAAGGGGAGACAGCATCCCCAATCCCCCCATGTGAACAAAAATCTCCACGACCTCAGAGCAGGACTTTTGTTGCCATTCGGAAGGGGTGAAGAGGTTTTTTTCCTTTATTAGCAATGACTGTAACCTATTCCAACGCAAGTTACTAACATAAGAACTGACAGTTGCAAGGCTGACTTTCTTTGGGGCCGTCGTTATTTATAACACTTTATTACAACAACTCCAAAGCATATGGTTACCTTATTAGAAATTAAAATTTTTTTTTTCATATAAATCTCAGCATGACATTACACCAAAAGAACTAAAGTTACTCCAGGGGATGGCAAATAATTTCACTTTCCAGGGTTTGGTAGCTGGAATATGAATTTAAACTAATTCACTTGTAAATACAAAAGCAGTTTTGATAACACAAATAATACATCTAGAGCCATATAAGCCATAAACGTCATTTTCCAACAAGCTCCTGAATCTTCTTAGTGTAAAAATTTTAACATTTTGTTTGAAAACTTTCTGTCCACTAGCAAGTACACCATCTCTGCCTTTGAACGTACAGATTTACCCAGCAAGGGAGGGGGGGGCTATTTTGTTTTTAATTTTAATTAATGTTTAATTAATGTTTTAATTCCGTCTCCTCCACTAGCAGCTCATAAGACAAGGGAACTACAGTCTCATTTATTAATGTCCATACACCCAGAAATGCAGGAGACTGACTGACACGTGCCTTTTGATCATGTTATAAGAGATGTATTTGAGTTCGTGCAACGGTTAAGATTATAATTTAAAATAAAAAGTCTTTCTCTACAAAAACAGCAGGCAGGACAAATGTATTATTTGCATTATATCACCACGAGAAGGTACTTCCACTGATAAATAGGATTACATACATCAGTGGAAGTTTAAAATTGACACTGCCAGGTAACTGAAGTCTTCGAAAGTAGGTTAACAAGCATCTTTCAAAGAAACCGTGAACTTTTAAAAAAACAGCCTGCCATCAAGTCACATGTTTATAAAAAGGGGGCGGGGGGTGTTGTTTGTTTGGGTTGTTTTGGCGGGGGGGTGGGGTTCGGGTTTTTTCTTGTTTTGTTACGGTGGGGTTTTTTTAAGTCTCCATGTGATGACTTGGTTCCAGCTGAAACGCTGCCATTGAGGTAGTCTCTGCAGCAGAGATGATGATCTTGACTGTACCATTTTTAGATCCTTCTCCTGCCCTCCTCTTTGCTACAGTTTTAGCGTAGAGAAAAATTCAGTGCATTTGCAATGAACATAGTCATGTGCCATCAACGTTTGTCCCATTTTCTTAACTTTAGGTAATTTAGGTAATTATGTACATACCGTACATAACGGTATGTACAGTTATGCATATATGTACACCTATGCAGCACAGAACGTAAGTTTACTATAGTGTAGAGTGAATAATGACTGCAGGAAATACAGACATCTTGTGGGGCAGGTTTTTTGAGAGTACAACAAACAGAAGGATTATCATTAAAAGCTGACCCAGAAGTCAAGTCAATGGACACCATCCAAAACCACAGTCATATCTCACTGCCACACAGAAGGTTTATATGACACCACGTAATGTTAATGTCACCTCCCAAGCCACAATGCAGTGAAATTAGAACAGCTGCAGTGAAATCACTGCAGAGGAGGAGGGGAAAACTCAACAAAATTCAACTTAGTTTATACAGCAAGAAAAAAATCAGCTGTGGAAACTCAGCGGATTGCCAGCAGACTTTTACTCTGAAGGCCATATGCAGGACTGGGTTTATTCTTTTTCAGTTTAAACTGCTCCTGAAAAGTTCTGCACGCTAACCAGCTGTTTACATACACAATGTGATGAGTCAAAGGATTAAACATGAGAGGTAAGCTTTATGAAGCGCTCTCATCTTCAGAGCCATAACAGAAGCCACATTGTATGATGAAAGATTTTCTTGTTCCTCTGTGTTTTGCAAGAGAAGGAAACGGGTTCTTTTGTTTTTCATTAAAGCATTCTGATAGCAAGGTCTTTGCATTTGGAACTAAATCATTAATCTTAAAAGGTTAATTTTTCCTGATCCTTGTGACAATGGGAAAAAATGCTCTTTTCCTCTGGATTTTGCAATTTTTTTTTTTTTTATACGACTTGCAGAAAACAAACATTTTCTGAAGAAACCTACATTAATGTGAGTATCTTCAGAATGGAATTTTTCAACATATTTACATATCTATCTTTCTGTAAAGGCTTTCCTGACTACATCCGACATCATCAAGTTCAAAGGAAAAGAAACAGAAAGCAGTAAAGACCACTGTATGTGTCTGGAACATCGTTACAAATTACAAGGAAATTAAACACGGTTTTATTTTTAAAATAAGTAGCAGCAGAATCCTGAGGTTCCAAGCTTACTCTCTCTCAGGTTGAGAGCTTGATAGCCTTATGTACGTAAGTTAACCAACACTCCTGTGTTGGGAAATGATGTTGTTCCACAAACCTAAGGTAAGTAAGAATGGGATTTCTTGCTTTACAAGCTCAAATACTGAGACAACTAACTTGCAGAGCTCTAAATCAAAATACATAGAAGAGACCAAAAAAAAANTATAAGCCTTTGAATTTTATTGTCAAGTAAGAGAGATAGAAAGCTTTATCTAGTCTGTCTTCCGAGGTCTTGGCCTGAAAGCAGAGCTCCCAGCCTGTACTGGAGATGTCTCTAACCCTAACCACACTGCCTGCCCGCAGCTCTCCTGGTGCCACGTGCGGTATCAGGCTGTCGTAGAAGGGAGACTGGATGCCCAGCAAGGGAGCAGAAGCTACAGGAGACCACCGCACGGTGGTACGGCACATCAGGCGGACAGCCCGGTCTGTCCATGCTGCATGCTCGGGTCCATGCTCAGGGGCAAATGAGCACTCAGTTTTCTCCCAAGGCATCTTTACGCCATCTCCCCCAGATCTGCCAGCCCAGTAAAAACATCGTAACTGTTCCTTACGCTGCAAAATGAGCAGGTTTTCTGAATTTGGCTAGTATTTCATAGCTTATGTGGCATTTTTTTGAAATCAGCAATCATTTGTCACCAACAAATTAACATAACCTGTTTGGAGCACAGAAGGGAAAGAGCGACGTAGTCAAGTTCCTTCTGAATCAAAGTCACGAGTGGTTCTAGAGCATTCTATCAGGACAAAAAATGGGAAGAGTTTTCACAAATATTAAGGCATTTAATTCATTAACTCTTTAAGCTGAGATAACAGCACTAAGGTGACCCTGAGGGTCAGGTCACATAAGGAAGCTACCTATACTGCCTGAATTAATCTCACAGGAATATATTCTCCACAGATCTCCTGTCGCTATTAACCCAGGCAACTTTACCAGAGAGAGAGGAGAAAAAAAGAGAAAAAAAAGTCAATAAGAGGCATTCTCAGCACGACATTTGACCTCAGAACTTTTGCCCTCTTCTTTAAGGGCAAAGCCGACTCACCTGAGATATCCTGCCCTAACCACTGCCTAACAGGCTGCTTCTGCCAGAGGAGGTGTTTTGGTTTTTTATATTGCTGTAAAATAGCTTTATTTTGTTGCCTGTTCCTAAAAGACCAACTCAGATTCACACAGCTTGTTTACACTCTTTACAGCAACAGCTGGAAGATATCCTAGAGAGCACGTGTCATCCTACTTTGGTATATAGGAAAAGCACACCCTATAACATAGTCATACATTGAGAATACTAATCTTGTAGGTCCACTTTAGTCAATGGATCCTTTCTTGTATTATACCCATTATCACAGGAACATTCTCTGGTGACACTGGTTAAGCGCGTGTTGTGTAAGTAACATGACAAGACATCTTGTGGTATGCTACTGTATCACTTTTACTGGATGTTTCTTGGGGGCGTAAGTAGTTGTGCATGAAGGACAGAAGATTAATACTAATTTTCTTGTTTCAGGCACTTGTGTCAGTGAGAAGAGGCATGCATTTATCCTAACTGGGAGATTCAACCCACTTCAGATTTAAACAGCTCTCACAATGAACCAGAGCTCAACAGCAATTAGGTAATAATCACTTTTGCACCAGCACAACAACTTTGCAGGTAGAAAAGGGCTGTTCATGTTTCAAGCTAAGAAGGTAATAAAGAATACGGAACTGAAATGTGGCAGGAAAAAATGATTCTGCTTTTGCTCTTCACTGTGAAATACAGAGCAGAAAATACCAAATGCTTTTCAGAAGAGATGGCTCTTTGCTTGTTAGCGTCTAGAAAGTGAGGATAAACATGCTAGCAACGAGCCTGACTTTCAGCTGATTTGGCTTGCTTTTTCTTACTTCATCTCTGAGCTGCAGACTCTCCATTTGCTGACGCTTTGCTGCCTCTTAGTTTGCATTATGCGGAGGACTGTCCTGTTAGTATTTGTGAAGTAGTCACAGACTGTGGAGTTTTCTGGCTTTGAAGAAGTACAGAGTATTTGCAGGTCTGCTGTACTCATCACATAACGTGTCTGGAAGAATCAGCATGAGACAGACTCAAATGAATTCCCCATTTTGGTCCTGGTTTTGCCACTGAACTGCTGCGCCATCTGTAACTAACTCTCACGCATGCAACTTTCAGCCCTTAACACAGGTGCTAACATGTCATGTGCTAAAAAGTCAGAGCTGGAAGTGTGCACATGCTGCTACACCTTGAACGCTTTCATCTTGCAGACATTGAGCTTTCTAGCTACTTCTGCAACTTCCAGAATTTATCCGAGAGTATGTGACAGAGATAAACGGACACCAGTTCGCCACTTGTGCCTAAGTATCCCCATCAGTAGTTAAACCTCAGTCAACATGATTAATAGAAATATCTCTATACGTCTCTCTGCAAATGATGAATGCTCGAATTATGTCTCATACCTGCAACACAAGTAGGCAAATGTCAAAAAAAACCCACCCAACTTCTCTGGTTTTAAGTCAAATACATTGCTTTTACAGAATACAGCGAATCTCCACTTATCTCCTCCATTCGTTACAAGCTTCATTCACCCGTTTGTATTCAGAAACTGTCTTCCCTAAACACATCTATGTTATTTCAAAAATGGAATACATATAGTGAGTGGTTATCCTACACGTATATTTTGACACGAGGAGCTGCTAACTACTTGAAAAGTAGTTACTGAGAATGAATAGTGAAAGCCTCTCAGGCTTTTGTTATTTATTTTACGAATTTGCTGATGCTGATTCTCTGACAAAAGTTAGCATCTTTTTAATTCTTTCCACCGTACTGCAAATGTGAATATGGAATGTTAAAAAAAAGACACAAATACACGTGAAAGACCAAAGCAGAGTCAAACACAATTCTTCAGAGATCTTACAACATCAAAATGATGCCATAAGGTCCAGCAGGATAAAACTGTGTGAATAAGAGCGAGCAGAAATAACAGTAAAAGCACAGGTAAGGCAAAATAATACCATACGTTAGAATTCACGTGCACGAGTATTTCAAATACACTGGAAGAGATGAGAAATCTGGAAAGCTCCAAGTCAATGATCTGGAGCACTCTCAACTAAGGTGCCACTTACCAGCACAAGTCACAAGTGTGAAACAGTTTAACCTCACCGTCTCAAAGAAAACAGTAATCTTACATGCCTTTCAAGTTTAAAGGCTTAGGAACCATGAAGACAACTTCAGAACTACAGCTGCCAATGACAGCTTCCTTGCTTCCACAGGTGTTCTGCATGTTTACTACTTGTTGGTCAGGTGTCTTGCATATTTAATACTTACACAGTACACACAGAAATCCAAAACCACAAAAAAAAAAAAAAGAAATNATTTATTTAAAACACGGCTTCGCCATGCATTTGAGAACGCTACGCAGGCAACTATGAAATGACTCTGTTTAGCAGATTAAACACATAAATGAGAGAAATGAGGTTAGAGAGGCATGTAAAGAGATTTTGCAGAAAGCTGTTCTGAGGAGTGAAAGGCAGCTCTTCACAGGACTGAAAGGAGTCACCTCTTAGCTAATCGATTCGTCAGTCTCTAGTTCCCCTTGCTCAAGAGCCTTCTCTTCTCTACGTTACCTCCTAAGAACTACTCTCCTTCTAGCAAACTTCTAATTTCATAACATGCAGAAAGCCTCTCTCTCATCCATCCCGTGGTGTCAGGCAGCAAAAGCAGCTGTGTTTGTTCTATTGCCTCACGTTTCACCCACATGCACAGGAGTCAGGGATTTGATTTGCCCTTCGAAAACTTAACGCAACATAGAGCAGATATGTTGTAATTCCTGCTAATTTCTTCAAAAAGCCCTTTCTTTCCCCACCACTACCACTAATGCACTGCCAACACCTCCACAATTATTTGAGTCAAGAAGTTTAAATTTTTTCCATAGAAGAAAAAAGGGACAGTCTGCTACTAGGTAAATAAAAACACTAAGCACTGGTTTTATTTAAAACAGCAAAAAAGAACACATACTGGATTCTGTATCATAGCTGATAAAGAGCCTTGTTACCGTCTTCTGATTTCTGAGTAGTCCTTGCAGTACCTATGGGGCAGCTCTTCTCACAGTTTTTTTGTACAAAAAAGTTTCTCTATATATGGTATATCTGCTGCCTACCTTTGAAGAGAAATGTCTGAACTGTTTTCCCAGTCACTGAAAGTGCATATATAGAACCATTTAAATTTTTGTTTGTAGAGAACTGACTAAATACCCTAAGATTTATAGTTGCAATTTACTGAACAGCTTTATAAACTGCTATTTAAAGCAGTCCTGTTCACTTACATACACTAAAAAGTCTTTTTATGAAAGCGGGATCATTTAAGTCCAGTCCGTGCATGTCTTTTTTATTCTTTCATCCTGTCTTCCAATTCTTACAGTATATTTTAACAGCTTGTCAAAAATGCCATCTCCCTTCCATCACCAGTACTATTGGAAAAAGAATCTAGGGAAATATTTTTTACAAAGTAGTTCAAAAACTTCCTGTGATGGCCAAAAGATGAAATATTGCAGCCTGACATACAACGGCATTAAAAAAACCCACCCCACAAGGCAAAGGCAGGAAGGAATGTGGTGTGTGTTGATTCATCAATTTAGTTTTTAATAAGTACATCATAGCTATGAATAACAGCAAGCTCTAGAAAACACTGAGAAACAAAAAGGAGACTAATGCCCCATTGCATTCGTTCCTGTGATGGAATAATACATCAACAGAAGTACCTCAGCTACGCTCTTCTAAGAAATAGGTCTCTTCTGTATCATAGGAAAACCATTTCAGTAAAGTACCTGGCCCACAGAAGTACTTCAGGAAGGACTGCAGATCATCATTTCTATATTCAAGCCTCAGTACACCTTCACACTTACCTTTCTCACAAATGTCAGCAGAATTCCCACTTCCTAAATTAATGCATCTTACAAAGACGTTGTTCTCCAAAAAACATTTTAGAAGGTAGGTCCTCTTGTCTGAAAAACGGTATTTTAAAAATTTTAATGACAGCATGACCATGGTGTGCCATGGTACAACTGCAACAATGAAGGATGCCCATCGATAGGTAATCTGAACGGTCCAGCACCACTGGTAATCTTCAATCCATATTTATGAACGCAAAAAGGGCCCTTGTGATATTCACCATCATGACAACTGAACTTTGCAATGAAATTCATTCGTCCACCATTTATTTAATACTATGTTTCTGAGTAGGTTGTTAAGGGAACAGGTCTTTGAATATTTTGTTTACCTTCACAATACGCAGAGTCCCCTTGGACAGAGAGATAACCATTCTTGCATTCACAAGTAGCTTTTGTGTTCCAGTTTTTGCACTCTGAATTTTCACCACATCTGTGTCCCTCTGCACAGAAGTTATGGCCTGAAATACAAGGAACGTGCAACCTGGTATTAAAACATGTTTATTTCAGACATTCCCGTTTAATATTTACATTGACTGTATTATTCTGAAAAACCTTCGG
>WAAD01024990.1:85309-119329 GCA_013389945.1 Fregata magnificens
AAAAAGGAAGGGGGTGGAAGGAAAGAGGCACTTAAGCTCAAAATTCTATAGTACTTTTTCCAAATACGTTGTCTCCAAGTATAGCTGTTTTCCTTCCAAGTATTTGAAGGAATTAAAGAATTTCACTCCAGGTTTTGTTAAAGACAGTCTTCCCACTTTACGCAAGCCCGAGTTTTACTCCTCATATTTCATATTCTACGTAACTCACTGGTAAGTTATTCAACTCAAACAAACACAGCAGATAGAAGACTGACATTTTCAAGTGTCTGGTGTTGTTCTGCTGTGTCCAATTAAAAATGTCTGTTCTTTAGAATTACTGATCGCCTAATTTCCAAAAATTAGGTCCTTCAAAGGTATGGCAAGGCAGAAATCCCATCTTGAGGTATCCATATAGAAATTGCTGTATAAAATGTAAATCAAGGTCAAGATATTGCTATGATTTTGATTTCTGCTAGACTTAGAGTAAGACTGCACATAGGAAGTCTAGCTGCTAGTAGACACTTTCTAAAGTAGTAGAGACAGAGCCTTTCTGAAGAGATTTGACACCAAATTTTACTCCATCTTCTTCCCATCCAGGAAATCAGCTTCACCATTTCTCCAGACCAAACAGCTGTCCTGCTCTTCAGTTAGTTGTTGGGACATCTTATCCCACAAATAGCTTCCTCTTTTCCTTTATCCCCCTCCAGCCTTCCCCATCCCAGAACTTACTTCTTCAGCATCCCTTCTGCAGCTATGCCAACTGGCACATGGAGCAGAGGCTAACAACCAGGATTTTTGCTCAGTAGGAGCTACAATAACTATCCCACACCCACACCTGAGTAATCCCATTTTCCAAAGGGCTGTGAAACTCCACTAAGAAAGCAGGCAGCCCGCTATATTCCCAATACACCTTTTTAATATGAATCTAGTCCCCACTCCTCACAAAATATTTTTCATGATGCCTCACATGGTGGAACGAAAAGATGGAATGAGACTTTCTGCTTTTTTCAAAGAAATAAATTACATTTTCTAGCTATCATGATTGCTAGAGGGACAAGTTTAAAAATATGATCCAAACACATCTAGGGCTAAGAAAGCAAAGGAAAACTCATACCAAAAAAAGACAAAATATGTTATTAAAGCCACCATTCTCATAATCTGAGGGATCCGATGCATGACTTTGAACAGAAGATATTGACAATACCTATGTGTCTACCCTGTATGAGGAAACACCCCTATATAGAGACACCCTCGCTAGCCAGAAGCGTGCTTTCACATCTAGAAGACACTGTGCCACACCATGCCAAAAGACTAGCTCAGGTGCCAGAACCAGTACAGGTAAAACTCTTTGCTGGTCATCGGCCTCATCAGCCGTGCCACACTGATACACCTATGTCGCTTCTGGCTCCAGAATTAGCTCTCACATCATCAACCTGCCCTATCCAGTTATGAACACAGAAATGCCTGCTGAGTCTACAAGGTGCAAATAATGCACAGGGTGCCTGGCAGCTAGCAGGACTTATGGCCGAGAAGTGTAGCAGACCCAGGGATTGCAAAACTGACCGTTCTACAATCACTGCTAGTCACTGCCCTTGAGATTGCAATCTTAAGGCTAAGCAGGGCTGAGTCATTTTTCTCACGTCCCAATTGTCTTTACTGGCAAGTCGCATCAGTTGCTGTCATGAAAAATAAAATAAGAAAAACCCACAGGCATCAGTTTTTCTTTTTTTTCTTTTTTTTTTTTTTTTTCCTTTTTTTTTTTAAAAAAAACCAGCTCCCTACAGTATCACATACAGCATGCATCCTTGAAGCAAGTGTCCACACAAGAACAACAAAGTTAATGGAGGTATTAGGTCTCCTTCTGATCTCACTTCCATAAGTGAAAGGGAGGAATCCCCCACGGTTGCCTGTGCAACTGCAGCAGCAAAGGTGATAAAAGAACCAGACACACTGAGCCGTCATTTACTATCAGGTTATCAAACTACCAGCTGGAAAAGCTCTGGCTGTAACTCATCGCCTATTCAGGCTCAGACAAGACAATTGCAGCAGAAAGGGTACAGTATGTCAACATATGGACAAAAAGCGTTGACTGACAATAAATCTGGTCAAAAACATGGCAAGAAATCAAGAAATCGTACGAAAATCAAATCAGTGATCAGGATAAGTCAAAAAGCTAAAGACAAATTCAACCTGAGCTCACACCTTCTTTAGTGAATCATAAGGAGTTAAAAACCCCACAAACTGAGAATTCCATTCATTTCATGGCAGTAAGATTTTATTGCCCTAAGTTTCCCATTTTCTGCAGAATTTGCATCTTGGGACAACAAATTGAACTTATTTGTAATTAAGCTTTAAAACAATTAAAATGTTTCCATGTTGAGCATTCTTTGGGTTAAAATCAATTTGTTATAAACTAGTACAGATCCAAGTATAAGAGTTATCATCATTAGATTTCAGATTTTATCCTCTGAGATAAGTAAGAATAGTTCACGCTTCAGAATTATTGCTTCAGGCAGCCTTAGAAAAATTACTAACTTTTTACACTCAATTCACATATGTAGTCATGGAATCTGGACAGAAATAGATGTCAAAAAGACATTCTTCTGGAATAAACAGGTCAAGCTCCAGCTGTGACACACAATCCACAAAGAATGAGATCTGGAGTCAAACATTTGCAACACGATAATTAAATTTCTTGTAATTACAAAGGTAAGTACATAAAAAAGAATTGGCTATAAGCCTAATCAGTGACGTGCAGTGAAAATCTGAACCACAAACAGCTCTTCTCAGATGATCAGCTTTGGAAAATAATAGCAAGATTTCAGATAAGGTTTTGGAGGGGGGGGTGTTGTTGTTTGGGGGGGGGGTTCCCCTCTTGTTTTAGCTGTTATTGATCAGCCTTTCAGGACAAAGTTCTAAATAGCGTCCTTCGCTGTCGCTCTAGAAACCACATTGTTCCTTATCTTTACGAAAAACTTTTTAGTCAAGCTTCCTTAAAGTCAGTGGAGCCCTGCCCACCTTTCTAGCATTTGTATGGCACTCTCTGACTGCCCACTCCCAGCATTAACGAAGAGGGATTCATTCTTGTACCCTTTGCTGTCAAACACATCGTCTGGTTATGAACAGGCATCATGTCATTCACAGGCATTAACCCAGAAATTAGCTGATCAGCAGTAAACTCCCGATCCAACAAAAGTTATAGAATTCTTTCCACAGACTTGTAATGAGGCACGTCACCATACCGGTGAAATGCACAAACCAAAATAACCACTTACTGAATGCCGAAAGGTGCAGTTTTCTACAGCACAAACACACTTGCGTTTTTTAGAGGGACCTCAACAGGCTGGAGGAATGGGCTGACAGGAACCTCAAGGAGTTTAACAAGGAGAAGTGCAAAGTCCCGCACCTGGGGAGGAACAACCCCGTGTGCCAGTGCATGCTGGGGTCACCCTGCTGGAAGGCAACTTGGCAGAAAAGGACCTGAGGGTCCTGGGAGACACCAAGTTGAACAGGAGCCAGCCATGTACCCTTGCAGCAAAAAAGGCTACCGGTAACTTGGGCTGCATGAGGCAAAGTATTGCCAGTAGGTCAAGGGAGGTAATCCTTCCCCTCTGCTCAGCGCTGATGAGGCCACATCTGGAGCGCTGGGTCCAGTTCTGGCCTCCCCAGTACAAGATAGACAGAGAACAACTGGAGAGAGACCAGCCATGGGCCACAAGGGTAAGTAAGGGACTGGAGCATCTATCGTAGGAAGAAAGGCTGAGAGCGAGCTGGGACTGTTTAGCCTGGAGAAGAGGAGGCTCAGGGGGGATCTTACCAATGCATATAAATACTCAAAGTGAGGGTACAAAGAGGACAGAGCCAGGCTCTCTTCAGTGGTGCCCAGTGACAGGACCAGAGGCAACGAGCACAAACTGAAACACAGGAGGTTCCCTCTGAGCATCAGGACACACTTCTTCACTGGGAGGGTGACCAAGCACTGGCACAGGTTGCCCAGGAAGGTTGTGGAGTCTCCATCCTTCAAGATATTCAAAAGCTGTCTGGACATGGTCCTGGGCTACTGCCTCTAGGTGGCCCTGCTCAAGCAGGGGGGTTGGACAAGATGACCTCCAGAGATCCCTTCCAACCTGAACTATTCTGTGATTCCTAGAAACACCTGTGCACTAATTTTGTCATTGGAGATTACTCTAGAGAGTGTTTGCGGGCAGGATCCCAGCTGGGAACCGCTGCCTGTCAGTAACATCTGTGCTTATGGTTAAGAGGATGTGCATCATAAATACATTTTTAGTCTGGATTAGTTTTTCAGAAATAGAAGAAAAACCCTGCTCACAGCCTGATAAAGAACATCTTTGAGCTATATGGATCCATCAGTGTTATTATTATTATTTTTGTTATCTGGAAAAAATATAAAAGTTAATAGCCTCTTACGCTTGGATCAGTACCTATGCAAAGAATAAAATAACTATCTTCAAATAAAAATTGAAATCTGAAATCTTAACTTTATCTTTTTGACGTTACCCCACCTACAACTACATCCTCCTTTACAGACACAAGAACGACTCCCCAAGGTTTTTAAGTCATCTTTATCACCACTAATAAATTGACAGTTGATGTGTACCCTCTACTGTATTCCTTCATAGATCAACAGCTTTTCAAACTTGACGTCTGTTTTTTCAAGTCTGGAAAATTAAACCATATTAAATTTTTTGTAGTCCTTCCCCTAGCACAAAGCCCTTCCTTTATTCATACACCTTGTCCACCAGTAGGCCCGCATGGCGTAGAAAACAATGAGTACAGCCACAGTTTGACTCATCATCATTCATCCTTCATCTAGTGAGCATTCCTAATCGAGGCAGTAAATAAGTAGGTGTTTTGCGTACAGCTTTTAAGAGGTCACGCCGAAGACACATCGAATGAACTTCCTGCCTGGAGACACATCATCTCGTAGAAGCAGAGGCAAGCACCCACTTAAAAACTCTCCCGAGTCAGAATGACAAGCTTTGCCAGTGAAGTTTAACGTCTTCTTGAAACACAGCTGTGGAAATAGCACACCCCACACCCCCCCCCAACATGGACTCTTTTTTTTTCAATGGTATGGCATTCACATATGCTGTTTCAAATACTTACCAATACTCTCCATTAAGATGTAAATAATACAAACTGCAACGTTACTGCAATTAGCATTGCCATATCAATTTCCCTTAACAATAAGTAAAATGCAAAAGCTCTTTTCATTATTATTTTAGTCATTTCTAACATGACAGATATTTGATGGTCAGTATTTGCTTTTAATCTTCATGAATGTATTACCATACCCATAACGATGAACATAAGGCTCTTATTTATGGCACAGAGAAGTTCCAGTGACATAATTCAGATCACTCTCTCTGGTTTCAATTTAATGTAAAAATCCTCCTGTTCTCATCTTATTTCATACATGCACTTTCCCTCCCAAATCAACATTCTATGTCATATTTTAAATAACAGGCACCTTAGTCTGCCTTCGAGGCAACGACCTTGCCCACATATCTGTATATACAGCGTTGAGCCCCCCTGTACAGCTAAACACTAACACCAGCAAAGTAATTCTGCATAACAAGCGACTTTCACGACATCTGCAACCAGTTATTGTCCATTTCCATTAGTGAACATAAAATTGCTACTCTGTACACTCAGCTACAAGCACAACAATAACCAGATCATTGTAATCTTTTCCAAATGTTTTTCATAATTGTTCTAGCATACTGATCTGTCAATAACATTTGTAAGCCTCCCCTTTATCACCCTTCCCCCTCTACAAATTCAACAAGACGTAAAAACAAAAATACTTGAAAATTACATGTGAGAGCAAATGTGTTTAAAATAGCTGTGCCTTTCCGAAGTGATAAATCGTATTTAAAGCACATGCACACTCACAACAAATACATGTCTCAGCAGAGCAATAGGCCTTTTATAATCATCTACCCCTACTCTCTTCCTCTAAGGCTAGTCTCGACAACAACTGGTTTCTGCCACACTTACACACCATGTAGCGCTCTTATTTCACTAACGCTCCCTGAATGTTCCCATCTAACACAGCCTCCATTTACCTGTGTTCTTAAATACCGACTGTAGTTGACTAAGCGTTACAAACTTGCCAAGGCAGACCCCAGTCCAGTCCAGTCCAATACTTAGTAATTTACCTCAATTATTAGCAGGGCTACATATAGTTTAAATAATACTAGGGTAAACCTAGAGTAAGTCAAGCAATATAAGCCAGGTTGCTTCAAATTTTAGCAATTTGGCTGAAATTAGTAACTGGCTTAAGACGCTGCTGCCTTTTTCTAGAGCTCATGAAAGCAGGAGATAAAAGAGAAAACATCCCTCCAAGTCATTTTTGCCCCTGTTTTTATCACCCCGCAAAGGTCATCTTCCTGCCTTGTTTTCGTATTTGTGGCTTTCACTGACTTCACGGTCACCTTTTCAAGGCAACAGAAGTCACATTTGCATGAAGGAAGCCTAAAGAAATGCACTAACTTATCATTGTCACTTTTGAACACCACACATACATTTAAAATCAGGAAAAGTTTATACAACTGAAACTTACTCGGCATTCCCTGCAGCTCTTGGTTAGTACTCGTTGACCTTCTGCTAGCACTTTGCCTCCATAGATACACTTTGCTGTAATTTGAGAGCAAAAGGAGGGAGATTAAAAATAAATAAATAAATTCAGTATTTCAATAGTAAACAAAGTATAACACAAAAGTAAAACCAGTATTCACGTACGCTGCAAAAAATATGGATACGTTAGGAATATGATGCATTCTGCTTTCATCAGAAGTCAGTATTATACATAACTACAAATAATGTAGCTAACAATAAATTCATTTTAAGAGCAAGTAGCACCTTTACCTGAAATAAAGAGGAGGAATAACAGCATAAGACAATACATACTGGACCAAATTCATTAGTATTCGATAGAAAATATTTTCATTACTGACATTCTGTAGATTAGTTACAGTATTTGTGTTACTGGAGGTCTTCATGACTCACTTCAAAAACTGGAGACACTTATTAGTGTACTGTTCATCAAGAGAATAATATAAGCACAGATTTCAATTAAACCTTCAGATTTTTTGCAGGCACAAAGGTGAACTCTTCAACTTGCCGGAGCGCTGCAAAAACGGATTAGATGCAGTGAATGACTCCAGTAAGTCAACAAACTGTAAAAATCTATTTCAGAAAAATAGTCTTAAAACACACATGGAATAAGTCGATTTCCCAGGAAACTGAAAGCTCCTACCAAAAAATCCCTGTCTGAAGTTTTGACCCTTCTGCTAAAGATAACCAGCTCCACAACCGAACCAACACACTAGAACACATGAGCACTCCTCATTCATTTCAAGGCAGAAACAACCAGCTTAGCTTAGGACTACTGCCACCGTCAAGAAGGTCACCTCCAGCAAGGCCACAGCAGCATACAGCTCCGTCAAGTATTACTGTAACTGCCACAGTACCTCTTGGAACTAGCTGTCTAAATTTCAATTCCAGAGGAGGATAGTAAATCCATTAATTAAAGAGAACAGCTGGACTACTATGATCTTACACAAATCAAGTATCCATCATAAAGGCACTCTACATTACTAACAAGATCAATGCTAAACACTGATAAAATAACTTTTTGTTATGTTTTGTTCATGTCTCTCTGCGCTTGACCAATAACAGTCTGACCTATGACACTGAACGGAGAGATAAAAGGTACGAATCCTATGTTGCAACTTGAACAAAGCCTTAAAAGTTTCCTCAGTCAAGGCACATGCACAGTGAAAATGTTCAAAGTACTTGGTTCTTAACAAAAACAAGTCCCAGACTGGCTAGTAACTGTTTGACTTCCGTTTCTCTCCTGAATACCAAGGTAAGGGAACCAAGCACTTACAGATGCATGGGTGTACCCCTTACAGGCGATACCAATAGGAGTATTCCACAGCAGCAACTGTCATAACCAGTTTGATTCCCAAATTTTAGACCTAGAGGACTGCTAGATCAATCTTCATGAACTTTCAGACATAAATTTGCTTCTAAGGACTTTTTGTTTAAACTGACACGCTTGAAAATGCTCGTTTCTTTAAAAAAAAAAAAAAAAAAAAAACACCAAGAGCACAAGATTTTCAGAACAACTGTTTCCATCATCAAAAATGCGTTTAAAAAACCGGCTCCTTCCTTTTGATATCCTGGTTTCCTTCATTTTTCTAAAGCTGCCCTAGTTTTTATGCCTGAGTTGTGAAGAAAGCTTCAGATCAGGAGGCTTTCTTTAAATCAAGAATCCCACTAACTATTTTGGGGAGAAGATGAATTAGAGACATTTCCTTTTTCTTTCTGTCTAGTCTCCTGACATGACTGCTTTTAACAAAAGAATGGACACACCAGAAAGCAAGTTAAGGCACAACTCGGAAAAATGATGATATTTGAAACAAAATCATGTCTTTTGTCAAATATTAGTTGGAAGGCTAACACAAGATGGCAGGGATCAAAACAGAACCGCCTCATTTTTAAAACCCTTAACATGTCAGACGTTAGAGCTACTTCGTTCGTTAACCCTCAGCTAAGACAGGAAAACTGTTCAATAATCCAACCATTCAATAATCCCTAGAGACAGCAAATTACAACTGATGATTCTATCAGAGCTAAATAGGAAAAGCACAGAGAAATTAACACCTGCGGTGCAGCTCTTTGGAAAGCCTCAGCAATTACTACCATCTACCCAAAAGTGACTGACTCTGGCCCTCGCACATCATTCTGTCAAGGAGCTGGCATTTACAATCAATTTCAATCAACTTCCATACATCTCCTCCCATTGACTGACATGCTGAGTTCTCGTCAGAATAACGAGTCAAGTTTGTGCCAATCACTGACAAAAGGCAAGTTTGATTGTTCATCTTTCCATTACAAGTAACAGGAACGCAGTTTACTCATAGGGATTTACGCTGAATCTACAATTTTGTGCCTCGCAATTCCTTTGTGTCAGATTTTGACCGTTGCGCATACACGCACGTGTCAGCAAAGGTGCGTCAAGAGAAGCATCCAGTTTCAGGAAAGAACTTTCTAGACTCTCAGCGTTACAGATAAAAATATTTTGAGACAAAAAACACTGGCCAGCATAGCCACTTTACCACCCAAGTACTCTGTTCATAAACATCTTTTAGTAAGCAGAATACTCATGCCGACATATAGCTGAGAGAAATGAGGTGACAGGAGTAAACAACAGCAAGTGCACGATCACAGCTAAAGGACGTTTGTCCCTGGGACTAATGAATTCAGCGACTGAAGAAAGGTGACAGAATGCTAAAAAAAGTGCTATTATTTTCCTAATAAATCTTAAAATAATTCAACATCCCTGCCTTATGAATTATTGAAAAACTCATGCATGAAGTTTACTAGTCGCCAAGAAGGGGGGTGGGGGGAGATAATTTGTGCTTCTTAAGCTAAGACTGGCATCAGTATTCAGCTAAAATTTCCATATATAAATTGTCTTTGTCCCTTCTACTACCATTAAGGCAACTAATATTGAATATTCTTTCCAGGAATGTTACTTACAGCTTTCATTTCCAGAAGAAGGAACTGAAAGCTGACAATAACACTGATCACAAAAGTTACTTTTTTTTTTCCCCCTTTCTTCTCATAAATTTATTTTGAAATTCATTACAGCAAACTATCACTCCACACAGTGACACTAACTCAAGCTCGGAAATTCTGTCACGTTTATTTCAAAGAACAACCTTCCAACCCAAAATAAAAGGTAGGCAAAAAGATAACAGCTCAGTTTATTACTCATGGCTACAGAAAGGTCAGACCATAGGCTTGATGCTCCTCAACACCAACAAGAGATACAAGCTGAAGCCGAGTCAGGCTTCCCAACCCCAAACAAGTAGATGAATAATTTTACACTGACAATAGGTAAAAAGAAAGCCTTAGAAATTTGCAATGCTTGTTCACGTCTCAGCAATTATTTATTTTCTTTTTAAATCAAGTTTGCCACTGTGACTCATGTTGCCTGAATTACCAGGACCTGTGAAAGTCATTATAAAATGCGCCTGCTTTCAGGACAAGTTTAACTCTACTTAAAGAGAGGGTGAAACTAAAAGGTCCGCGTGATGTACTTACCCTTGCATATTTTGCAGCACTGGCTTTCCACATGCACTGGGAGAGCATCAGGAGGACAATCGAGAGGGGGACAGGACATCCTTCGGCACTCCACAACTCCACTCTAAGCAAAGGTTTTTAAGACAAAATTCAACTACAACTTTTGTAATTAGTGAGTATTTTATACAAAACACAGAAGACAGAAAACTATTTAAGTAAAGGAAAACAACATCGTGGGTTACAGACCCATCCTTCAGTAAGAAGTTTAATCCTATCCAACTACAACCTCAAATCAAAATGCATCTGAAGGTGAACCACCCCATTTTGATACATATTACTGGTTTTATCCCACTTTCCCTAGAGCAAAGCGCGTTAAGTGGAAAACCTAAGCCCATCTTCACAAGAACATAAGCATCACTTTCTGTAGGCTGTGCCAATCATCTCTGAGACTTTTAACAATCAGTTTTCTATTTTCTTGAGCAAACAAAGACTCTCTTCAGATATTTATCAAATAATTCCAATGAGACAAGATTTACATACTAATTCTCTTCTGTTCCTTGATTTTTCAGTGATAAACACTGAAAACAGAATCTGCATGTTGTTACCATGCAAGATGCAACTAAGCATCTATGAATACTATTAAGATAATGCTTCCTTTCTGAGAAAACTACTACAGTGAAAACAATTCCAAACCAAACATAAACAATGCCATGCTTTCACCCCAAAACCGTGAAGTCCTCACAGATATATGGAGAACAAATAAGAGCATTGTCAAGGGAAAACAGATTTTCTTTATGAAGCTTGCACATAAGCAATGTCCAGTTTTTATTTATTTTACCATTTCCCTCCCTATTGTTCATACTGCCACTAGATGCATCCTAAAAACATAATAATTCTCAGAGTTAACATTATGTATTCAAGGACCATTTTCACATTTTAATTAGGTCCTACTCCTTAAACTCTTTAGAAATTCTTACTTTGCAAGTGCAATTCCTGCAGTGATCATCTTCAACCCACGAGTCTTTGTCTCTATAGATCAATCCATCTACTTGACAAGTCTTCTCACAATGACAGTCCTCCAACTGACTCAGTCTTGTTTCTGCATAATTTAACTATAAATGAAAGTAACTTGATGAGATTTCTGCAATTCAAACACATGATTTAAAAAAGCAAATATGAGAAAGCAGTATACTTATTTTTAGCCAAACCAAGTTTGACTACAGCCTTCGAAACACTGAACCAGGATGTCAGCAGGTGGAAACTAACGCTACTCTTCCGACTTTGATGGAGCTATCCATGCCAACTGACAACAGTTTATTAGTCATGCAACCGTCTCTTGTACTGTAACAAACCCCACTAAGATCCCCTCAGAAATGTCTGGGCGCTACCAAAAGTACACAAACTACGTTTGTTTTTAAAAAAAACATTCTTAATTGCTCATCAACCTGATTACAAGTCAAAAAGGACGAAGACCGGCAGACTGACATTTCCTAATCATCCCCATCTCATCATTGTTAAGCATCAGCCGGACTAACACGTTCTGACTTTTAGAAAGGTCTTAACCTTACAATAGCAAGTGAGATTTAGAGGGGAAGGAAAGCATTTTAGTTCAGTGTAGTACAAAATATTCCCAGACTGTGATTAATGGAGAAGCCATGCTCCTGGAGTAAACCCTGGGCTGGTGGCTAGCTCTTAATGCTCCTTGCTGTCTCCATTACCTGCTCAATTCCAACTACTAAAATGCATATCAAGAAGCTAAAACTGATGCAGCTTTTCCAAGTATTACATCTGCATGCTAGCAACTGCTATGTTTACTGATGAGAGACTATGCAATAGTAAGTGGGGACAACACTCATTCATGTAGCACCAGAAAAGGAAAAGGTTTTTTGAACCACCCTCTCCTAAGCCATCTATCACAGACCTCCCCTTCATACAAGGTACCATCTTACCATCCTCCAGAGAGGAACAAGCCCCGTTTATGCACACCTCATACCTAGTGCCATCATCTCTAAGCCCTAAAAGCACTCAAAATGACCTTCCCATTTACTAACACTACAAATAAATAAATAAATAAATGCAGACGTAGTATTTAGAAGTAAATATGTGCATTCTTCAGGCCTCAGACTGCCATTGCTCTAAAAATTACCCTGGTGCCAGTTGGATGAGAGTTTCTCAAGGTCTTGATTTTTTTTTTTTTTTTTTACATTCACATTTGTCTTATGCGTATAAGCCATCACACTGAAGCCACTGCAAATAGTGAGGCTACCTAAATTTGGCACAAAACAAGATGAATGCATACTCTATTCTGTTATAAATATGATGCTATTATATGAACTTATAGGTTGCTGCATTTTAATAGTAGCAAGTTTTATAAAAAAAACAATGCACTGTGCCATAGTATTTTTTACATAATGGCATATACCTGAATTTCATATATTTCCGTCCTCTAAAATTCTGTCCACTTAAATGAAAGTATTCTAATATATCCTTTTTCATTCCTGCCAGTGAGAGCAACCTATGGGGGGGGGAAGAAAATAAATACTAGGCAAATTTCTGTGATTTTTTTTTTCCCCTCTGCAGTCCTCATGAGAGAAAGCCCTGCATAAAAGCTCTTTATTTCTTAAGATGTTTTTCTGGGATAACAGGGGATTGATACTCATCTCCCCCCAGACTCAGCAGGATCTGGTGACTTCAAAACTGCTTTTCACATTTTAGAGGCAAAACTATCCTCTTACTGAGCTGCTTTGACCTTTTCAGGTCATTATATTTAGTCATTATATTTACAGTATATAAAATACATTCAGTGTTATTAAAAAGGCGTTTGATTTGTCTTACACTTCTACTTTATTTATGTATCTTGCCTTTTTTTTTTTTTTTTTTTTTTTTTTTAAATGAACATTCCCATACACATGGGCTATAAAAATTTTGGAGAGAAAGGACTTTCGAAATACCCAGATTTGACAGTGGTACTTGATATTGTCCTTTGCCTTAGAAATTATTCCCTAGAAAAAGAAGAAAACTTTAAGGCAATAAATATTTTCAGTTTATTAACTTTTTCTGTCATTTGCATTATCTTGACAAGTTTTATTTACTTAATATCATTTACCTCCTGTTCTAAGAAATATCTTTAAACACAGCAGATCAATCAAACCAATCAAGATGAATTTCTAACACTCTGACCTATGGTGTCTCTCTATTTAAGGATACAAGATTAAATCAATTAAACTTATATACTGGAAAGATTCAGAATTAATTCAAATGATGACAAAAATAAAATAGGCTTTAAAAGCCAGCATTTATTCACCTTTAAAAGCTACGTCCTTACAAGACATAGATAGGAAGAGGACATAATGGTGGGTAGCTTGTTACAGGTCATGATCAAATGCTCCTGTATGTAGCACTCCATGACAATCTGCTGTAGACAACGCTCTGCTGGGCCCCTCATATAGCCCCCATGTCCCGTCCTGAGCCAGCACGAGCCTGACGGGACCCTGAGGTAAAGACCAAGCAAGAGGGTACTCTCTCCTCCTGCCTACATACTGCAGAATTTGCACTGCCACCAAGCTTACTGGAGCCTGAAGCCACTAGTGTGATGTTTTCTTCCCAGGCAAGCCCTGGTCTCAGCCTTCATAGTTTTACGTTCTATAAACTGCATTGTGCACGTTCATTGCAAACAACGTTCACTGCTCTATTCAACGCTGTAAAACAGCTGTAACCAAACAGAGATCGAGGGAGAAACTGAAATCCTAAATATAGCGGAGCCTAAAAGCAACAACTTGACATCAAACCACGGGGCCCACTTTTCCAAAACATCATGTTCGTGCTCCGCATCTCTTGGTGCGGGAGCAGTCGCTGGGGTTCATTGCTCACGTACATTAGCAAGCCGCTCTCTGACCACCTGCCCCGCTAAACAGGATCTCAGCAGGCAGCTGCACAGCCCTTCTAAGCCTTGCTCTTTGCCTTGCCATACATCATCCCCATATGATATTAGTTGTATCTACGTTAGTACCACTTGTGGCTATCGTGGCTAGGACCGAACAGGCAGGTACAAACGTTAATGCTTCCCTCAAGTCCCTCCATTTTTAACCTGCGTTTGTCTACCAAATTAACTTCCTTTCCTGCTGCATGCATTCTTCCCAGACAACAATATTTCTGTAACAACTGCAATGAAACAGTCAGCACACTGCTATAACAAAAGAGGAACTCGCAATGAAGGATTATCCCAGCACCACTTTATGGAAGCACAGAGTCTCTGCAGTACAAATACTGTGTTATTTTCTTCCCCTTGTAAAGTACTAGCAAGCAAAAATATAATTAACAGCAGAGAAAGCAAGTTACTCAGTACAGTGCATAATTGGAACTTGCTCATACCACCAGCAGGGCTCAAAATAATTGCCTCTCTTTCACAGTACAAGCAGCAAACTGAACTAAAAGCTTCACATTTCACATTCGGAGTCAGCCCGCGCAAAGCACGTCAGCTGAGTAAGGGGATTGTCAGTATAATGCGCACACTCTCTAAAAACAAAGTTTCCCTTTTCCTATTAGGAAGGAAAAGAACACTTAAAGCCAGCGCAGTAAAAAGTATAACGCTTTTACGCTAGTAGCACTACTATGCAAATCCTATTTTTTAAATTCCTGGTCGGTAACTACATTGAGACTAATGGCATCTACAGGTTGGTTGTAGGTGCACTTAAATCTGTAAGTAATTAACGCATGAGTGCTGTTTCAGATGAGACAATTAATTGCCCTGTACCACAGACCAGACGGTTCACCAACATTAACCTGAAAAAGTGTTCACAGACTGCCCTTTAACACACGTCAGGGGTTCAGTCACCTCTAAAACACAGCTCGCTACCCCAGAACTTCACCACAGCCTTAACTGAAGGGCCTTGGCTAACACAGAGGTTGACTGTGGATCGTGGGAGCAGAGCCTCAAGAAAATCTCCAAAATCCCAAACAAACAAACAAAAAAAACCCCACTATAGCTTCCCACTCATTCTATTCACAATCCAAACTGGGGGGCGGGGGGAGGAACCCTGGAAACAAACCAAGCACACACCACACCACCTGGAGCTGGGTTAACTATTACACTCCATTAACTTTTACAATCCATTGATCAAACGTGATGTCAAGATCGGCACAGCCAGCAGCCTCACAGGCGTTTCCATTTTGGGGCCTCATTTCAATTCCCAGGAAGGAGACCACACGAGTCCTGAAGACTTCACAGGACTTCCCATAGGCAAACACACGCCGTCTGACAGCATCACATGGCGAGGAAATTGTTGAGGGATTTCACTCCTTTGTTTCTGCTTTTATCCCTCAGCATGAAAAAGGAAATCATGCTAAGGCTTCTAACAAAAAAATCAGACCTTGGGCGTTTTGTCACTATCTTACAAATAATAAGGCAGACAATAGAAACTATATAAGGCTTAAGAGACATCTGTGAAGCTGCATCTAAGTCCACTGCAGATAGGGCTGCTGGCAGGAGGAAAAAAAAGAAGGGGGCTCTACCATGAAAATGTAGAATAATTGCAAAAGGAATAAATACTTTCATGTTGGTCTTAGCACAGAAGGAAATGGGCAGCTGACAAAGAAGCTTAGGTACCTACTTTTGCAGTCATTTTTGCCAGGAGTTCTTGCAAATCCATGATTCCTTGTACCAGACTTAAGAAATCACTGCAGGTCGGGCATGCTCAATAAAAGAAGAGTAAAAAGAAACAAAAAGGAAGAGAAGGAAAGACACAATAACCCATAAATAACCAACAGTATATCAGACTTGATTTATCTGAACGTAAAATGCAATCTGTTTACACAGAATTTTTGCCTTCTGGAAGTCAGCACGTGCAAAAATGACAAGCCTGAAAATATTATTTTTACAGCAAAGAAGTAATTGGTATGAAAAATCTAAAATAGAGAGAATAAGGAAATTGATACTTACTGCGATTCAGATTAGGACACTGCGTTATATATCCATTAGGTATAAAGATGACTTTCACATCTTGAATAACACCCTTTGTAAAAGAAGAGAAAACTGGTAATACAGATTACAAGCATTCACTTAGATCTGTACAAGCTGTTTCACAAGTCATTTCCTAAGTGGGTTCAAAAAATTGACCAGCTCACTCTTCCCGTGAGGAAAATAACGGAAGAGGGACAAAATATAACAACTCCTCCTACCTTCCTGTGTGTTCGGATATTAATTTTCATAAAACACAGAAATAATACCGCTTTGCCTTTTGCAATCACCAAATATAAGCTGCTTAAATGTCTTAAAATGAGATGAGACTGGTGAAAAAGCAGTGAAATAATATCTGTTATTCGAGCCTATGACACACTTCGCCAAAAGACAAAAAGAACACCCAGCAATACTCTGTAGTGCCAAATAAGACTGTGAAATCAAACATTATGAAAAGAGAAGTATATAGGGCAAGAGGTAAGTAAGAGTCTACACGTCAGTCGCTGGGTTTAGTTTAGCCTACTAGCTTTGTATCGCAACAGGCAGTTCACGTAATCGTGCCATCAGTTAGAATTAAATCCTCTCTCTAATCCAGACAGATGGAAAGATTCTCTATATGCAGGACTGGCAGAAATCAAGACTCCAAGGTCAGAGCCAGCTAGTTCAGGTTGTTTGAGGCCTGGAAACTGAACCGGGCAGGACAGGAGAGAGGAAGGACCCAAAGATCCAGTGCCGGCTGCATCCTCTGTCGTCCCTGACTTGCAAGGATGTCCCCGGCGGAAGCAGCAGACACGAAGGGTCGCCCGGTATCCCTGCACACCTGGCTCCTGAAGAACCCTAAAGCCTTCAAGCAGCCTAGAAAATGCTGAAGCTTGTGTTTGCTCCATACAAAGCTCTTGCTCCACCTTTGACTGTGCAACATACTTCATAAGCTCCACCAGCTTTAACAATGTCATGGTCACTAAGGGGAAGGAGCAAGGGAGAACGAGGGACTTCTCGTGCTGCTATTTGCACTTCCCCGACCGTTAATCAGATGTAGTGACATGGCTGTATCTCCTCCCAGATACAGAAGAATTCCTTTAATTTGAAAGGAAATTTATCATCGTGGCCGTTATTATCTAATCAAATTACGGATTTCTAAGACTATGTTTTAATTTTCAGTTAAATTGCAATTAAAGGGTGAATTTTGCAGACCGAGGACATAGTGACTCGCTCAAAACATTGAACTCCACCCGTAAATAAAATATAGGCCTCAGATAGCCCTTGAAGCCTGGCGCATACAGTAACATTTAACTTCTACGTGTCTGTTCGATAAAACAGCACAAGGTAATGAGCAAGCACCGTTTCCTGCTTACTGTTTCATGATCAAATATTAACTGAAAATACTAATAGACGTAATTAGATCACACTGTCTTTCTTGCAGAAGTATATACATTTATTAACCTTTTCATCTATGAGAATAATGAAACCACGATAATAATGAGAAGTAATACTGTCACTGGAAAAGGAACATCCTGAAAGCCATTTTATATACTTTCTGCTAGCAGTCATCAGTGAGAAATTAGAAGGCGAGGCATAGAAATATATTTCAATGCTTAAGCCTCTCCAGTGAAAAGCTTAACCAAGAGTAAATGAGATTACAAAGATTCACCAGACCATATTGCACAGCTAACAAGACACCATTCAGACAGAAGTGATGTTTTCCTCAGCCTTTTTTTTAAAAAGTGCGTATTGAACTTCAAAGGTTTGTTGCACCAGAGCTCCACCGCTCAATTGTCTTTTGGATAGATTTGCATTTAAATACAACCTGAAGAGGAAACACGACTATTTTTTGTGTCTTAATTGCTGGCTACGTGAAAGCATGTTACCATGGAAAAATGTATGAATTTCAATTCACCAGTATAGATGCCTTCTAAGCCTATAAACCCTCTGAAACAGAATTAATACGATCAGATATAGAAGTGAACCTTCAAAGAGCAGAAATTTCGCTGATGTATTTTTTTAATAGAAAGGCTTCGTTATAGGCAAACACTTATTACAGCCATAATTATTGTAACACATATGAACAAACTTGGACTTCAGCATTAAGTCTAGGTTGCCGAAAGCTTTCTATGGCCACGGCCAGAATGAGAATTAGGCACGCACAGCTCCCCAGGGGAAGCCAAGGGCTCTGGTTCTCTTTGGCACAGGGTGGCGTTCTTCAGTCCACATTCTGTGAAAAGACATCAGGATTTGGCCTTGACAGGGAGATGTCTGTGGTCAAAATCTTCCCAGTTTTGCCTCTCCCAAGCAGACATCACCTTTATGTCATCATTAAAGCATTCAGCTAATTACAACCAAAGCTTCAGTTCAGTAGCAGGACTCGCTAGCTTGAAGAGCCTTCATCTGTGCAGGCAGATTACCAGCCACAAGATTAAATTCAGGCCTGCAGCACTAAATATCAAGCCCATCCCATAAGAATGTACTACAAAAGCCCCGTTTATTGCACTTCTCATGTCTCTATTAAATAGAGGTCTCCTCCCACGTTCTGTGAAAAGGCTCATATATTCCACGAGCTCTCCACTTCTGCATTTTCATTTCCTCCACTGCCATCCACCCTCTTTAAAACCTACTTCTCCTACAGAGACGATGCGTGCCACACAGCTGTGCAAGCTGCATCAGCCAGGGCTGGCGAAAGGCTCTGCACAGAGGCACCAGCAGATGTACCCGAAACGCTGTGCCTAGGCAATACTACGCCAACACCACTAGACCTCCATCAGATCAGCACCGTGCTCCCCTGCACAGGGCAGGCATGGCCCGTGCCAGGCGCTTCAACAGCTGCCCTTGGCACTGTATTTACCTCACCTTAGTCTGTACTAATGACTACAGAGGCCCATGGGCAGTAAAAATGCCAACACGCTTCCAAAGCACCTACTATACAATCCCCAGACGCAGCAGCAGGATCAATAGAGCCTGCTATAGCAGATATGAAAATTACCGTCTTTCAGCGTGAATCACCTAGTCAGCAATGCATTAATAAGCTCATTTCTGCAGCAGCTCTGTGGAGGGAGCCTTAGGGGGAAGGGTTCTTCTCCCCAGCGATAAAATGAACTTTGCAGATAATTCTGATCCTGACAGCAATCAGACCCGTCTCAGAGTGAGGGTTCCCTGGATGTCTGGTATCACTCTCTTCCTCCTTTCAGTTGCATTTACTTTGCTTTCCCAATCTGATTAGAACAGTACTCTCTAGCCCTAAAGCAAACCTTGCTTTTGGGCCACACAAAGAAACCTGAAGGGTCAGCATGTATTTTTCGAAGGAAGTAATACCTGAGATTCCCTTCAAAGCAAACAGATAGAGCTATCTTAAGTCTGCTCCCACCACTGCTACCCTAAAACCATTCCGTCTTGTCTGAACTCCAAATGCTTGGTCATAGCCGGTAAGTTACGACTAGTAAGAGATACTAGTTGTAAGGGGCAAGACGGCAACTCCCTCGGTGATGCCCTAGAGCACTTCATTCCCCAGCAAGGCCACAGACACGGCAGGGCTACTTGTGGAATAATCACTGTAAATAAGGATGGGGAACAAAAGCATAAATAAGAAAAATGGCAGCAACTGGCCACAGTGACTTATGAATATCATATCCCCTCCTTCCTCTTCCGATATACTCAAGAATTATGATCTAAAACAAGCAGGAGAATAAGGCCTAAAATGTGCTTTAATGCTATGCGTTTATGGAGAGACACAACAATTAATTAACTATCATTAAAGTACGAAAATTTTTGGAACGGCAAAGATGATACTCAGAACAGTATCCAGTGCTTTGTGTTACACACATTATCATGGCTCCAACACACATACAAAAATGCTAGATCTTTTTTAACGCTCTTACTTCCCTGCAGATCTCTGTTTACATTAAGGAAAGCAGATCTAATTTTTTATATGCTAAGAGTGAAACAAATTGCTCTGAAAAAGAAAGGGAGGTCCTGCCGAGCATGTAAGTATATGGAAAGAGATGTGTACGCTTCACAAACTGGCAAAATCCAAAGTTTTTCCAACGAGTAACATAAAAAAAAAAAAAAAAAAAAAAAAAAATTTTTAANATTTCTGAAACTCTCAAGCAGGATTAAAAAAATACAACCAATTATATTTCTGCCCTGAAGAAAGTTAGTAAAATATTCAAGCATGCATAAAGCAAAGGCAGGCACTTGTCGGCTTTCATTATGATCAATAAAAACTGTCAGCTCATTAGCATATCATTAGCTACCCTGCTGTTTCCAAAGCGTTAACACATAGAAATATTAATTTACAAACATATAATATCCCAGAGTTCTGAGGCTCTGCCTGCCTGCATAAAATAAGAATTTAAGATTGGCAAATCCAATATAACTTCTTTTTGTCCTACGTAGCTATAAACATATGTTTACCATCTGTGGAATTATGGGAAGCAGCTGAGGTAAAAAAACAACAGCTGTAGAATCAAATAATACTATCAATTTCACTTCACAGTGACAGCTCAGCTGCTGGAGGATGAAATGTTCTCTAGGTTCAGAGCAACTCTCAGACCGTCGTTTAAGTTAAAAGTCAGCTTTTAGCTCTGTTTCACAATTAAAATTGTTAGTTGCTATGCTGAAATAATTTTAGCATTAAATAATTGGCCTAGCGTGTTGAAATCGGGGGACTTCGAGGAGAGGTCCTCAGAAAAACAGCAACTTGTAAAATTGTCTTCTGAACTGACAGCTTCAAAGGGAAACTGAGTGGGTGGTAAATCACCGCAGCAACAAATCCATACCAAGATCGAGGACAGGCAGATCGGCCTATCGCTGCACTATAGACTCGTTCGCTGATAAACGCTTGCACCGTGACTTGTTATCCAAAACTGGAAGAAATACCAGAAGTCTTTCTGTAGCTTGCTTACAAAGTAAAAGAATTAGTTTTCAGGTGGAGGGAGTGGTTTTCGTTTGTCGGTGGATTTTGGTTGTTGGTTGCTTCAGCAATTCAGCCTCAACCAGAAAATCATATAGCCTCACCAGGGGCCAAAACAAAGCTGAAATAAAACATACAGGGAGAGGGCTTTTCAAGTTGTAGTTCATTTCTCTGTCCTTTGCAATTTTGGAAATATATTGCCATATTAATTGAATCTGGAATATACTGCCATTACTTGAGTCCTCTTTTTCCTCTGAAAAGTTCCTCCTAATCAATGATGATGTCCGGGGGAGCCTCATAAATGGAAAAAAGAGAGGCTTCCCAGCTAGAAGGTAGGAGCAGCCTGAGGCCTGCCAGCTAGCCAGCCTTTCAGCCTGGGCTGTTTGGAAGCAATGAAATCATAGAACCATTAAGGTTGGAAAAGACCTCTAAGATCATCAAGTCCAACTGTCAACCAACACCACCAGGCCTCCTAAACCAGGCCCTGGAGTGCCACGTCTACACCCTTTTTGGAACACCTCCAGGGATAGGGGCTCCACCACCTCTCTGGGCAGCCTGTTCCAATGTTCAACCACTCTTTCGGTAAAGAAATTCTGCCTGATGTCCAGTCTAAACCTCCCCTGACGCAACTTGAGGCCATTTCCTCTCGTCCTATCGCTAGTTTCTTGGGAGAAGAGCCCAACATCCGCTTCACTACAACCTCCTTTCAGGTAGTTGTGGAGAGCGATAAGGTCTCCCCTCAGCCTCCTCTTCTCCAGACTGAACAACCCCAGTTCCCTCAGCCGCTCCTCATAAGACTTGTTCTCCAGACCCTTCACCAGCTTCGTTGCCCTTCTCTGGACACGCTCCAGCACCTCAGTGTCCTTCTTGTACTGAGGGGCCTTCTTGTAGAGAGGGGAAGCTCCGAAGGACAAAGAAGCTCATGAACAAAACTTAGTGACCCACTATTCACTCTCTGTTGAGAAACAGAGCGACACACTTAGTTGAGAAAAACAGAAAGGAAGGAAGGGACTCCAGGAACAGAAAAATCTACAGAAGTGCAGCCAGGCAAATGCACTGCGTACAATAGCTACTATCTGCCAAAGCCAGAGGGATCACAGGCCAGAAGACCTTCTCTGCTGCAGAAGTCAATGCTGACAGGGGCGAACAAGGAAGAGTCACCCGAGGCAAACAGCAGAAGGGTGAGGGTATTCTGCATGTGAAATCGAGGAGGAAATGGACTCCAAGAGTAATTAAGACCACCACTGCCTGGCCAGGAAACCACAGCAAAGCTGTTGTTTCATGAAGGTTTGAAGATGAAAGCCGAGGATAGACTCTGACAGTGCCTATACAGTCTCGTTCTGTCCCCAAGAGTGGCAAGGCAGAGCGCAGCAGGTAGCTGAAACCTCAAGTAAGGAAACCAAACAAAACCCCCAAGTACTGGGCACTGCAGTCAGTGACTACAACACCCTTACCTTGCAGGAAGAGACCCTGTTCTCTAAGTGTTGGACCTTCCTCGAGTCCCAAGGCCACAGTTTCTACTAAAATTCATACAAATCGGATTTCAGGAGTGTAAGAAAACTAACCAGAAATACCTTGTTGACTATTTATTCATTTCCTTCTTCGTGTGCTATTTCATATCTGCTTACCTTAAAGAAACCATGTTTCCTGTTTCTCTGTCCGAGCCATAAATTGCTTTCAGGTGTCAAATTTGTTTCTGGCGGATCAATGATGCGTTCATAAATCCTGTAGAGGGAATACATTGCCATTACTCGAATCCTCTTTTTCCTCTGCAAAGTTCCTAGTAAAAATCAGTTAACGATAAAAGATGGAAAGTAGAACCAAAAAAAAAAAAACCACACACAACAAAACTTTTTTCGTTAAACACAATATTTACCATTGATAGTTTTGAAGGTATATTACAACTTTAAAAAAAAAAAAAAAAAAAAAAAAAAAACAAAAAAAGGAAAAAAACTATTAAAATCACTAACGCACAAAGACTGCATAAAATTGAAACTCCACTTGTGCAACTGCGCAGCACTAGGCTGAAGAAAGACAATGCCAGAACCCACCACAGTAGGGACAACAGTAAGACGGGACCATCCCAGCATAGGGGTCTCCTTCAAACTCAACTACCCATTCTGGAGAAAAAGGGCAGTCACAAACAAGATCCAACCAGAGAAACAAACCCTTTGGGATTTTCAGACTGTTTAGAATTTTGAATAGACTTCACAAAGAAATTTTATTCCACCTCTGTTCCCATGGCTTTTTGACTCTACATTTGTGTTATTCATCCCTGCTCCCGAACCTTTCGTTTTATCCACTTTATCCCTGTTTGCTGCTGTTTTTGAATTCACTGGGTGCTCACGTGTGCTGCCCCTACTGCACATCCAGCTTGCCCATGTCACTGGCGCAGGTCTGGTACAGAATGGGACCTCTTTGCTGGTCCTCTGTTTGGTACCCAGCGCTACAGGGACATTTTCTTGGTTATTCAAGGAACTAGAAATAACAATGACAAGAAGTAACACGAGGTCCATAAGCAAACTTTCTGTACTGCATAAACTTGCACATGAATGCAGTAATCTACATACCAAATTTCTAAAATTAATTCATGAAAAATTGATGTAACACAGCATTTTTTAAATTCACAAAAATCTGGAGTTTTAAAAAGGTTTTGCCTGGGGTTTTTATTTGTTTATTTTTAGGAAAACTGTAATGAACAGTTTTTTCAGCAACTCAGACCACTACAACAAAGATATCATCATTTTAGAATATGAAAAATTCAAGACCAAAATTACTGACCCTGGATTCTTATATTGCCATGTCACATCGGTGGGAGCCATGAACTTACTGCTTCATAACAAAACCAGCGTGCTTAATAAGGATAATTGAGAAGATGATGAAATATATTTCCATTACTATCCAGCTCACAGGGAGTATGTGTTGCTGTGTAATCACACCAGCGTGACAGCCAATAGAAAAGACTCTGAATGTGCCAAGACCTGTAGGTTAGCAGGGTAAAATTAACTGTATATTTAAAAGGGGTGAAATTATTTTTCTTCTTTTTTAAAGCTATGGCTTTAAAACAAACATGAAAAATGAACACTAAAGAAAAATACAAGTCAATCAGCACAAGCCATTGCACAGTTTTCTTCCCATTTACGCTCCAAGTGTTTCTAGCAGAGGCTCACCAAGTGTAATCATTGATTTTCATGTTGTAAGTTGCCACGTGTAGTGGGTTTGCATGGCAAGGTTTTGGTAGCGGGGGGGCTACAGGGGCAGCTTCTGTGAGAAGCTGCTAGATGCTTCCCCCATGTCCGACAGAGCCAATGCCAGCCGGCTCCAAGACGGACCCGCCGCTGGCCAAGGCCGAGCCCATCAGCAACGGTGGTAGCGCCTCTGGGATAACATAGTTCAGAAGGGGGAACAAAAAAACCTGCACAACTGCAGCCGGAGAGAGGAGTGAGACTATGTGAGAGGAACAACTCTGCAGGCACCAAGGTCAGGGAAGGACAGGGAGGAGGTGCTCCAGGCGCCGGAGCGGAGATTCCCCTGCAGCCCCTGGTGAAGACCGTGGTGAGGCAGGCTGTGCCCCTGCAGCCCAGGGAGGTCCATGGTGGAGCAGATATCCACCTGCAGCCCCTGGAGGACCCCACGCCGGAGCAGGTGGATGCCCGAAGGAGGCCGTGACCCCGTGGGAAGCCCGCTCCTGGCAGGACCTGTGGCCCCGTGGAGAGAGGAGCCCACGCTGGAGCAGGTTTGCTGGCAGGACTTGTGACCCCATGGGGGACCCACGCTGGAGCAGTCTGCTCCCGAAGGACTGCACCCCGTGGAAGGGACGCACACTGTAGGGGTGTAGTGAAGAAAGGGTACAGTTCGTGAAGAACTGCAGCCTGTGGGAAGGACCCACAATGGAGAAGTTCATGGAGGACTGTCTCCCGTGGGAGGGACCCCACGCTGGAGCAGGGGAAGAGTGTGAGGAGTCCTCCCCCTGGGGAGGAAGGAGCGGCAGAGACAACGTGTGATGAACTGACCACAGCCCCCATTCCCCGTCCCCCTGTGCCGCTCGGGGGGAGGAGGTAGGGAAAATCAGCAGTGAAGTTGTGGCCAGGAAGAAGGCAGGGGTGGGGGGAAGGTGTTTTAAGATTTGGTTTTATTTCTCATTACCCTTCTCTGATTGGATTGGTAATAAATTAAGCTAATTTCCCCAAGTTGAGTCTGGCTTGCCCGTGACTGTAACTGCTGCGTGATCTCTCCCTCTCCTTATCTCCACCCACAGGCCTTTCGTTCTATGTTCCCTCCCCTGTCCAGCTCAAGAGGGGAATGATAGAGCGGCTTTGGTGGGCACCTGGCATCCAGCCAAGGTCAAACCCACCATACCACATTACTGGAAAATTCATACATTTGCAGAGGCCTAGAATAAACACCCAGCATTAAAGCACTTCAAGAAAGCTCTATAAAGTTTTTTACGTCAAAGTACAAAGAGTCATATTCCACCCACTTTTGCTTATTCAGAAAAGAAGGAGACCATTTGTCAAAACCAAATGGAAGCAGTCTAAAAAAACTAGAGGCAAACTTACTACTTCCATAAAAAGAAACAACAACAAACTTAAGAACAAAATAGCTACATGAAAATTCCACCTTAAGAATGTGTGTACAGGAGTCAGAATACTACTTCTAATACTCATGATTTTATTGCTCAAATTTATTATAATTATCATCAGCCCAAATTCATCACATTTCATCAACATGATACCTTCAAAGCGCTAGGAAATTTCTGCCTCTACTAGTTAATTACTTCTCACTATCTATAAAATTACAATGCTGAGCTGCTTTACCAGTTCAAACAGCAAAAGATGATATTCTTTTAAACCATGTTTTGAGAATTATAGGAATTTTGCATGCACCATCTCTATCAATATTTTAAAGTGTAAGTAGACCCCTTCTGCCATACCTCATGCAAAATTGAAGATTACTCAAATGCAAAGCTGCTGCAAAATACTGAACGAGGAAGAAAGAATTGACATGCTCCTTGAGAAAACCAATCACTGAATTACACTATGATAGTAGGCATTTCTCTTTGGATATATAACACATCTTTATTCATGACTTTGGTTAATAATATCCTCACCGGAAAATTTCTAATCTCAATATTCCATAAAGAACTCCATTTCTGCTAACAGATAAAATCCCAACGCTGACCGGGTTCAACAACACTGCTTTATTGAAGAATATTTGATTTTTATTCACCTGGCTTACTTAAAGTTTATAAAGGAACTCTACAATATCCGTCTGCAATTTCATATTAAAAAAAACCCCAAAACCTAACTGACGTTATTATATGACAGTTCAACAAACAGCAAGTAAGGAAGACAAATCAGAGACAGGCTGAAGTGGTTTACCTTGTCTTTTCTGATGATTTAACAAAGACTTTCAACCTATGTGGGAAAGGTTGTAGCAACCTTCCTTCCAGAGCCTCTTCAGAAAGTGCCATTCATAAAACACATGCCCAGGATTCCCCATATTCCTCTACTGTTCTACTCTAATTCCAATTCTGAAGCAGGTGTTTTCCTTAAATTAAGGGATTAATTAAAGGTTGGTTTGTGCCTTATTCCATACATGTCTAAGAGACTGGTTTTCTTCTCCATGGATCTGCCCATAGAGTAACAGGCTTAGGATTCAAGAGAGGGCATGAGATGTAGATCAGTCCTGGCTTATCTTTCTATGTAAAAAGATGTTTTCGTTGACACTATTTGGTTTCCAAACAATGTGAGCCTACTTTATTACTATATACTGTTAAACATCAGTAAAAAAGCCGCAGCAAGCATACACACAGCTTATCGCTACCCCTATAATCCCCCCAATACTCTTGCAAAATGAAAAGGTCAAAAAGCACATCTGAATTCCTAACTGTCAAAAAAAAAAAAACCAAAACCAAACATGGTTCACCATATAGTACTTTTCTAATGAAGAAGAATTAAAATGGGGGGGGACGGGGACGGGGACGGGGGGACGGGACACACTCAACAAAAAAAAATCTCAACCCCAAACAAGAGTCCTGCAACTCCTGACAAAAAGGGAGAGCGATGCAAAAAAATGAAAGGGACTTTTCCAGCAAGACTGGAAGCTGCTACGCAAAGGTAAAACAGCCACAGAAAGAAAAACTGGAACTACATCGAAGAAGCTTTTGAATCAATATGAGCAAAGAAACATGACAACATTACTAACCCTAATCAGTGGATTTAATAAAGATGAAAAGAAATGTTTTCAAAAGTATCAGTGAACAGAGTTTCACCAGCTACACGCATTGGCAGCTGATAGCCAGCAGAGCTGACTGATGTGCAGCTGGAATAAAGCCAGGAACGAGGCACGTCTCCTGGCTGCCACATTCATGTTTTAAGTCACGAGAACATTGTAAGTGATGCAGCATTCCTAGAGCAGGCTTTTGAGAAGGAGAGAGACTTCATGGATATTGAAGACACCCTGTCCATACAAAATCATTAAGGTAAGTAGTTGGGAATAGGGTTTCACCCAGACAGTAGGATTACCCACGTATGTACGCCACTTACAAATCTATCGAATATTACTGATTATTCAGGTGATTTTTCAGGGGTTTTCTACACTTGAGACAAACCCCTAAAGCACGAACATTCTGTAGCGTATCTGAAAGTGTAATGGGAAAAGTGACTACTTAAAGGTGAAAATCTCTTGTAACTATTCAGAGCATCACAGAATCACAGAACGGTAGGGATTGGAAGGGACCCTTGGAGATCATCTCGTCCAACCCCCCTGCTTGAGCAGGGTCACCTAGAGCAGGGGGCACAGGACTGCGTCCAGGCGGGTTTTGAATATTTCCAGAGAAGGAGACTCCACAGCCTCTCTGGGCAGCCTGTTCCAGTGCTCCGTCACCCTCGCAGGAAAGAAGTTTTTCCTCATGCTCAGCTGGAACTTCCTGCGTTCCAATTTGTGCCCATTGCCCCTCGTCCTGTCGCTGGGCACCACTGAGAGGAGTCTGGCCCCATCCTCTTGACACCCACCCTTCAGATATTTGCAAGCAGTGACAAGATCCCCCCTCAGTCGTCTCTTCTCCAGGCTGAACAGACCCAGGTCTCTCAGCCTTTCCTCACAAGAGAGGCGCTCCAGTCCCTGGATCACCTTTGTGGCTCTCCGCTGGACCTGCTCCAGCAGTTCCCTGTCCTTCTTGAAGTGGGGAGCCCAGAGCTGGACACAGTGCTCCAGATGTGGTCTCACCAGGGCGGAGCAGAGGGGGAGGATAACCTCCCTCGACCTTGTTTGTGAAGTGGGAAAAACTACTTGCTCCGCTCCCCTTCCTGTATTGGTTTTCTTTTGGAAGAGAAGAGGTGTTTTTCAGGCTGAAAAACTACTGTTGCTGAGTAGACACAAAAGGATCCTTCTTTTTTTACAGCTACATTAAGCTTCCACATCATTCTCATTCCCTTGCTTGATTTTCTGGGCTGAGGTGTGTCACCTTCAATGGCTTTATCCACGTTTGAACAATACTTCGTATTTGGTGTATGAATAGCTAAATTATATCTACTACACTTCCAGTTTATGAAGCGCTGGTCTAGAGCTCCTTGGAGATCAGTTTCCAATACATTTGGCTTCGATGTTCACACAGAGAAATGCACAATACGCTTCACAAGAACAGGAATGCTTAGAAAGAGGACTCCAGGGAACCGTGGTCTCTAAAATTACTGCAGACTCAATAGCCCCTCCAGCATGAGGAGACCCAGGACTCTAGGTTAATGGAAGCTCTACCCCATACTTCAGACTTTCAGATTTATGATTACTGCATTCACTTTCTCAGAGAAAGCTTGATTTGCCCCTACTTTATGCTGATGTATTTCAAAGGAGCTAAACCATAAACCTGGAGTAATACAACTGTGAACCAATCCTCCTTTCTTGAAATGTTCATGCTCAGAATACCTTCACTAACCACTGATCCATTTAGCTAAACGTAGTAAGAAAAACACCTGTTAATTGACAAAGACCCATGATAGCCCTGTGTTTTGCATCTATATCTCTACTCTACCTGCACTCTTTGGTTTATTAAGTATTCTCATGCAATCCTCAGAAACACCTTTTTTCAAGGACACATTCCAAGCAGGCGTCTGTGACATAATGAATACAATATACAGAAAACAGAAAATCTATAAAATAATCAGTGCGTTCCTGAAAGGAAGCTTATCTAAAATATTTGCATGCAAATACACATACACAGACCTTTCTCTGCATAGAGGAAGACCCTCTCTAGAGATCAAGCTCTGTTGGACAAGGAGACAGTTCCTTTCCACATTCTCAGTCTAAAATTATTTTTATCATCTTTATAAGGTTCTGGTAAAATAGGGAAATATTGTCATTTTACATGTGTGCAAACTGTAACACAGAAAGACCAACCGGTTAACCAAGATCGCAAAGACTGCGTCCAGGAGGAACACTGCCCAAGATCTAAGCCGTTAGACTGGGCGTGACCAAGGCGTAACTGCCTCACGCGCTGGGCCACATTCCCCCTGAAGAAAAGGTGACATGGAATTGTCTCTTGCAGTGAAGAAGACTTCTTACACGCAACTTTAACAAGCAAAAGTTAACACCTGGAGAGTATTTCCGCTTTTGTGGAGATGCAGCTCTACTTCATACATTATAGTATCTGCCATGCCAGAAGCATTTTGGAAATAGCTGAAGTATTTAGTAGAACATGAAAATAAACTTTGTGTCTGTTCACGTTAGAATACATCAGCCAACATGGACTAATCAGGAGATGCAACTGCCTAAAATTCTGAACAATAAAATAGACTACAACTCCAACAGTTACTACAAGTAGCACAGCAAATCATGAAATTTCCAAGTTCTTTCAGGTCTAAAATATGAGTGGGTTACTAAAACAGGAACATGCCTTCTCAAATTTGCAGGCTAGATATGAACCAGAGAGATTTATTTTATTAGTAGTACAATTAAGAAACAAGTAGCTGCAGTCTAAATATTCTTGTGGCTGAGGCATGGGAAGAACTTCATTTCTTAGTCCCTGGTCTCTCTATTCATGCAAGAACAAGCTTTTTTGTTCCCGATACGGCTGCCACACTTACTGTCTTGAAGCTATAAATTTCCATGTAGCAACCAGGTGTTGAATTCATCGCACCCAGTTTTAGATGTCTCAAAAGTTGACACCTACAGTGGAGCTAGTCCTCTAGACTCACTTAATGAAGAGACATGAAGTGTTTCTAGGGTGTGATTCATCTTACAGTAAATGAATCACTCTCCAAAGGCCCCTCCAATGACTGCACACGAGCCCCTGCTGGTATCAGGGTGAATCATCAAAACAGATTTTTGCAATTCAAAACCCGATCCTCAAAACTGACATTCTCTTGCAACCATTCGTTACCCTGTACACATCCATCTGGAGCCTCAGATCCTGTAAATAAACTGAAGGGTACGGAGAAGTCACACAAAATAACGCACTATTCATGGCACAGCCTTTGAAATAGCACTCTCGACTTTTGGAATAGAAAGTCAGAGGAGAGAGGAAGGTTCCCCCATGTTTTGCATCAGTCTTTCTCTTAACCTAATTTGCAGAGGTGTTGACCGCCTTGACTATTGTTACCAGCTCCAGCTGAGGCTGCAAAAACTCAGTACATCCGAAACAGCAAACGTCAGGTCTCCTAACGCAGCCCATTGTATAAAAATAAGAAGCCGCTTCAATAAGTTTGTCCAACATGTTTTCTGAATCCCAACTGCATGACGAAACTGATGTTTATACCAGTCTTTAGCTTTAAGATACAATATTGGCATTTGTCTTTATGTCTATTCTTCTGAAGGGATTAAGAACTGATTTTGAGAAGAAATACTAGGATATCTTTACATATTTCTCTTTCAACCCATTATCTCTATGCTTCCCAATGAAAATGTGTCAATACCAACGTGACTGGATTTTCTTTATAGTGTTTGCAGATAGGATGCGTTATTTGACATGCGTTCAGTTCTGGAGCAACTCTCCCTGAATTATTCATTGTTTCCAGTGTTCTGTTTTAGAAAAATAATCTTCCTGAGGGAAATTTTGATTTTTTCGTGCTATCTCCTCTGTCATAGCATAGGAGTTCACAATCACTTAACGGAGGAAAGCAATTTAGATTAAAATCTCAGGAAGGGAAGCCTTTTGTTATTAAATTTTGAATATACAATAGTAACCGCCAACTATTTAATCAAAAGTTATTGTTCAGCTCAGGGAGAAAAAAAATAGGAGGTGTCCAGTAACAGTATATGTTAGGTAAAAGACTCAAGAGTGCATGCTCAGTTTCTAAGTTCTCTTCAAACTGTCACCCAAACGATTTCATTGATTTTTCCTGTATAATCACAGAGATAAAGTGAATGCACTCTACTTTTCCATTTAATTATTTCAACTACGAATCTAAATTTAAAAATAAAAACGTATCTGAATAAACCTCTATAAGCAATCTCTTTTTTTCCTTCAAGAGAAATGCAAATTAACTTTCAAGACCCTCTAACAAACGGGAGGAAATTAAACAAATGCAAGTAAAGATGGTTAGAAGAGCACGTTTCCCTGTCAGGTTTGGGGGTTTATTCTCCACACGTGAATTGAATAAGGGTAAATTCACAGAGATATTATCTGCCCATGTGGGGCTTTCTTTGCAAAACACATTAGGCTTTTCAGTTTCCTACAAACTTATCGATGACATTTAGCAGTGTTTCTTGGGCATTCAACTAAAACCAATCATTGTTATTGATTCAAAGTAGAGGACTGGACCCACTAAACGACATGACATTGGCCACTTGAAGGGCAGAAATACATCTTTCTCAGAATACTACACCTATATGGTATCTTTCATCTGGAAATCTGGAGGTGAATTCAAACACCTTTACAAACAAGGTCCATATTATTAACTTTACTTTGCAAATGACAAAACAGATACAATTGGTTTCCCGACGATAACAGCGTTAAGGGTGTCTAAGCCCTAGCCTAACAGCCTGTCTACAAGGCTGCAGTGTCCACCCATCTTCATACAACAAACATAGCGCTCCTGAAAGTGCAAGAAACCCAGAAAATAGTTTGAGTCAGACCCTAGGCAGAAATAGAAATTTGGCCATTTGTTTAGGATTTTCAAGAGTTGTGGAAAAGAATAATTATGACAAACTACGAGGTCAACTGTATCTTAAATGTGATGTATCCAGAGCACTTTGCACTTTACTGCACATGCACTACCCATAATTTTTTGGACAGAAATACAGGATTTTCAGTCTCAAGCCAGCTGGTTTGATACCCAAGTGGTTATTGCACGTTTCAACTTTGGCACCTGTACTGCTTTTGGCTAGGACAGAGTTCATTTTCTTCAAAGCAGCTCGTATGGTGCTATGTTTTGGATTTGTGACCAAAACAGCATTGATAACACACTCATGTTTTAGCTAATGTTGAGCAGTGCTTGCACAGTGTCCTCTTCTGCTTCTCAGACTGCCCTGCCAGCGAGCAGGCTGGGGGTACACAAGAAGTTGGGAGGGGACACAGCCAGGACAGGTGACCCCCACTGACCCAAGGGATACCCCACGCCATACGATGTCGTGCTCAGCAATACAAACCGGGGGAAAGGAGAAAGGTGGGGGGGACAGGGACGTTTAGAGTTCTGGCATTTGTCTTCCCAAGTAACCATTACATGAGATAAAGCCCTGGTTTTCCTGGAAACAGCTAAATACCTGCTGGCTGATGGGAGGTAGTGAATGAATTCCTTGTTTTGCTTTGCTTGTGCACACAGCTTTTGCTTTACCTATTAAACTGTCTTTGTCTCAACTCACTGCTCTCCCCGCCACCCCCTTTCATCCTTCCTATTCTCTTCCTCATCCCACTGTGGGGGCAGCGGCTGTGCGGTGCTTAGCTGCCTACCAGCATTAAACCACCACAGCAACCTTTTTCTTTTATTAGTGTTCCTGAAAGTTCATTTTAACACCTGGTAAATCTGAGGTAAATAGCATGTGGTTCACGGTCCTGGCATCGCCCATCAAATTTCCACGTAATCTACAGGTACCAGAAGCACGAGAGGAATGTACTTCTCACTATTTCTGGTGAAGATGTCAACTTTTACCATATTCAGCCTGCTTGGCTACAGCAGTGCTTAAGGTGGTGTCCGGGTCAAAAGAATGCCTCACCTTAAGTGCCGAGGGAGATGTCATCTACATACACAGACTTTCCTTATAAAACTCAACGTCCACAACTCTTACAAAGTAATGTGAATTTAGGTACTTATCTTTAAACATCTCAATATAGAGGTGAGAGCCACAGAGTTCAAATACTACTTTTCAAATAAATATCTGACTCACCAAAGGTATTTTGGCATCTTTTTACCACTTGTGAGCAACTATCACTATCCGAGTACCAGAGCATAAAACATGTAGCCGTAGGGCTTTTTTTTTTTTTTTTTTAATGATGCACACAAGTGTCCACTACAGACAAGGAGACAAATCCACTTACAAATTAAGACAACACTAAAGCTCTCAAGGCCACTAAAAGATACCCTTTAACCTCAGTAAGCTTTGAATCAGGTTCTAAACCAGAACGCTGAATAAAGCAAACCGTTAACAAGAAAGCTAAAAGCACAGCACTCTTACTTGTTACCATACCAAACATCATACCAGAAGCCCACCTCAGATGTACCAAATGTTTAGAGTACATCCCAGATGCCCCCATCAGTAAACCAAGACTGAGCAATTAAAAACAGATTCTAGAAATAAGGAGGAGAAATTAATTCAAGGGGTTCTTCCAAGATATAAAAAGAAGAAAAGCTCTTCTCCCACAAATTAAACAAGAAGCCCTTAGAGTGAGATGGATACGAGATTAAAAAAAACTATACTACAGTATCTATGAAACAAGTAGTAGACAACCAAGCCTATCTTACATCAGAAAGCAAGAGGGTAAAACTCTGCATCATCATAACGGCCCAAAGCAGCACTGGTACTTCAGGTCTTGCAGCAAAATTAGCCCCAAAATAAAATTCTACCAGAACGACGAAGTAAAACCATGGTTACGTGGCTTATGTCATCTCCATTTTGTTGGGGGGAGGGG
>WAAD01024990.1:120730-131693 GCA_013389945.1 Fregata magnificens
ACTCTCGGGTGGATCCCATCCGGCCCCATAGACTTGTGAGCGTCCAGGTGGCGCAGCAGGTCGCTGACCGCTTCCTCCCGGACTGTGGGGGGTTTCTTCTGCTCACGGTCCCTGTCTTCCATCTCAGGGGGCTGAATACCCTGGGGATAACTGGTCTGACTATTAAAGACTGAGGCAAAGAAGGCATTAAGTACCTCAGCCTTTTCATTGATCTGTAGCCCACGGGTCTTCGCAACTGGCAATTAGAGCAGAACCTGAAGCATAGTAAGCTTACAGCTTAGAAAGAGCCCTTCTTCACAAAATATACGCAGCCTTCCTCTTTTCTGTCTCATGCTACTCTCAACCCCAGTCGCTTTACCTAGTACAGTAAGCCAGGTGCAACCGCAAGAAGAATCAGGCTTTTCATTCCAACTCCTTTCTGCACTGCTACAAAAAATAAATTTAAAAGGAAGCCAGTCACAAGCAACCTGTCTACTAAACAGCTTCTTTCCCCCCTCCAAAAAATCATCTGCTGAGAAGTTAATTGCCTTACAGTGTATCTTGTCACAGGATTGTCTCATCAAGGGGTTCATGTCATCACTAAATGATCTGTGTGCAATCATAAAATAATCTCATCCATATTCCAGAGCCAATTCCCTTTCGTGACTGAAGGTAACCACAGGCTGAGGACCACAGGCTTTGCTTGTTAACACCCTGCCTTTGCTGCCACACTGCCGCCAGAGCCCTCTCATTAGCGTTGTCTCAGCACTGCGCAACGGTGCTCGGCTCTCCCCGGAGCTGCCGCTCCTCCCCGTTAGCCGCTGTTCCTGTAACCCCACAGAGGGCCGATTCATTCCATGTTCCTCAGTTCTTACCGCAGGTTCATCAGATAACCCACATCTCCATGTTCCCAGGGTATTTTTCAACTGCCCGTTTTAGCCTCGGTGGTTTGAAAGATAACATTGCACTCTCCCCATAATAACTAATTGGCCATGACTGAGGAGATGTATGAAACTTACAGTAAACATAGAACAAGCCATTACACTGGTTCTAAAATTAAGTTTTGATGGAAACTGCCAGGCAGACAGACAGAAAAGCACTCTCCAGGGACAGCACTCAGGTTTGGAGCTCATTTCTCACAACATCTGACACGTTCGGGAGGTGAAAGCGTGGCTCAGCTGAAGTCAATGAGAGTTTTCACTGCAGACTTCACTGGGGCCAGGATTTCACCCCAGGGATACCGCACAGCACATCTTTCAGTCGAGTTTAAGGTAAGTGGCTGGTGAGACACAGAAAGGTTCAGCTAGGGCTGAGAAAGTCCTTCTAGATGCATTAGCTGACACAGTGCTAGTTATTTGCTTTCACTTTTGACACGCTGAAGGGAACGCCACTAAAATTGCAGCTCAATTAAGTAATGCAGCTTCCGCTGATTCCTTCATTAGTGACCGGTCTCAGATATGAAAACAACTTATAGGACGGGAAATTGCATGTTACCTTACTCCTATGCTAAGGATCAAACTAGCATCCTTCACCTTACTGCTCCTTCGATGCATCATTACGTTGGTAATACAGACCACAACAATGGCTCTTCATATCATTGACATATTTAAACTGGAAGCAGTGGCCAATATCTGAGGTTTTATTTAAACCCTACNAAACCACACAACCAACACAACAACCAGCTCACTGAACACTTCCCTGCGCAGAAATGGAGTACTTCCTCAATTCCCAGAAATACCTTACTGTCTGAAGCATGAGACTGAACTGCCTTTGCCGTTCCCTCAATGAGCACGTTTGCAAAGCAGCTCTCACCCCCCAACACAGAACCAGAAAGTCAGTTGTGCCCACACTCGGTACTGAGCCCACTTGACCCCCGTACACGCTGCAGGACCATCCAAACATAATGGAAGCCCGGACAGAGCTCTCCCACACACAGGTAAGGCTGCAAATATGCCAAGTGGTTCTGCACGACACATGAAGTCAGAGAGGACACGACACCGCCGCTGCAGCAAGATCCGTGCCACCGCCTAACGCCCCAGAGCCATGACAGCCACACTCACAGCGTTTCCAAGCTTTGACACCTTCCACCTCCGAGCATCCCACATGACCCCAGCTCCCCACACCCAAGGAACAAAGGCAACTGCTCCTGCACCAGTCTGCCATTACAGTGTTGTCAGTTTACTCTCTCACCAAGTGGTGCAATGATGGGGACTGTCAGGTTTTGGGTAGTAATAAATGCAGTTGAGCAGTCTCCACCTCCGTGCAGTCAACTTGAGGATTTTGACAAGATCAGACTTCCAAAAAGAATTACCTTTTGGGCATTACTGCTGTTCTCAATTGTCAAAGGAAGACTCCACAAGTACTAAACCACTTCAGAAAACTCGGGGCTGGTTTCACAAACTTCAGCAGTCTCAGTCCTGTTTGCTCCGTCACCCTCTCACGCCCCACAGCACTCAGGAGGTTTCAGATCATTTGGAAAGACTCTGTACTATTTGCTATATGGAGACTCAGATCTCAAGTCAGCTTCTAAATAGTTCAGGGGGGCTCTCATCTGCTCTTTGGCAAAGGTCCAATGCTTTTATAAAAGTATTTAATTACAATTACACTACCATTTTTCAATTCAGCTCCGGTATTACCCTATGTGACTTCCAGTTCTAAACTCCAGAGTTTAGCTAACCACTTCAAATGGAAGAGTTCATTTATGTTTTGGATCTCAGTTAATCTGCCTGGCTGGAGCAAGATAATTGTTTTTATAATCTGAAAGGAAAAAACCCAAAACATTTGCTCTATCTGGTTGATTCTCAAATTACCACGATCGCCTCTCTGTCCGTATGACCCCCATCAGCACTCCAATAAATGAAAAGAAAATAGAACCAAGTAACAGGAGATTTCCCCTGAAATAAATTCCATAGAAACAAATATCCAGATACATTTCAAACTATGCAGGCTACATTTTCAGAGACTGCTCTTCTAAGTAAATGACCCCAATTTAAGGGTTTATTGCTTTGACATTTAAAAAAAAAAAACCAAAAAAACAAACCCTAAATGTATATTGGACCAATGCAAAAAAATATTTGAGAATGGGATAATACACCTGTTCACACACTTTAGGAAATAATAAAATCACCTGAGGCTTGCCGGTCTTGATTTAAGATTATTTCCTCTACCATTATCCGTCCTGTGTCTCTGACGCACCCATAGCATACAAATACAATGAATGCCACATGCCAATGGTAAAGCATAACACATTATTCCAGCCCTGTTGAAGTTATCAACCTGTGTATCAACATTGTCAATTCACTGGAAAGCACCACAAGTCCCCAGCTCTAAATTAGAAAAAAAAAAAAAACCCACAACACTGCTAAGACTATATTCAGCAGTAGTTGGGCTTTGCAGCTACCAAACTCTGGCTCCGCAGGTCCCTAAAACTCAGGAGAGCGCCACAAGCTCTCATTCAAGGCCCTTAACTGAACCCCCGGAAGCTGAATTCTACTCTTCGGTAGCTGACGTCAGCAGGACCTGGATCAACTCCTGAAAGAAACCAAAGCAGGCGCCTGCTCCGCTCTGTTGCGAGGCCTCTCTGCTGCAGCACAGTGCCCCAGGTACTTGTACCGACTATAAGTGGTTGCTGCCTTCTAGGGGTGGTCAAAGGATCTAAGACAGCCGAGCAGAGGTACAGATTGTTATCATTTGTTTTCTATAGCACTTTTTCAGCGCTTTCATAAATGCTCACAGCCTTCTCCCAATTCTATCAATGTAGTATACAAAAAAAGTTCAACTGATTCATCTAGGATGAAAAAAAAAAAATTTTTCATCATAATTAGGGACTGGGTTAAGACATATCATCATTCAGTCTTCGGTCACACCCGTCCTACCATTCTGCTGATGTGTTAGCCATTCGATGAAAAACCCTGGCTATTAAAAAACATCTTTAAAAAAGAAAAAAAAATAAATCTTTTTTTCAAGTAATGCTGAATGCATCCTGGACGTTTCCTTGCGGCTTAACTACAACAACTGTAATGATACAGGCCTGACAGCAGCCGACTTGATATGCCAGCTGGAGATCTCTCTTATGCTAAAAAGTTTATAGCCTTTCTGTCAAACAAAAGGGACAAGCGGTAGGTGAAAATTAACTTCCAATCCCCAATACCACAGATCTGAAGTTGGGTGCACCTGTAACGCACAGTTATAGCGCTCTACCAAGTAACCATTTCTCTGACAGCTTCTGCTGCAGCTTAAAGAGCAGAGAAGCAATCTGGGTCACGAAATCATATCCAAACGTTGAGAATAACCTAGTTACCTAGCTGCGTAACACTGCCACCATGCCATCTTCTCTCTCAAGAGAAAGTGTTTTACAGTAAGTAAAGCAGTGAATCCCTCTTTTAAGTACATCCCTTAACCTTCTTTAAATTTATCACATTTTAATTAAAGTCATAGGAATTCATTTAGGTAAGTTGAAAACCTCAGGTTGGCAGCCAGAATATCTTATTTAAAAGAACTCAGAGGTCTTGGATTCCCATATTTGGATTATGTTGCTTTAATTTATTTATTTTGCCAATTAAAAAGTTCTCACTGCTCATGCATTTTTTAGTCCTTAATGCTCTGTTCTAGCAGGAGAAACACAGAAGCAGCAGACCACATGTTTTTTCAGTTGGAGACTACTTCCTAGCCTGCTCCAGTTTTATAATCTGTTCTCTTATGCTTTTACCAACCCCCTCCATCAAACAGCTAAGAGTATCCATCAAAACCACAGGCTGTATTCACAGTAAAAGGCACTCCAGCACATATTTTCACTGGAAAACACTAATTTTTGCAGCAAAGTGCCTTTCTGCCTTTTACGCCTGCAGAGTTCAAATAAAGGAATACTGATACTGTCTGAACAGGTGAGTGCTTTTGTAGCAATGTGGTTAATGGGAAATAAAACAATAAAAATATAAAGCAAGCAGCCTTCAAGCTTACCTCCCCAGATTAATGAGACACACTGAGAACAATTTGGAATTTATATTTCTTCAATAAATTGTCAATAAATACATTTTGATACAGTACCTACCACCTCTTAAATTGTAGGCTCAGTGCTCTTCCCTCGCTCTTACCGCTATTAAATGTAACATTTTTCTGTGTTGTTACTGTTGTAGGGGGCAAGCGTTGCAATGGACGGTCAGGTACCACGGGCAACGTTACAGACTCTACTGAGCTAAAACTAATTCCCAGTAAAGTGAAGACAAACGCCAGCTCTTCTAGGACTACGACAGTCTCCTGGGGTTGCCAATCTCCTGACAACGCGGGTATGAACAGCAGGATCCTTTACCTCTGCTCCCCTAAGAGGCCAAATCCGGGAAAGCGCATGGCAGACTCTATTTCATTATATATTAACCCTTTAGTGCCATAGGTTACTTAAGAACCCTCTAACAACGACAGAGCTGCTCTAGCTCAGCTGGAACACCCACCACAAAGCCCCTGACAACCACCTTTTTCCCTAGAGTAGGGGAGCACAGATCCTACACATAACCAATATTTTGAAACAAGATTTGTTCGCCACTAGTGGACTCGGCATCGGAGAGGCAAGGAAATTAACAGCAGCGTGCTTCATTTCCATGTGACTTCCAGCACAAGTTTTACTTGTTCATCAGTTGTACATTCATAATTAATAGAGTCTTTCCATTTTTCTAAGCTTTCTGAACCTTACTAGAATGTTAAAAGCATGTTAGCAAGTACACCCGCTGCTTATTATGCCAGTTGTCTGAGATGTATCCCTGGCTAGAGGTTACTGCCTCGGCCCAGCACAAAGGCTCCCCAAGCCAGTGAGAAGAGTCCAGTGACATTCAACAGGTTTTTAGTCTGGACTCTAATGCATCTTCCTGTGTCAGCAGCTGCAAGCCGTAGCATCACTCAGCTACAATTCTTCCTCCTTGTTCTTGAAGGAGCACCAAAAGGAGCAAGAAAGATGCAGCAGGAGCTGATTTCCAAAGGACATGTACTTGAGCAAATATACCTCCTTTAATACGTCTGCCTCCCCCACCATATTACATCTCGTTAGAACAGAGGCAATTACACTGTTTTAAAGATGACTCTTAAAAGCACTAAAGGCTTTTACCAGTTCTGAAGTACTTTTCCCTAACCTATCCGGGTCTGAAAAAACAAAGTCAATTTTGAACTGGATCCAAAATACAATCAAGTACCAAATGTCAAAGCAATTTTATGAATCAGAGTAATGGGGGTGATAATGCTGGGAAGAATAAAAGTAGATTCGACTATCTGTTTACAAATTAAAAGTTTCGTCTCCAATGCTTTCTGATCTGCTGCAGTTTTTGGAGGCCAGAGACTAGCTTTGGGTATCAATACAAATCCTGCAGCAAAATTAGGTTGTGGCCGGATATTTTCCCCAATGCAAACAACTTTCAATGCACTCTCAGATACAGGTTAACTTTAATAACACTGCATTCACAAAGCACTCACTCGGAATAGCCTTCCAAATGTATAACATACCACCGTAGCCCTAAACAAAAGGAGTAATGCATTTATACAAACTCATGCATAACTGTAGGGAAGCAATCCAGTCGGAATCCAAGGGATTAATTTTATTGGTCTTTTTGTTTTCCTTTTTGCTTTGCTTTTATTTTTTACAGGGGAAAGAACAGCAAGTAAAAAGCACAGAACTTCCTTAACTAGGCAGGTACATTTCAAGCTAAATTCTTGTTCTGATGACACCGCATCTCTGCGGGAGGTGGGACAGGTGAATCTACTGACTGCAGTCATATTCTCTTTCCCTGTGACTTACTTGTTCAATTAAGTCTGCAGCAGTATCAGATCTCTGCTGAGAGCCAGTGACAACCACACTAGCCTAAAATGGTGACATTCACATGTAAAGTCTACAGCTCTTAACACTGGACTCTGTGCATACTTGCAGCTGCAGCTTGCCCAACACTAACATGAGTAAGGCTTAGGATTTTCCATAGTGCTCAGAAGTACCCCTCATTGGCTTGCTCTTCATTTTCACATCTTTTGACACTTATTGTAGTGTCCTCAGGAAATGCTAGTGCACAGATGGACAGGATGTTGGCTCCTCTTCTGACTGCAAAGATGTAGGGGGTTAAGATATAAGAAAGGAAACTCTAACACCAGCATTCAAAAAATTCTCTAATTAACTGAACAGAGATGCTACAGCTGAGTCAGGAACTTAAAGACTTCCTTCCCCTGCCCCCCCTCCCCATTTAAATTTCTTCTATGATCTGCCCTCAAGTCATGCTTTCAAAACTATTCCCCTTACTTTTCCACAGGAGTTGTCATAAACTACCACAACTTCACAGCCAAATAGGGGCATTTAGGTATAGACTTATGCTGGGAGCAGCCTTGAGGTGCGCCACCTAAAGGGCAACTCTTAGATGGATCAGCCCTGTTTAGGGCTACCTGACAGAGACAGCTATACACATTTATCACCTCGGGCGACAGCACAGCTCATTCTGTAATTGCATTTAGCTATTGCTGTCTGTTGCTGTAAAGAAAATCAGGTCGCAACCATGACTCTGTGCAGCTCTCTTGTCCCTGGATAGACTTCTCCACCAGGCAGGCTTTTTGTGTTGTCTTCCTTTCACATTGTGTGCAAGGCAGCGGCCAGTGAAACAATCTGCTAAAAAGGGTCTTCCTAAAAAACATTTGTTTTTCATTNAAAAAAGGGTCTTCCAAAAAAAAATTTTTTTTTAATAAAAAAAAAAAAAAAAAAAAAAAAACCACACCACACCACCACAAAACAACATAGGAGATAATGAAGAACCTGTCCCAAAACCCAGTATGCCAAAAAACAAACAAACAAACAAAAAAGTATACTGTTGTAAGCAAAGAAATAATAACAGAAACAAATAATGGTAGGATAAATAAATCAGATGACTGAAATGAAGACTGTCTTTACAAATTGTAGATTTCATGCCTCAATGGAATTAAAATTGCTCTAAGCATTAATTGCTTCGAGGGTCCAATTAAAAGGATTCAATAAGCAACCTTCCTTCAGATCAGATTTTTTTACTGTAGCTAATGCAGTTGCAGAAAATGGTTACAACTTTCTTCTCAAAACAGTCTCTCACAATTATCTCGGTCAAAATTAAAACTTTTTCAAATGTTCCTATACCGCATACTCCCATAACACTCACATAACTTTATTCTGCCTGCCCGAACAAGATGAACACTTTAGAAAGAAATATCTGCTACCATCGCCCTGTCCATTTAAGTGTCACACTTCCAAAATGCATATGCTGATCTTCTCACTGAAGGCAAAAGATATTTTTATATTAATTTCAGTGCAAGAAGACACAAAAGTAGGGGATCATTTTCCTCATTCCTAAAGACTATTTTGAAGGTCCCAATTTCAAGTTTTCTGAGTTTCCTCATCAACCACTAAGTTAGCAAAAGCCAAAGTCTTCAATACATCATGAGACCAAGTCCAAGGGAAAAGAGATTCTAGGGAAGAGAGATTCTAGATTTGCTGCTTTTTATTCCTTGAGATCCTGATAATCTGCCATCTTGCAGTCTTCACAACTTTTAATGGAAAAAAAGTGCAATGACAGACAGAATACCCTTCAGAAAATAAAAAGCACCAGTTCTAGACATACAAAAAGAAGCTTCCAGGTTTCTCACACGTTTCCATGTGGGGCGATGGGGGGGCTAAATCAGTAAAAAGTGCGTTTCTTGATTATGTAAAATAAAATTAAAATGCCTCTGACACATCATCTATCCTTCAAGTTTTCAAGGTATGCTGAGTGAAGCAGTTCACAACAGAACAGACTGCACACCAATCTATCACACTTAAATGCAATCACAGTCAAACATAACATCAGCTAGTGCCTACACTACAGAGATGCATTTAATACTCCCCAGTCAGCAATCAACCTTTTCCACATTTGATCATAATCACAATGAATCGTTTCATTTTAATGCTTTGTTTTCCTTTTCTTATCCCATGGCAGTTTACCGTGCTTTTTAAATTAGATATTAAAAAAGAAAAAAAAAAATCCCCTTTTCCAATTTTATTCCTGTGTGTAAGTAGAAAGCATGTTTTAAAGAAATATAAATTACTGAACATATTTTCTCACCTGTTGCAGTCCACGTGGAGCAGAAGGTGGGATGCACTAAGTGACACAGCAATCTTGTGCCACTGTCCATCTGCTAGACGGTACGGGAACACCTCTGTTCTTGACTTCCCATTAAACCTGTAGTGATATCTGATCTCATCCCGTAGGCCGCTGCTCTCCAGTTCAAAATAGCTGTATTTAAAACACGAAGAAGAATCAGTTCCATTTTTTGGTTTATTCATTGCTTCTGTCACTTTCTTCTTTCTTCGTAGACTTCTTTAAGCAAACGCCACATGGAAGGTCACAATCTAAAGAGGTTACTCAGCACGGATTAGCTACTAGCTCATTTTTTAAAAGAGGCAGAGAGACAAGACTATACATTCAGTGCATTACAAAAACAGCAATACCATTTACACAAAACCAGCTCACATTCAAAACACCATTTGATAGTCCTGGAAATTGAGGTCCTCTTTTTACCCAAAGTACAGGTTAAAATACAAGAACATGATCCTTATTCTTTTCACCAAAATGTTTTGTATGAACGCAGGATTCGTAGGAAACGCCTAAACAAAAAACTGTACATATCATTACCAATGAACAAACAAAAAGCCATTAAGGTAAGAAAGCACCAGGTAATCATTATATTTGTATTTACTTTTTAAAAAACTCTTTACTTTTGGGACTCCCCTACACGCGACTGTACTTAACTCCTTTTCTGACTTTTATTGTTACAGCTGTAATTGTTCAGCTTTACAAGGGAACCAAACCTCCTGGCTAGATTAGGTGTCTCAACACCTGGCATACACAACCAAAACCTTCAGACAGTTGTCACCAGAGGACAGTCACAGGAGAGCTAACAAAGTACGGCTGTTAACCGGCTTCATGCCGGCGGGAGGTACCAATTCTTCTTCCAGGCTGAATTAAGCCCTTACAGGCGGTAGCACACTGGCAGGGTAAACAGTGAAGCCGCCTCTTGGACCTCAGACCACACAGAGTGTTTACAGCATATCAAATCAAGGCTCTCTCTTTCCTGCTAAAACGAAGCCCTGGATATAGAAAGAAGGAGATGCAGACCTCCTGTTATAGCAGAAATAACTCTACAACTAAGTGCAGACATTAGGTTGTCCAGCTAGTCCCCACCCGCATCTACCTCCACAGTGTCATGTTTTTCCCTGCTGGACAATGCCAATTTAACATGGCAGTTGAAAGATGCTAGTTTGAGGTTAAAAAAAAACCAAAACACCAAACAAACAACAACATAATAATAATTACAGTAATGAAACCCACTTCCAAAAAGTAAATGCAAAAAAAAAAAAAAGTATCCAGGTGCCAATTTTCATTTTCACACAAGCCTTTTACACTGCTCGGCTGCACACAGACCTTAACATAGCCAGGGTGCACAAGCATTACATGAGGTGCGTACACTTCAGCACGAATAGCTCTTACCAGTGAAGTGGAGGCTTTTTAGAACATAACAGAAAAACAGAGTTCTTTGGGAGGAACTTACTTGTGAGATAAAACACTAGCTGGGAACACGCGCAAAAGATCGCAACAGACTGGGAAGGGGAATACCAAGACAATAAACCTTGACCAAAAGCGAAACTCGGGCCCTCCTCCATCCTGCCAATGCCTTGCCATTACATTTTTCAAGCAACGTGCGAGCATTACCAGGTCCCGAATCAAAGACTCAAGTGGCAAAGGAAAAACCGTCACAGGCAGATAAAGGCAAAACCAAAACTGAATGAAAACGCAGCAGGCATACATACAAATAAAAAAACCACACAGTACTTAGTGGAAAAAATACGGAAGGCTGGTGTTGTGAAGGAACTGGCCCGCTTCATGCGCATAAAGGCACAAGGAGGGCAGAGAAACAGGAATTTTCTAAACAGGAGAGCAGAATGTTGATTAACGACTATCACCAC
>WAAD01024990.1:131713-171861 GCA_013389945.1 Fregata magnificens
CCCCCCCCCCCCCCCCTCCCCCCCCCCAAAACCCCCCCCCCCCCCCCCCCCTTAAAATATCTAAATTACATTCGTAAGAAGTCTGGAGAGAATTTTTTTAATGGTTTTATTTTGATGCTCAGTAAGAGCACAGTCAATATACAGAAGATATAGAACGCTGCTGGCGTTTTCAAGCCAGGAAAGCACTAGGACAAGTACTGCCAATGAAGTCATACTTACAAAGTTAAACGTTTCATAATTGCCATCTGCTGTCAAAGCACAAAAGGAAGCCATTAAAGAGACTTACTTTCTCTCTTGTTCAGATAAGCAGCACTGAGGCAGAAAACTTCAAAAAAATGAGGGAAAGCTACATAACATTCTAGTATCTCTCTCACACACAAAGTATTTGTACAAATATATATATATATATTTACATGGTTGATCATAGAAGCTTAAGAGCCTGAGAGCAAGACAAGCTCCTGTTGCAGGAAGCACATCGCTTCCTGCAGTCATTCTTCATAATCCCTTATAGCCACAGAGCTAATCGCTTACTACACAATGTTTTGTTTGTTAATAAAAAGGCAACAGTCCAGCTCTGGAAAGGTCAGTCAGATACTGTACTTAATCACATCTCTGCTCTATTATCTGAACAGCATCGGAAATTGCAAAGCAACGTAGTTTGTCATCTGACAAGCTTTAGTGTCAATAGTTACTTCAGGACTAAAACCAGCTTGTTGCTTATGCACCGAGTTTGTTGGCAATCTCCTGACTAATTTATATAATACAGAAGCAACTAGTTAAAATTTACTGTGAAAGCCAGTAGTAACATTTTTATCCATGTACACCTAATGCACGGCTAAGTACCACAGGACTGTATAAAACCCCGCGTTTTACCTCTTCAGTGACAGGAAAGGAGGATGACAGCAGACAAATTCTGCACCTGTTTTTCACCACCCTTCAACACGTGCAAATCGGAAGCAGTTACGGTCAAACATCAGTAAACAGTCCACAAAAGCCCGACAGAGGAAACTGCCTGGATTAGCCCAACATATGTCTACCTCAAGTATTTAAAAAATGCAAGGCAATTTAAACCAACACTCTTGCATTGATTTTTTTTTTTTTTTTTTTTTTTTTTATNTGCACAAATTCACATCGAGGTCTTGACTATGCACACACTTCACCGTGTTCACAGTTCAGAAGATGTAGTTGTCTTTTCTCTACCAGAATATAATTCATGTGCAAATAGCTTTCTCAATAGCAAACATCATCTTTTCTTTCCTCCTCCCACCAGACTCTAGAGGAAAGCCTCTTCAAAAGCGATGACACAAACGCCATTCACTCCTGGAAATAAACGCGTCTGCTCTGTGTTGAAGTTCTAATCCGCAAATTGCGGAATGGAAGACAAATGAGTGGAAAACCATAAGCTTAGGCAAGAAATCATCAACCTGTGAGAAAGTAATTAGTAAAGCCAGAGAAAATAAATGGATTTATTTTTTTTTTAAGATCGATCTCATCTCTGACTTGAAATGCCATTGCACAAGTTTTTATCTACTATAAACCAACAGGTAAACAACAGGGGGAAATTAACAGAAGCTACCATACAAGAGGCAAGAAAATGAACTAATCTTTGCCAGGTGTTTTGTAGGTACTTCCCAGTACTTTGCAAGGAAGAAGAAAACATAGGAACAGAATGAGTCAGGGTTCCTGAAAGGACTGCAGCATCTGGGACCGCCTGAATAAATGTATCATCAGTAGGCAAGTGTGAACCTTCAACGTGGCCATGAGACCCATATCAAAAGCCCACGGGAGATCCCCGAGTATTACAACCAGTTCTGCTTCTGCATCACATCTGCATGAAGCCTGTGTGTCAACTTGCCTCTACAGCTAGCCCCCTGCTACCCTCCTCGAGACCTTTTCCAAGAGAGAGAGATGTGAGACAGTAATCTACTTGTCAACTTGTTAGCACCGAGTGACGGTTTCTTGTTTTATTTGTTATTTCTCGATGAGGATTTCTTTTTTTACATTTTTTAAACAGGCATGATCAAAAGTAACATGCATTTTGACAGATGAAATTCTCAGAACACATGTATTAAGAAAGCTCACTGTTTATGGAACAGCAATACAATATGACCTTGGCTCAACTTTTCCCACTACTAGAATGTCCATATTTACTAAGCATGTAAGCTACTGCTGGCTTCTTTTATACAATTATAGAATTCAAATGCTTTTTATAGGTCTGTCCGCAGCCTCTCATTCAAATCCCAACGTGTAAGAGAAAACCATGTTGCTAAATTCAGATTAATTTTATGCACATCAAAAAAGTCGGGCTATTTTAAGATCACGCAAGGTGCTTTACAGAAGGACAATATGATTCCACAATCAACTCAAGATGCTTTACAATTCTTTCTGACAACTTTTGCAATCCCCGTGTACCTCACACGCGAATATTGTTATGAGAGGATAAAGCCTGCCTCAGTGATGGTTAATGCCTCGCCTGCCCTCTTCTTTTGGTCACAGTCATAGTGAATATTTAACTGTGCATTTGACAGCTCATTTCAGTTCCAGATCAGGAGAAAAAGGTGTCTAAAAGTATACTGTAAGTTGGAAACGGCTGCTGTGGATGTAATGACAAAAAAAATTGGAAAAGTCATTATCAACATTAAATAAGAGCGTGTAAGACATTTGAAGCAGAAGCAGCGAAGTATTTCTATAAGGCGAGTTGGCTTAATCCACCATCTCCATTAAAGAAACATATTCATCTATCCGTCGTATCTACCACAGCAGTGATCTTAACCTGTGACAAACACCACCACGTTCCAGTCAAAGATTTTACTGCTGTGAGGTTGTGGAAGTGGTGAAAGGAGGGAGGGCTCACAGACTCCAAATAAGACACGACCCCAAGAAGAGCTCTGGGACACATGTCCTTCTGAATCTCCTTAGTGTATACAGCACTTTTTGTTCTTATCTTTACAACGCTAACACCTATCACGAGACACTAAAATATCCCCCAATAGAAGACAGGGCACCATCTGGTAAGCACAATACTGATTAAATCCTCTGATAAGAGCTCTAAGAACTAAAGCAAAACTGCTTTTTTGCATTCAATTCTGGAAATCTTCTCCTTTATCACTTTCAAACATAAGTAAAGCAGAGTTATCATTCTGACTTTACAACTTCCGTCATCCCTGATCAGGTGCCAAATGAAGCCCCACAGCCTCTTTCAAGGAGCAGCACCAGCACTTATACAGCAGATGCTCTTAGAGCTACTGAACAGATGTCCCAGGGCAAGGCAGCAGGCACAGATGGCATCCCTACAAATATGTACAAACTTGGGGTTGCCATCTAGTCAACACACTTGTGCATCTGCTTAACACTGTGTAGGAGAAGGTCACAAAACCACAGGAGTTCAAGGATGGCAGCACCATTCACCTTGCACATGCTGCAGCAACACTATGATGTCAGGTCTCTCAACTGCTGGGAAAAAAACCCACTGCCAGAAAAATCAGGCTGTTAGTTATTGAACAGAAGCTTCTGGAAAGTTCTGTCAGTCTGGTCAAGGCTCAATTTCTTATATTTTTTGTAGCAAGGCAAACACAAGGGAAGTTCAGAGACCAGCCCATTTGATGTCATCAGCTAGAAGTTTGGGAAGCTTCTGCACAAATTTGCCTACTTGGACATGTTTGTGCACATAGCTTTTTCATTTCACAATAGCATCGTGCCAAGCAGAATATCAGAACACGTAGTGATGTTTAATGATAAAAACGGCTTCAGGCAAGACTGTGCTTCAGCATTTTTGCAGAAACACTTCTCGATGTATTCAGAGACAAACAGCCAGCGAATCTGCATCCGTTTTCATGCAGATTTCAGGATTTTCAATCTACAGAGATTCTGCGATGAATCACAGATCATTGCACTTTTGGCCTTTCACTGTTCCTTACCGCTGATTGAGCCTGGGTGCGCAGTGGTACACACAGCAAATTGTTATTTTGGTTGTGCTGCCAAGTGCCTTAGCCTGGACAGCACCATAAAGGAAACTGAAATCTCGTTCTAACACTCGCCGGTGGAAAGCAAGTCGGGCCAAGAGCGTGCGCTGGGTACGCTATGCTGCAGATAAGCTGGCAGGCATATGCCCAAGACCATCGCCACTGTCAATGAAGCCATATAGAGCAAAAGCAGTGCCTCTGAAACAAGAGAGGCATCTGACTTCAAACAAAAGTAAACGCTCACCTTGCAGTTGTCACCACGGTCCTGTACGGATGCAAAACTAGAACAAAGTCACAGCTGTCAAGGCAAATATTTCAGTTGCTTCCACAGGCACTGTTCTCGTACCCTAGTTACTCTGAAGTGACAGGGTAAGATCCCAAGCTCTGAAGCATTATGTGTTGTCAGACACTCGATTTTGAAGAAATGCTCTCACACGCTCAAGTGTACAGATCTAGTCCTCCGCTACATATGCATACTTACAACCCATACAAAGCTACTTGTTATAGTTAGTTTAAATATGGCCAGATCGAGAGGCTGCACAGCAAAACCATAAATGGCAAATCTTCACTTACGTGGCATTAAAGACTTACTACTGTGGCAGAGATTACGCGCTGATATCATCAAAGCTTATGAGCAAAATCAGACTGCCATCAGGTAGCACAAAAGCTGTTGTGAACAGAAGAAGGATCATGTGTGACAATGAAGGTATCTTGCTGAAAAATCAGATTAACTTTCTACAAAAGAAAATGCAAAAGCTGAATCCCGTATGTTGCACAAAGGCTCTATCATCACCTACTGCATTCCAAAAGTACGCCTCCTATACAAGCAAATCCAAAATAAGCCAAAATAAGCCAAAACTTAATATTAAATTCTTTCAAATCTCTCAAGTAAAAGCCTGAAAGTTCAACTTCAGTGTGCTGTCGGCTACCTAAACAGGATTCTTTCAAACACTTGTGTCCTTTCATTTCAAACAAAAGGAGCTAAATCCAGTCAATTAAACAACATTTTTCCATTCGGACCACTCTGAGGACAAGGAGAATCATGTTATATCAGCCTAGCTTGAAACTTTTAGCAATAAAAACTCCCACACTGCCATTTTTTGTAACAAACATTTTGTCTTTTGTTCTACAAATCTTCTACATGGCAGCTGGGCATGCAAGCTGCAAGGCATTAAGCATTTATGATGCTCAAAATATGCATTTGTGTACCTGCAACTAGGCAAAGGTCATCCAAATATAAATTTACTTTCTTCTTTGATCATACACAGAAAAAAGTAACCCCAATTTCTGCCTGCCAGCTAAAAGACAGCTTGAGTCAGAGCTGGTACAAAGCAGCTACTCATTTTCATGGCATATGTTGTAAGGATTGACCTTAAGCATTCTTGTTTCCATTTCATATGTCTAAAAATCTGTCTTCACTGTGGCTGCTACCTGTCTACTATCTGAAAAAGACCTGGTCTCTCCCCTATTCATAGTAAACCAAGTAGGTAGTACCACAGTGCACCGAAAAATTGTAGTGCATCTTAGCAGGCTTCAGAGCTAGCACAGTCAGCAGGACAGAAAAGAGTCTATCATTTGAGTAAGGTGAAGTCATGACTCCTTAGCTGCTATCTCAAAAAAGAAAAAAAAAAACCCCACCAAAAAAACCCCAAAACAAACCAACAACACACACCACCCAACACATATATATATGTGCATGTCCTCATACACATATACACACAAACACCTACAAGAACCAAGACGCCTCTACTAAAGGTGGGTTTCTGCAAGAAGTGGCCAAGTAATGGGAGAAATTTGATCGTATTCCCTCACAAAAAGCAGAGGTTGGTCTTGCACTAAGGCACGCAGTCTAGTGTAACCACTCCTGAAAGAGACGGCCTCGCTCTCCTGCCTGCTTATTCCTACCTCATCCTTTGCATCAGTTGCAGTAAGATGCTAAAGTTGCATCCTTTAGCTGTTCAGTTGCAGTAAGGCATGTCAACGCAATGAACTAGTCTGACAGAAAAGTAACCTGACAAAAGAAAAGAATCTATTTTTTTTACGTATCACCGCTCCAAATCCAAGTCACCTCAAACTCACGCTATCACTGTAACTCCAGCAAGGAACGCAATCCACAGTAGTGGATCTGAAGTAATCCTTGAAGGACTCATCACCCATAACCCTTGACCAAAGGTCAGTTTCCCCAGCGCACCAGTGGACCATTTGCAGTCCACAAAGCATTTGTATCTGAGGACTTTCTGAATGGGGGCTGTTGATTTTTTAAGGCTAACCCGGGACTGTGAGCTGGCATTAGCTCAGGGATCACTGTGGGTACGCAGAAGCCTGGAGCTGCCAGTGTGACCAGAGAGCCTCCAGCAGAGCTGTAACCAAAGCCGAGCACAGCCCTGGTCCCTCCCTCCCTCATGCTCATCGCTGCAGCAAGAACGCAGCTCAGGGGATCCCCAAATCCATAATCTCTAAATATCAGGTTTTAATAAAACAAAAGAGGATAACATAGCCTTTTAAACTAATGAGGTCTGCCACCTGAGTCAAACTACAATATTTGAAAACAAATTACCCTAATTGCTGTGTCCTTACAAGGAAGGTTCCTCCCTCTGATCCTGCTCCCAAATTCAACAGCTTTTCAGGGATTTCTTACGTGATGACAAAATTCCACACATTTCTACTAGATTCCCGGCACAAAATCTTTTCCTTTCCACTCTCTCTCAGGGCCCAGCCACGTGTCTGCTCCCCGCCGCTCTCCGGACATCCGCAGTCTCCGCCTGCCCTGCAGGCCTCCTTCCTCGCCTCCTTCCTCCCCTCCTTCCCTCCCCACTGCCACCGGAGCACTGGCAGTTCCCACCGCCCGCCATCATGAGCGCCGGCACTGCGACCCTCCTTCCCTTCAGAAGGCAGTACCCAGGGCAAGGAAAGCACACAGGCATCGTTACTAAATGGCAAACAAAAAATAAAAACCAGACACATCACCCAGCCTGATGTCCAACCAAGCAAATGACCATCTATGACTAAACCGTTGCGAACATCTAACTATCTTATTAACTAGGAGAGTTACATTCTTCATGTAACTACCGCGAGTACTAGCGTGAGTACAAGCCCAAATTCAGCAGACACGGTTTTCAGAAAGTTGCCTTCGGTGTAAGTTTGGGACGTTTTGGCGCTTTGGCTATATCAGAGGGTCATAAAACAAGCAAACAGAATAACTCAGCATGTTGGAGAAGACTCCGGCAGGACCCACACGTCTTGCTCCTGGCTGACCACAACATTTCTGCACTGTCCAAATTCAGTTTTAAAGAGTTTCAAACTGTCAGCCATTCTGCTCCAATTGCCAACAAGGTCCAAGCAATGTGTTCCAACAGCTGGTTATCAGCAGCATGTTAACGCTTCAGAGAGACTACAATCGTCAGCCTAGGGTACATAAAACACCTGCTCTCAGCAGGGAGCCTCAAGATGGAAGGCAGGTCCTCAGCAGTAACTCTTCTTTCACAACACTTAAATCACTGGAAGATGTACAGAACATAATAATTCTGCCTCACTTTCCTCTTTTGCATACTTTAATCCCGGGCACAGAAGCAGGTGGACACCCCCCCCNTGCCTCACGTATTTCACCTCACCTCATTCAGAGGGAGGGAAGTAAGGCTGGATCTTTATATTCTCTGTACAGCTTTCCAGTTCAGCAATTCTACATATAAATATTAATGAAGATGTGACCTTTACCCTAAAAGAAAAAGGTTAATGGCTACATTTGCAAAGTTTTTCCTCCCCTTTTTGAATACTGGGCATCTCAGAATCCAATATGCATATACACGTCTTGCAGAGAAGAATCTAAAAGTTAGCATGGAGTAAATCCAATCTTTCAGGTTTACAACTGGGGTCAGAAGTCACCTGCATAGGTTTCTTTTCATTAATTAGGTTTCAGTGTTTAATTTAACTAGCTTGTTACCCTTCTGTGGTTTTTATCAAACATATTACAGCCTGGTAGCCTTCCAACTGTTATTTGTTAGCATACAGCCTTCTATCTGCTCCGCAACAATCTCAGAAGTTGTTTGTGGTGTCACTGGGGGGAAGTATTCAACAATGTACTAGAGTCCCATGCCTGTGTCCCCTCCCCACCCAAAACTGACTTGCTAGGAACAAAAATCTGTCACTATGATCTTAACGCATTTATCAGAATCCCCCTGAATATTTATACCAATACAGCTCGCTGTTACATAGCGAAGGGCCAAATTCTCCGCTTGATAAATCCATTTCACTATAGCAGTACAATTAGCTTGCAAGTTTCCAAATATCTGGCGTGGCAGAAGTTTTCTCTAGTCCAGGTCCTAGCCACAGGTTATAAGCATAAAAACAAAGAAAAAAAGAAAAAACAACTCAGAAAATTCAGAAAAAAAAAAAATGAAGTTTTCAGTGCTCCCTATAAGAAAATCTTAGAAACATTAATCTTATGACGTGCTCTCTACTTCTATCATGGTGGGATCTCCCACTTTGAAACGCTCTTCAGAAAGAATGACAACACATGGATACAAAGTTAGTACTAATAAACATGAAGGAAACAGGCGAGAGACACGGGACACACACAAAATAGTAAGGAGGAACAAGCAACTTGACATTTTACAGAACAGTTAGTTTTTCATCCTGCCTCTTTAGTAACCAGTAAGAGTAACAAAAGCAACAATGACTTCTTGGGTAAGGCAAGGGGAGCGACGGGAAACAACACACAAAACTCAGGGACCTTGAAAGATGCACATAACGAGGCCTTGAGGAGAAGGTCAATAAGGGCATTATCCTATTTCTTATGGGTAATCCATGGGTAACGGCTCCTCTGCTTACTAGTTTAGTTTTCACTATTCTGCATTACAATAACAAATTTCTCTGCTTTCCACAAAAATAAACCAATGGTTAAAAAGAAAATCTTTCTTCGGAGGGCAGCTTGTTACAGAGCAAGTAAATACCCAACAGGTTACTTTCAAAGAGTCAAAGGGAATTTTGCCTGATGAAAGATTAGAAAACCTGATCCAGAGTTATCACCTCCCTTGTCATGACCAGATGACGGCTTGGCGGCCAGCTGCCGGTTATGTGTAACAAACTGTAAAGACTGTATTTCCTCTTCCGTCCTTTCAGGTAAGTACCAGAGTCCCAGGTGACGCGTACTTGTGCTACTCGTCTGATCTGAGGAGGTTCAGATTTGTACATTGGCAGAAAAATCATTCTGGCCTCAGTACTTCCTGATACCTTAGGCCTACCACGTTTAGACACGAGTAGTGGTTCAATGGTGGCTACCTCCAAAAAAACCCCCAGCAACTGAAAGGTCATTATTGAAAGTTTGGGCAGTAAATGATTTGAAAAATGTTATAAGCTAGTCAGTGGGGCAATCACTCACCAACAGAACGCTCGCCACTCTTTTCCAGGTGCCTTACCTATTGTTTCCGAGCACCAAAACCCTTAGAATGCATTCGAAGTACACAAATGCTTTCCTTTCCCACTCACTATAATTCATTATTTTTATAGACGAAGTACAGAAAGAGTTTATGGCCTTTTTTTTTTTTGGTTTTTTTGGGGGGGAGGAGGGGAGCACAATTTTCACATCAACAAGAAAAGAAAATATTAAAGCAGTCAAGTGCTTTTAAATTGTGCCCCAGAGTAGCCAGGAAATCAGAGTCGGCTCCAGTATTTCAAAGAACATTAGCCTGGGTACCTGAACATCCTTGACAGATTTCTCCAGATACCGCTCTTGGCCAGCAGTGGGAAGGATCCATCAATATACCTCCAACCCAACAAGTAAACAGCACAAAGGCAAAGCTGACTCCATCTGATTTATGTTCTTGGGCTTTGGATCATGCAAGGCCAGAGCAGGTGAGGAGCAGGCAGACGACTTTGGGTGAAACTGTATTAAATCAATGTTGAAATAAGGATTCATTATGGGTGGGATTTTAAACATCTCGATGGCCTTTTCCAAGTGTCTTGGCCGTCTGAAGAGTCAAAGGTTGTGAGAAAAATAGCTCACAAAGATCTTGCAGGAAGATCTGGCTACCATAATTCTCCAGTAAAGAACATAGTTTCCACCTTCTGCATCCCCAAGTAACATGTTTGCCCATCCTGTATTACATTTTGCTTTTTATAGTTCAGGAAAAAAAAAAAATTACAATCTTCAGATTTACCCCTGTATTCCAGATAACTATGTACACAATCTGCACATGCTACCAGACTGTTCAGTTAGACTTAATCTGTGTTAATTAAGCTTTCCGTTTTCCAAGCCGTATTTTAATATATTTGGATCACGAAAACAAAGTCTTTATCATCATTAAGCTGATTCAACAGGATAAAATACTAACAAAGGTGCATTTATCTTCATGGTAGTGTAAATCCTGTCCATCAAACGATGATACAAATTAACAGCAACTCTCTAATTGTTGCAAAATGTCCATTTAGTATAGCAAAACAGCATATCTGAATTAGTGACTTCAAGAAAAGTTGTATTCACCTTATTTTAATACCTTTATCTTCAGAGTTCCATGGTATCAATGGAAAATAAAATGCTGCCAAAAATTTACTAGGGAAATGAAATATAAACCAAGCATGCTATGTATTGCTACCTTATGGCGATCATCTCCACTACATACATCATGCAAAAATGCCTTTTGAACTAGTTATGCTGTTATGCTGGCATATGTAGCTTAGAATATATGTGTGTCTGTGTGTGTATGTGTACCTATACACACACCTTTTTGTCGCTTGGAATAAAACCTATTTGTCAACTATTAAATCCGTGCGCAACAAAAAAGACATCTCCTATAAAGGTATGACCTCTCGCACCAACAGCTAACACAGCTTCTTTTATTCAGGTGTTGTTGACCTCCTGCGTGTTCTGAAGTCTTGAACTTTTAACTTTGCCGCTTTTGGTATGCTGGTAAGTTAAAAACCACTATGTCCTTAACTACAATATCTTCTATTTTGTGCATAAGGGAAGAGTTCTTGGCTTTTCCATAGTCAAAAACTATACTGGTTAGGTAATAAATGCACCCTTATACTTGTCCCATAGCTCTCAATCATGCTGAAGCATAATGATGTTTCTTACTATTCTCTTTGCGTTTCTATTTGCATAGACACGTGGAAGGTTGAAAAAAGCTTGACAAAAAAACTTGACGTCACCAGGACAGAACCATGATAATTATCAAAAGCTTAGTAGGAGCAACAATTTTAAAAAGGCTCCCCCTTTGTCAAGGGCCTGCACCCATTTCAGTTCACCTGCAAAGCTAAAGGCTACGGTGACCCGACCAGTTAGAGCAACATCAAAAAAAATATCAAGCTGAAAGTTCTGCTATTACATTGATCGTAATGTAAGCAGGGTCCTCTTCAGCAGTGCCCCAAATCTTTGCTCTCTACTCCTCATCAATGTTAAAAAGTATTTTCTCCACTGTCATCCACTTTATTAATCTCTGTCATCACAGACCTAAAGGTTTGAAAGCACTATACTTATCAAGGTCCAAGTAGGCAACCTGAAAAACTAGAGAAACAAGCAGTAACTCTGTTTTAAGTGGTACACACAAAAAAAAAAGGTGTGCTGGTTTTGGCTGGGATAGAGTTTATTTTCTTCGCAGGAGCTAGCATGGGGCTACGTTTTGGATTTGTGCTGAAAACAGTGTTGGTAACGCAGGGACGTTTTCATTACCGCTGGGCAGTGCTCACACAGAGCCAAGGCCTCTTCTGCTTCTCACCCCACCCCACCAGCGCACAGGCTGGGGGGGCACAAGAAGCTGGGAGGGGAGACGGCCGGGACAGCCGACCCCAACTGACCCAAGGGATACCCCACGCCATACAATGTCATGCTCAGCATATAAAGCTGGGGGAAGAAGGAGGAAGGGGGGCACGTTCAGACTGATAGCGTTGGTCTTCCCAAGTCACCGTTACGCATGATGGAGCCCTGCTTTCCTGGAGATGGCTGAACACCTGCCTGCCAGTGGGAAGCACTGAATGAATTCCTGGTTTTGCTTTGCTTGCGTGCGCAGCTTTTGCTTTACCCATTAAACTGTCTTTATCTCAACCCGCGAGTTTTCTCGCTTTTACTCGTCTGATTCTTTCCCCCATCCCACCGGCGAGGAGTGAGCGAGCGGCTGTGTGGGGCTTAGTTGCTGGCTGGGGTTAAACCACGACAGAAGGATAATTGCAGTAGTCCATCTGACATTCAGAATGTAACAGCAGTCATTAGCAACGCTGGACATGCCTGTTTCGAGTCTTACATAGAACTACACAGACTGAAACTACCTCGGTTACTACACAAAACCACAAAGGCTTAAGTGAGACTAGCACCCAATCCTTCAACTGTATATATTTTTAAACAGTTGTCTATTAATTTGAAATACTAGAGGCAACCTCAGTGCCAAGAAGGACATCAGCAGTGCATTTTGTTCAATCAAGATTACTCCTGCACAGCACATCTCTCTACGAGCCTCTGTCTCTGCCCGTCAAGATAGAGGAGTTAAGCAGCTAAACTCAGAAGAGGCCATATCTAAAAATCCACATGCCTTGCTTGTATAATCATCACTGCCTGTCTAGTTTGACCTTGGGTTTTGCTCACTGCATGCATGTGTCCCTACATGTGACAGTGCTCCTCTGTCAATGGCTCTCCTCAATGTCCTCTTTCTCAAAACAAAAGAAAAAAAAAAAAAAAAAATCCCTTAACATGGCAAACTGATCCTGTTAACCATGACTTCAGAGAGCTCCAATGGCCTGGAAAAGCCTGGAAGAATTAAAAAGTAATGACAAAAGGAATGATCGAGCGAGAGAAGGAAAACAGGAAGAGTTGGAGGGAGGGATCTTCTTATGCTGAGACAATGGCCTGGAAAATGAAAGAAGGAATAAAGTAAAAAAAGAGACCAATAAGAAAGTAGAAGTGGCAGCAAAGTATGATGATAGAATAAGGAAGTAGCAGGGTCCTCCCCCTAGCTATCCTTGTCCAGACATCTCTGCTGTTGCACTGGCAAAAGCCATCATTGCCGATGTGGTCATAATAAAGCCACTGCCTACTCCGTCATATACTTTCTCACCAAAAGGCAAGAAATTGGGCTAACGGTTGTGTATCATGTACATGATTAACAAAATTAAATACCAATGGGATTTTTTTTTTCCCTAAAAGAAATGCTGCAGAATGACTGGTATTAGGTTCGAAATGGGAGCAACCAAAGAACAGCCTATTACTTATATTAAAACAGAAAGTCAGACGAGATACAGAGGTCCTTCAAGCCCTAAGAAATTATGAAAAAAAGCATTCGCAAAGTTACAAGTAGGAGACCATTTGATGCAACACACGCTTCGAAACATTAAAAATTCATTGGAATTGTATTATGGGCCATAATACAAGGTACATTTTTTTTTTTTTTAAAATAAGCTGATGTCTGCTACTATAATAGCTAATGAAAAAGACCTCTTTTTTTCCCTCCTATACTGACAACAACAACAACAAAAAGGAAAAAAAAAAAAAAAAAAAGACACACACATGAAATAAGAATATCCTGTATTTCTGCCAGGAAGAAAACATACACCCCACCATACCGAAACACAAGTAGCTTAATAGCTTAATTGCTGAATTTCAAAAAAACATATTATTTTAAAATGTTATAGAACATAGTGAAGCAGGAAACATTTAAGTTTAACTTTTACGAAAAAGCAAACTCCAAAGCGCATATGATAAACTAGTAAGGGAAATTGCATTACAAGGTTTGTAACTTCCAAAGTGCATTGCGTCGATACTACATTGGTTTTGATCCTTCCGTTTAAGTTAATTTATTTTACGGGCCAGCATACGTAAGTTATGCATTCCTCCTGCAACAAAAAACAACTAGCAAAAAGTAGCAAATTGCAGACTATGAAGAAAGGCTTTAACTTACACATCAGATTGTACATCTACCATCTCAACACATTGTCAAAATGGACCACTGAGTACTCAGCACCTTTTATGTTGCTACTGCTACAAGAGAGAAACAATTTGCTCTTACCTCTGCTCTAACTCTCGGATGGACAGTATAACTCCAGAAGTCGATGCCTTCTGTTGCAGGGTGGCCAGAAACGTGAACTCACTTTTATTCCGGAAGAGCTGAATCAACTTCTCACTCACGTGGGGCGCTGCATGGATTTCTCTTTCTATATCTAAGCATTTTTANNGCGTCATGGTTTTTTTTTTTTTAATTAAAAAAATTTTAAAAAAAAAAAAAAAAAAAAAAAGGGAAACAACAGTCCAGTAAAAATACTAAGTCAGAAAGATTCAGATTACATTTTTCATTTTCCCATCAATATTTTTCATTTTCGAGAGTCATCTACCATGCTCCACCACTGCATTTGTTCCATGAAAAAAACCAAATGCCATCTCTGTCAGCATGCCCACTTGTCACTTTGACAAGTTCACAACTGGTCAGCTACTGATTTTCTGACAGAATTTTTAACAGGATGCTGAGCCATTTGTGTCTGCTGTGAGCAGATTAAGTTGCTGTAAATAAGGTGTGCTGCAGTCAGATAAATAGGCTCCTAAATTCTGAGAAGTCTCAGGCACTGCCTCTCCCAGCACAATTCACCAAGCTCCAATTTCAGTTTTTGCCACCGACTCCGTTACCACCTCTCCATCGTACATCAGAGGAAACCTGTCCTTGCACTGCGTAAGGCAGAGATGTATTCTTGCTAATAACGCTATACGGCTGTGCTTCTGCCCAAGAAATAAATACAAGACACACTTGCAATCCACTATCATTTCAGGGATTTCTCAGTTTAAACAAGCAAAGCGTGACAGCTCATACAATATTTATTAAACCACAGTCTGACCAGGCAGATCCAGAAACATTTCAGTCTCATTAATCCTGCTGATATCCAAGCGGCCGCATGCCTTCTTATATTTGATCTTCTAAGATTCAAATGTGCTGTCTCCCACCACATTCATTTTATCTCATCCTTTTATTCCCAATATATCATCACTACGGAAGATGATTAATGACAAAAGGGAGAAATCACGGCATTTCACCTTCCCACCCCTTGCCATGTCTCTCATGCTGGGCCTTTGTCACACATTTGCAAGACCTGTGCCACTTGCGGTTCCTGGATGTCACAACCAATTAGAAGCCCGGTGCGCTTCCTTTCAAAAGGTTTACTTTGAAGCCAGAAATGCTGGCACAAATTCTCAGCTGGTAGAAAACCATATACCTCTACTGAATCCTGAGAATCCGGCCCAGCATGAATGCTGTAACACACAAAGGAGTGATGAGATTTACAATTCAGAATTTCACTGCGGGGGGGAAAAAAAAAAAAAAAAAAAAAACCACCATTGTGTCATTAAATGAGGCTTTGCAGACAGAAAGAGGAGAGACGGCTTGAAAAACAGCCTGAAACTCAGAAATGCAACTACTGAGGGAATGCCATGGACTGAAACCAAACTCCAAGGAAAAAGTATTCAAGCATGTTTTGTAATTGGGTGTCTCAATTTTTCCTGTGCAGCTTACAGCCCTTCAAATGAGCCTACACACTCAGAATCCCTAACACACTTGCACTCGGAAAAGCTCACCTCTGAAAAGTACTGCAAATTAGACATCAAAAACCACTAGTCATCATTCAAAAAACCTTTGCCAGACGCTCACATTCACCTGATAAATAGATATGATGCCCACTCTACAGCAACAAACTGTTTGTCTGTCCAACACCACTTTTATCATAGCAGAGGATAAAGCTTCAAATAACAGGAATCATTTCTGCTGCCATCAGAAAGGGGAACGGAGGAGGAAACAATCCAGCACAGACGACCAGATTTTGTCTTTATCTACAAGATTTCTCTATCTGTACCATTATCGTGAAGATGTTAGCAGGTGTTATTACCGGTCATAAATACTATCCAGTTTCTTTAAAAATAGCTGATGCAGGAGACACAAAGCTACATGTCCCATGCACCAGTAAGTACTCCCATACCCAGTTTGCTATCTACACAGACAATCCACTGGTACTAAGTTTCAAGGCACAAGTAAGACTCAGAGATAAAAATGTCTAAGAGCTGACAGTTGAAGATAATTACCCTTGTTCTGAAGGTTAAGAACCTTAGTATCTTACAAAATTATTTTTTTCTTTCTTAAGGCTGTCACAGTCACCAGAAATAAAATAGGACTTATCAAGGCTTTCAAAAATTCTTTCACATGAAAGCATTGGCAGTGCTGTCAGTGGAACGTATATGGTAAAATTTCAGTCAAGCCTTGCAAAGTCCAACATTTTCTCATTATAGGGGGACCCCGATATAAAGCCACATCCCACCATCTATCCACCAAATTCTATACAAAAATATAGGACTCCTTGGTCAGAATCATGAATGAATACTCAATGTGCTTACTACTTCAGTTAGAAACATACTTTGAAATATTGTGCTACACTCTACCGCCTCTTCATAGTCATGAATACACCAAAACCACATGCAACACCTTATATTCATTCTCCGTTGACTGAAATCAGTAAGATCCAAAGTTCTGAAATTCCAGAATCTTGGCTTCAAAATACTAGATAACAAACAGTATTTACGTACTGCTTTGCAACACTAGTCTAGTATAATTTGTACAAAGGAAGTTACATAACTAGGCTTTTAAAAATTAACACACTTCTAAGCGCGGTGCTGTTTACTTGGAGTAGGTCTACTCGTTAGCAGCGCCTAGGAACACCCACTACCACTGGAGAACTGAAAAAACATACTTGCAGATGCAAAAATGTCTACAGAAATGCTGTTCTTCATAACTCAACCTCAGTAACTACAACAAGGAGAGTTTCCCAGCAATTCCCTGGCGAGATGGCAAACGCGACCCGATAGCCCGTGACTGGACTTGCAAGCTGAGGAGCCCACCGAGGCTCGCGAGGATCCAGAGGGCACGGGACCTGGCGTTACGGAGATGATAAACGCGTCAGGCTGCTGAGCGCGGCCCTGGGCTCGCAACGTAGGGCCCAAATGCTGAGAAGGAGCCGCATGAGGTCTCGCTGAGGGCACGGCCCAGCTGACACCGCATCACCCCAGCTCCCGTGCCCCACGGGACAGCCCCCCTGCACCTCTCTGGCAGTGTCCCTCCGCACGCAGCGCGATCGCCGGGTATGTCATCTGTGTTTTGCTCGATTTCTGCAGAAAGTACCACACAAATGAACTGGGAGTACGATCCATTTAGAATAAGAGCTTTCTATTTTCAGGTTGATTTTCACACTTCAAAAAAAAGAAAAATTGAGAATACATACGCCCCCTCACCACAGGTGCCTGAAAGGGAGAATACTTTTTATGCTCTCTATAAAAATAACTGTCTGCTCGTAATGAAATGTCATATTTCCCACATCATATAGAACAATATAGGTTTATACAGTAATCTTCGGCAAAACATCGCTTCGTGCTTGAATGATAATGCAATCTCAGCAAAATAAATAAACACACACAGAGACGACTTTCATATGCCCTTCTATGTGATTATATTTTCTTAATTTGAAATACTGACTGACTGGAAGGTTTTTTTAAACATACCAGAGTGTTTCTAAAATAAAACAAGCAAAAAAAAAAAAAAAAAAAAAAAAAANATACACAGTTATTTGAAAGTACAACAGATACAAATCATCTCAGACCATCAAGTAAAGGCAACTTTCTACCTTCAGCAAAACAGAGAAGCAGAAGACGCATTATGTCAGAGAGAGACCATATTTTTTTGCTTGATTTTAAGTCCTCTTTTTTAAGCTGCAGGTCCAAGGAAGAAGTGCCAAACACAAAGCAATGGTGCACTTTGCCAGGACAGCCAAATCCATTTAGTCCCTGCCATCCCTCATTTCCCTGCCTGGCGCCATCTCCCCCCCCATCCCCAGGGACACCACCTTGCCTTCTCCTGGCTGCTTTGTCCCACATGAGCCCGTTCAGCCCCCGACCAGCACAGCCCTACCAAGCCCAAAGGAGGTACGAGAGGAACCGGCACCCAGGGCTGCTTCTGCAGGGGCTCAGCAGCTGCGCCACGACTCTGGCCGGGCTCTGCAGAGGAAGACCGCAGCACCCTGCTTAGCTGCAGCAAGCTCTTACACGCTCAGCCACCTTGATGTATCTTATCTGCAACTACTCACGATGCTCACTTCCAGCACCCTCAAAATAAGTCTCAAATTTTTATTTTAGCATGGTTTTGTTTTCATTTCATACGACCGGTCCAGATGAAAGGTAATGCTGCACCGGGGCCAATGATATCAGGGCAAGCTTTACCTCGTACGTATGAAACATACACGTGTTTAGGTACACACTAACCCTACATGACAAATGGAATTAAGAAGGTACAATAATTCAGGATTAGGATCAGTCCTTAACAAACCTGATTTAGGCCCTCAAGTCACGTCGTCCTGTGTGGATCCACTGCTCTATGCATCACCAGCTCTGGCAACTAAAAATTAAAACCTCGGGCTTTTGCCAATTGTAGCCCAGAATGTACGACAGGCCCCAGATAAGAGAAAGGGAGAGGCTGGCTTCAGCTCCATTACAAACAGTGTAAGAAAATTATCACCACATGGAAGCAGACAAAATGAATTAGAGAAATAAAAGAATAGTGCTAGGAAAGCAGGCAAAGTTCTTGCCAAACTTACTTTGATGACAGTGTCAACAACCCACCGTAGAAAGGGAAGTACATGACCACTTGGGCTGAAATTTAAGCAATGAAAAATGTGCACCAGTTCTTACAAGCTGAATCCCAATCCATCCAGGAAATCACTTTTTCTTTATTAGATGCTTCCAGTAGAGAAAAATACTAAAATTCAGTTCTAAATCAACTCATGTTTTCTGAAGCAACAGATATGTTTCATCATTCGGAAGCCTGCTTGAATACCTTTTCCTTTTACTTCCTGACTTTGGTAGGGAACATACTGCAGAACACATTGCTTTATTGGTACCTTCAATCATTTTGAAGCTATTTGTTTCAACATGCTTTCAGGAGAACCTTTGCACAGTCACTCTGGACAAGCAAGCAGAAATCAACCCTGCAACAACAGAGAATCTGGATTTCAGCTACAGCAATTAAAGAATTGAATATTGCAGCATATTGGCTTTTACCTTGCTACAGGAAAAGCCAATAAAACTGAAATCTCTATTAAAAAAAAAAAAACACACACACACACACAAAAAAAACCCCACAGCCAAAAAACCCACAGTGCCCCATTTTTTTAAGTCATCAACTTTCCAAAAATGGAACCGAGAGTAGGAGGAGGACCCAAAACTAGCAACTCTCAGTGTAGACACTTTCTAAAAGCTGCTCAGGATGAAAACACATGACGGCATCACAAAACCCTTCTTGCTTGCTGAAGGCAGGTGCTTCATCAAAGCCTCTGAGTCCAAGTGGAATCAAGTGCATAGACTCCTTTCTCCACATTGGTCCAACAAATCATCTTTTGAAGAACTGGCCCAAAAAAAAAAAAAAAACCACACACAAACCAAAAAACCAACAAAAAAACCCCCAAAAACCCACCCAAAAAACCAACACAAAAACCCAACCAAACAACCCAAAGCACTACTGGTGCTAGATGCCCACTCCTTTCTGCTCATCTAAAACCAATCCTCAGTCCACGCAAGTCATAAGCGGATCCAAAAGTTCACAGAAGGATGCTAACACCAACCATGGGGATCTTCTCCAGAAAGAAGTCATTTCACTGCCAAGCAGGGAAACACTTCAGGCAGTTGTCCCTCCCCGCCTAGCAAGGGCAAAATGTAGTTATCTGCAGATAGCACTGATTTTTTTTATTTTAAGCTGTGGGGAGAAAATTCATACAAATTTCTCCTTACGTGCAAACAAAAAAAGAGACTTTGCAATATGCTCCTGTCACGGGAATAGGCACAGAGCCACGTATATCCCTCAGAGCGCTTTGGGTGCTCAATTCGGCTATCAGCACTAAGGCTCAAGACAGCCCACGCCGCGCTGCAGAGACCCACCAGCCAAGTAGCAGCATACCTAGACATCACCTAAGCACAGACCCAAATTCATCCATCATGCCTGCCGTTCGCCTACACTGCTTCCAAGCCAGGCTGAAGCATGGGTTTTAGCAAGCTGTGGGGTACTGCCAAGGGAAAATAAATGCAAGCTTACATTAAGGTCCTGAGCAGGCACCACACTGCTCTCGGGGGCCCCCTGCACTGGCACAGTGGGGACCAGCACCGCCTGTCCTACCTGCCAGCAACCCAGAGAAAGGGATGAAAACGCCTCCCCCTTCTCTTTAAAACTATGCTACCAGGGAGGGCTAAAGAAGGTGCCATGTTTTCTCATGAGCACATCTCTGCTTCCAGGTATTCTCACCAGTACAAAAAGACATTTTAAATGCTTTTGCCTTGCTAGCTCCGCTCGGAGACAGTAATAAACAGTAGGAAATCACATCCAACAGCACAGCTTTCTAAATTATGATTATTCATTATAAAACACTTTTTACATGTTGCTTCAAACACCGTTTCTCAAGAATAAGATCCGTCTGCAGTGAAATGCCTGGTGATTTTAATATGCAAACCTCCTACAGAGATGATGTCTCATTTTAATTATTGTTTCGGTTTAATGGGTTTTCATTAAATTAGAGGATGGAGCAATTACCAGGGTGAACAGCTAATGTTACAAAGGTAAGTTCCCATGACTATACAGCAAAAGCAGTTCTGCTACAGAAGGTGGAAAAACAGTATAATTCAATGTAAACTCTCCTTTTGCATGATGCAAAACTACCCTGACAATAAGGGTTCATATATTGCTGTCATTTTGATGTACATGTTTGTAAACTCGTTTACAACTAGGTCTCTCCTAACCGAATTCATCTAGCATTTAAAATTATACATATATTTCATTCCTTTCAGGAAGCTATTGCAAACCCAATCCTAAAGTTCCAGATGCCAGGGACAGCAGAATTTTGAGTCACTAAAGAAATCAAAGAGAGACTACTTATCAAATCACAGTTTCTCCCCAACCAATAATTTTGTTGATTTAGTGGCTTAATGTCGGACTTCTTGAAAATTGGCCCGACTCGAGCACGAGCCAGAATGACCACACTCATGTTAATTAAGTAGTTGTCAGGGAGTCTAAGTCCTCTGTTTGCTTTATCAGCATTTCAAACTGAGCCACGGAAATTGAGCACTCTGGAAGAAACGAAGCAGCAGATACTGCACAAGACTTGGAAATGAATACGTGCCAAGAGAGAAGGCGGCCACCTACGTTTCTCAAGCCCCAGCCAGCGAAAGGTCCCCTAGGTGACAGGGAAAGCACAGCGGCAGAGAGCTGTAGCAAAGCCTACACCGAGACACTGCCCCTCTTTCGCTGCACGCGGGTTTAATATCTCCAGGGCCCTTCCTCGTCTTTTCCACCCAAACGGACAGAACGACCAAGGAAAGCGGTGGAGTCATCTCTCCAGCAGCAGGACAAGCAGCAGGCCTGGCGGTGTGGTTTAACCTGGCAGGCAGCTAAACATCACGCAGCCGCTCGCTCGCACGCACACCCCCACCCCCCCGCCAGTGGGACGGGGGAGAGAATCGGAAGGGCAAAAGTAAGAAGCCTTGTGGGTTGAGATAAGAACAGTTTAACAATTAAAATATTATAATAATAATAGTAATAACAACAACAACAACATTGTAATGAAAAGGAAAACAACGAGAGAGAGAGAGAGAGAGAGAGAGAGAGAGAGATGGGGGGGGAGAGAGAGAGAGAAGGAAAAGCATCATATGGTATGGAATAGCCCTTTGGCCAGTTTGGATCAACTGTTTTGGCTGTGCCCCCTTCCAGCTTCTTGTGCACCTGGCAGAGCATGGGAGGCTGGAAAAGTCCGTGACTAGTGTAAGCACTGCTTAGCAACAACTAAAACGGCAGTGTGTTATCAACATCATTCTCATACTAAATCCAAAACACAGCACTATACCAGCTATTAGAAAGAAAATTAACTCTATCCCAGCCAAAACCAGGACACCTGGGCACACGCACAGGGCAGCGACTGACGCCGTCTTCAAACCATTTGACCATTATGGAGCAAAATCAGAAAACTGGAGTAAGCCAAATGGCTTTGCAAAAAGCTTCCTGCCGAGAACAACGCTGCTCGCCTTGTTGAGTGCTACGTATCACCTGTGGTTACTCAGGCAGGCACTTTTCCTTGTTTGAAATATTTTAAGCAGCTACTGAGCTCCGGCTCGCCTTCTCAAGTAGGCTCTGTTGTTTCCTCAAGAGGCTCGTGCTGAAATCAAGACTATTTACAAATGGATGATCCCTTAAATTAAATGCTTGGTAGAAATGCTCCAGAAGTTACGCTACCACTAAAAGCACATAATCTGCTCTTAAATCATGTGAGTTAATCAAATTACATGCATTGGCAGTTAATTAGTTCAGGAGTCACTGATTATAACACCTTTTCCACTGTTTATCTATATTACTTAAGGCATCACATCACTGTGACTATAAAGTTCAAGATCGCTATTTGCAAATTTGGAAAATAATAACAACATTTTAACAGAAAGAGCATAGACTACACTAGCAACACTGTCATGTTTGAACAGAGCCAGTGGCAATGCATGCAACGTTGGGGAAAAAGCAGTAATTGCTGAGAATCATTACCAATATGCTGTCCGTTTTGCAGGAGTACTGTCCACTTCAGGGATCTATTTTAGAGTATGTTAAATGTTAACGTCACACAAAATAATGAGCCATCCAAAAATGCTGTTTCTGTTCTGGCTTCACGCAAATGCGAGCTAAGCAATTTTTTCCTCCGCTTCTACAAAACGTTTTCAGGTATGCTCAGAGACCCAAAAAATTAGAAATGACTTTTAAAAAAATGATAACATATACTGAACTTGACAAAACATGTTCTTCAGCCGCATTTGTTTAAAAGAAACTTAAGACGGTACCAGAAGGTGAGGAGCATCTAGAACCAAAAATCAGATACAGAAGCCAAGTTTTGCAAATAACTACTAATTGTAGTTTGCTCTTATTTCCTCCCACTATAGCCCTCAGTGTGTCTGTAATCTAGAAACAAAATTTAAACTTTTTCAATAGAGCACGCAGAGAGATTGATCCATTTGTATTTTTAAGCTATTATGTAATAATTCTGATTTCCCATTTAGCACTCTTCCTTCTTACAGGCAATAATAAATGCTGCTCATACTTTACGGCAACAGCGTTAGAAAGAAATAGTTCTATCAAGTAGTTCTGAAGTGCTTTTGGATTCCTAAGTTTAACATGAATTTGACAGATACAGTCAACAAGTAACCTATGACCCGAATTTTCGAAGAAATTCTGAGCCCCAGATCTCACTGAAGCAGGAGAGCAGCTGGCTGCCTAAGCTATTTTGACTCTGTTGAAAAGCCCAGTCTACCGTCAGCAGAGCCACAACGAAATCAGAATTGGCCTCCCCGGTGAACAGCTGCATTCTTAAACACGTAAATCAAAATACCAGTTTTAAATGGCTCATTAACAGGGAAGTTTCAGCAAAGCAGAAACCTCTGACTCGGTTTCTTCACTTGCAGAGAGAGGTTACAATGCCTAATGCTACTTTTGGCAGCTAACAGACCTGGCTACACCTATACGAAGGTTTTAATTTCCAGTCCAGTAAAGCCTTTTATCACATGACTAATCCGACTAAAGGCAACGAAATTATCCAGAAAGTTCAAAGTAAGCATATGCTGAAGTGCTCTCTTGGTTCGAAAACTCCCAATGATTTGAGACTCTAAATAGTTCTTTAACTACTTTTAAAGCACTTAGCTCATTTATTACTAAAATCTTATGGGTTTTTTTCTTTATTCTCTATATACAATTTGTACAAGCATTAAACAAATGTCTTTCACGAACTAATTCTCCCTTCTGTTTTCCTTCCCTCAGGAAAATCACTTCCATGTTCTTGCTAAGGCAAATTAAGGCCTGGGTGTCTGTTTTATTTATTAACTGCATGATAACAACATGAGGCATAACACATTTGTCAAAGCCCTTCTCTACTGAAGTATCATTTCTGCTGTCAGCCTCTTTACATTTATATTCAATATTTTAGTTGTCTTTGTTTCTTGGAACACACATAAGCACACATTCATATATTCTCCCAAAATATGTATAAATTCTATTTGTGAAGGGTTCCACACCCCACCCTAACAAAGAACCATAAATACAGCTAACATACTTAGTCATTCTCCACAAGTTTTATATGAATTATTTGAGAGACTTAAGAATTTTCAAAAATGCCACAATAATAACTGTTTTATCTTTTTACACCATAATTATGATTTGGAGCATTGCTTTTCTTATTTCACCCAAGCATACCACAACTCATGAATAAAATATGACAACTTTGATAGCATCCATTGCTGTGGGTTCATCCGTAACAGCAAACGTGCTTGGGGTACTAAGCGCTCCCTTTTGCTCCATAAGCCTTTGTTTCTGAAAATAAGCTTTTATTTAAATAGAACTGCCACATGTGTCCCCCATTTTTGCATTTCTTGCCGTTAGCAATAACACCAGCAATAATGTTTACTTTTTTTTTTAATGACTACATTTTGAAACAATTAGGATGGCATAAAGCTAGAAAGGCAGAATATCCCATCTGAAAGCTGGTACTCGCAAGACATCAAAAAACATTAAAAGCACTGCCAGCATCAGAGAACAACACGCTAACACGGAGGACCATGACTTTTAAATGTGTGGGCAATATTATTATTAAAAAAAGAAACTTAATTTTGTTCTGGCTTCATAATTAATTAGAATGAAGTAAACCTAAACAACTTCCACCGTTTCCCTAATATGATTACTGTACCTAATACTGCACAGAGTCCTCCCACCACAACTTGTCAGTAGATTCCCTTAAAAGGAAGACTTGAGAGAAAGTGCAGTACGTGAGGTTTCCAAATCATCAGCATTTACCAAATTATTCTACAAATATCATGTTTTAAGGCTGTGCTGCTTCATTTTCCAAACAGCATGATGAACATCCATAGAGACCTCTACAGACCAAGAAAAATCACGACACACGCACCCCACACACACACACTCTCCTCCCACACATCCTGGCTTTGTTATTTTTCCCAGTCCTCAAGAATAAGCTTTAAAATTTCAACACTGTTAATGCACAATGAACCAAAGTGGAGAGAGAAAAGCAGAAGCAGGTCTGTATGCCATCTGTAGATAGTCTTTCATCGTAGAAGCAATGAGTATTCAACCTCCAAGATCCAGTTTTATACACGTTGCGCTCTCAGAGCANCTAAGCTTTACAACACAAACTTGTCCGCTGTAGGAGGTATCTGTTCCCACTGATGGCAAATGGAAAACTCACAGCTTCACAGGGAGGAGTCACCCGTATGTGCAAGGGGAGGACAGACTCAGTAAAATAATCCGTGCAGCTGCAGTGATCCTATACTATTGTTTCCTATTTATAGCACAGAGGACCAATGGGAAACTCAGCTGTAACTATGTAAGAAATGTTATCACACAAGCAGGGAGGATGGGGGACAGACTGAAATGAGAGATTTTTAGGAAGCCAAAACACGGGTGCTCAGCTACAGTGTTTATTGCTCCAAAAATAGTGATTCACAGATCCCTGTTGTCAGAATCACAGAACCAACTTTGCACTTTTAGCAGGTATGCAACCTACATAACGACTGATTTAGGTGAATGTTTTCGTAGACATCAGGTGCCAAAACCAATTTTTTTGTCCATTCTATTAAAAAAAAAAAAAAAAATCTAATGTTCTGCATTTTCTGTCATTGAATAGGCCACAAAAGGCAAGGCAATCACATGATATAATGCCATAAACCAGCACAGTATGACATGATTACTTCACACCATTTATGTGGCAAAAATGAAAAATAAGAGAAAAAAACGTCCCCCTCGTGTCATTTATACACCCACACTGCAGGTGGCAAGATTAATCTAGAATTTGGCATAGAAGTAGCAGGTTGAGGCCTCAAGTAGCATCTAATTTTTATTCTTGATAGGTAGTTCAAGACAGCAGGGTTTTTCACCACAGGAAATGGTCCGTGCCTAGCTCCTGCATTAGGTCTGATTATATCTGCCTTTGTGTACTTTTTAAAGGTACAAAAATCTTTAAAAAAAAAAAAAAAGAAAAAAAATCATTGTATGCGTTTGAATGCGTGTAATAGTAATTTCAAATAACGTCCCTTCTTTTTAGGCAAAAGATGTATCTCTGTTTAGAGGTAATTTAATGAAGTAGGATGAGTGTAAATATTCTTACCAAAGGAATATCAACACATTTCTTCTAAAATTGTTTAGAAAATTAAGAGATCCCTCTTGGGGTCAAAACCAACCGTAATGGGCCATTTTGCTTCATTGCCTACAGCGAGAACCCAGTCCTTTGGCGTTGCTTCCCCCCGCCCCGCATTTCAAGCGGTTTTAACTCAGCAGTGCCAAGTAACGCTCCGATTCTGCTCTCTTTTACCCCAGCATCTGTCCAGCAACCCGGACCTGCAGTATCAGGTGCAAGGCCTTGCCCTGAACTTGGGCAGGATTCTCCACCCAGGGATGCTCAGCGCCGTGCAGGGACTCGCCTCGCGGCGGCACAACTCAAGTACTGACTCTGCTTCACCTCAACTTCCCAGGGCTCTGACTAGCACACGGGCCTGTTTGACAAGATATTCTAGAACGATATTCTTACTCCAGTTTGATATTAGTTTAGTAAACAAGTAGTTAATAAAACCTGATTACGTGCAGTATGATATGACTTAAGAGTACCAGTTTGCCAAAATCCCTTGCAGGAAAAAGACAATTTTTGTTGTATTTCTGTTCTGATGAAGAGACAAGAAACTCAAACTGTTATTCTTAACTGTTATCTAAACTGATTTACTTTCATTGTAAGGACCTAGATGCTCACGTGGTGTGGAAGCATGCAACGCTTACTAGCGGTATCAGAAACCAATTTCTGCATTCCCCTCTCTGCCCACTGAAGAGCAGAGACCTTTTGTTTCCTTTCTGCTTACGTTCATTACAGGACTTTGTCAACAGGTCGCCAGAAGCATTCGAGGCTTTTAGCGTACCACAGAAATAGTTCCTGAAGTGCTTATCCCACTTCCCCTCTGTACTTACCACTGTGGCAATGAAGATAGGCAAGTAGCACTATTATTGTCTCCCAGGAAAGCAAAAATAACTGCCAAGGACAGAGGCAATGTGTGCTCAGAATTCTTTCCTAATCATTACAAACATGATGGGAAACCCAAAAAATGTCAAGTAACGGAAGGCAGCATGTCAACATTCGTGATAGGGGGGGAAAAAAAAAAAAAAAAAAGGAAAAAAAAAAAGTAGAAATTGGTCACTGTCATTTAATGTGACTAGGTTTCTATTTTAGTCTACACTTTCCTTGGAGGGGCGTAGGGGTGTTTGAAACAAGAGGATATGGAACAAGAAACTCTGCGAGGATTTACAAGTTATACCTTCGTATCAATATGCTGGAGAAATCTTACTCCTAGACAGCATTCTAACATAATTCAAATATTAAACAAGAGTGGCAACAGCCAACACTTGGGTGGGTGTATACGAGTATTTTAAAAACTACTTCTGGGAACTGACAAAGTTAACAGTAGTTTATGTATCTTCAAAGCCTCAAAGCATTGTTCAATAATTACGTCTCAAGTGATCTTTAATTTCTTCCATTGAAGATGATTCATCTCATTCATCCCCTCCTAGCTCATTGTATTCCAACTCCAGATCACTTCTGTTCTGAAAATGGTCAGGTTTGCAAAGGAAAAAAAAAAAAAAAACCCGCTTAGCCTAATGATTTCATTGCCAAAAAAAAAAAAAATTACGTTGTGTACACAAAACACATTAAAACATTAGATATATTAAAAAAAACCAAACATAAATGAGAAGTTAAGCAGATGTTAGGGTTAAAGTCTCACAGGCAAACCTTGCTCAACCCTCCAGGGATGCGCATTCCAACAGGGTTCTTAATTACAGGATCACACACACCGATTTCCAGAGGGCCCCTGTCTCAGGCAGTGCACAAAGTAAAGAACAAAGAGCAAAAAAATATTTATTTAGTCAACAAGGATCTGAAGTTTTGCTTTATTTTTATTGTTTAAGGCTCACCTTGAACAGTAAATCTACTGTATTCAAATCCTCCTCTGAAGAGAGAACAGACCATGACCAAGTTAATTATTCCAGCACAGTATCCGAGACCTCTACAAATATTAATGAGTTCTTTTCACACCACTGTTGTTAGAGGAAAGGGCATTAGTACCTCAACTTTACAGGTGAACAACCCAAGCACAGCAAAATTAAGGTTCTAAATCGCTAATAAAACCCCCACGTTATCCGAGTTGTATCCTCTAAAAACAGTTGTTAAAAATTAGCACACATCACAGATACTTTACAGCACCACCAAACCTGAACTTTCAGTGCTTTTCCCTATTACGCTGCCCTAACGCTGCCCCTACCGTAAGCAAACCTTTACCCAGCCCTACCCCCCTAGTCCAAGGCTGCAGCCCCCGGGTTCCCCATCCGGACCCTAGCCCCCCGCCTCTCCCTCCAGGCTGCTTCTCCCAACCGCCGCCCGCGGCTCCCCTTACCGTGCTCTTCACCCCTGCGCCTCCCTCCCTTCCCCTCAGGTCCGAGTCCTTCTATCGTCCTTGTCACAGCTTCTCTGCCCGGCCGTCACCCGCTCCCTTCTTGGCCTCCAGCTCCTCACCACGGCTGTTTCTCTTCTCTCCCCGTCTGAGGCCCAGTTTCCTTGCCCTGCCTGCCACAGTCGATCTCATCTGACTGCTTCTCACCACCCACTGCCCAGCACCAGCCTGCATCGCTCCTTGCCTCTCAGGGGAACCCGTTCATCCCGCGTCTATTATTGTCACTTTACATGCCCAGTCCTTGCCCCTAAAGTTCCAGCTTTATTTCCCCCTCCTCTCCAGCTTCCGCAGAGGTCTGGGAAGGAAGTGGGGCAAGCAGGAGAAGCACCCGAGATCCCACAAAGAGATCAAGACCTTGTTCTCCGTCCCGCTGATGGACACAAGCCCAGAAAGCATTCCCACCAGAGAAGTCACGCTTCCCTCCGTCCTCTCGGGCGCAGCCAGCCCAGCTGCTCTGCGGGAAAACAAGCGTACAGAGCCGTGAAGGTACGACGCGTGCCCAACCGCTCCGGCACGCAAGCGTCCAGTTCACCCGCTAAACTGCAACAGGCTCAAGCATGCGCGCATGCAAGCTCTTTGGTGAATTCATCCACTAAAACTCTCTGGTATCTTATTTTTAACTCTTATTTTAGCAGTGCTTTACAGAGCAGCTTTGACAAAGGGCTGAAAGCACTGAGGGAACTCTCTGGCAGCTCTCTAGGATGGCGGGCAGCTGCCACAGCTCCGAAGGGCCAGGCTGGAGCTCGTAAAAGCAGGTGGACTTCCCAAGGGATGAGTGTGGAGGGCAGGTGAGGATCCCACTCTCCTGAGGCATGGGCTGGGCCCTATTTCTCACCACCCCACAAACCTCCGTCGTGAGGGAGGACACATGCTGGCCTGCTCCCCACCATTTCCATGCAGCCGCAGGTCGAGAGCCACCGCCATGGGCAAGCAGAGGTGCCCATCGCTGCCTTCAGAGCCAGCGAGCCCTGAAAGCGGATCGGCTTCGAGTAAACCACCAATTCTGCCGTCCCCCCATGAGAGGAGGATCTCGGAAGGGAGATCTCAGCAGAAAGGGAAGGGAAAGAGTCAAAATTTAGCCCCGAGGGAGCAGCAACGCCAAAAGGTTACCACACGATCGGGGCGAGAGGCCGACCCACACCTCAGACGTAGATACTATTTTTGCTTACACAGGCAAAGGCTTTTCATTTGACGGCAGCTGCCTTTCCCTCCTGAGGTCCCAGGAACCTGGGACTGGCACCCCACAGGCAACACGGGGTAAAACCCCAAATTCACCCCACCCCTGTGGAAACCAGCGCAGACCTGCACGATAGGGGGATAATAAAACCCTCGTTCTTCCCTTTTAAAAAAAAGTAAAATAAAAAAATAACAGTTCACAAGTTTGAGGAGCTTGCAGAGTTTCCATGAAGCTATACCTGTACTGGGTGGCGAGGTGCAGGGCACCTCTGTGAGGGGAGGCGGGGGCTGCCCCGTGCCAGACATGGCCGGTTCCGAGTGCCCCACCGCAGGGCACAGCCCAGCCCCTCGTCCTGGCTGGCGGCACCTCAGGCAAAGCGTATTTTAAAAGGGAAGAAAACTCATCCGACTGGAGGGAAGCAGCAAGCGGGAGGCTGCACGGTGACCTCAGGTGGGCGGTGGGCAATACCTGGTTAAAAAAAAAAAAAAAAAAAAAAAAGAAATCCTTTCCTTTCCAACAGCACAAGGGTCGTCATCTGCTTTGCCAACCGCACCTAAGCGTGCGGAGGAGCGGGATGCCAGCAGCCCGGGGAGCTGTGCCCAGAGGCTCTGCACCACTGCTGCCCTGAAACCTTCCAGCAAGACGGGATATTCAGATACCACCGGACATGGAAAAGGCGCTAGAGCTACTCTCTTTTATGACAGCTGAAGGCAGCACAAAGATTTCGAGCCACCCATTTTGTGCCTTCCTAATTTTTCTGCTATCGTAAGATTTCTGCTCTGTAAAAACGATACTGCTTATACTTCACATTTGCTATAAATGTACCAGGAGAGATCACACAGAAAGCAATGACTCTCGTTGCATTATCTCGTGTAAGGGGGGACCGATGCCCTCAACTCCAAAATTAAAGTTTCTGTCTCCTACTCACTGCAGACCACCCTGCTGTCCACCCCAGGAAGAGTAATTGCAAGTTTCCGCCTCGAGCCATTGTCTGCTTCCTCTCATTCAGTCCCCGGCTCTTTTCTGAGCTCTGCAGCTCGCACACCTTGCACATTATGCTGGCATAACTGAGCTCTAACACTTGAAGTGGATTAAACCCTTGGCCATAGCAATGGGTCACTGAGACTGGGGTGAGAAGACGTTCACACGCAGATGAACAAAGGCAGCAGCCTACTCACCCGGCCTTTGAATTTACTGAGCGCACCTCAGTGCTCAGCTACCGCCCCACGCACATAGCCAGGGCATAACAAGCGTATCCTGAAGACTGTCCTAGCAGAAGCAGAGCTAACGTTCCTGATACAAAGGGTACGTGCCCCCTCCTGACGACACGATCAAGTTATGCAGTTTTCCCTATCCACCAATCTCAAAGCATAGCAAAGCTGGCTAGCAATCAAACCCCTTTGACTTTGGCACCGCAAAAGCTGACTTTTAGGACTCAAGACTCCTCGACCGGCATCTGGAAACACCTCTACTCTCTAAGTGAGGAATTAGCAAGTCAAGGAGGAAGGTGTCTAGAAAAAATCCGGATCCGTAACACACCAAGAGGAAACACCGACAGAGAGCGTTGTACTGCATCTGGAAGCTCAAGCGAGTCTGCTGGGAGGCACCTCTTCGCCCGTCGGGACTGCGTCTTTGCTCACTCTTTTGGCCTGAAGCAGGGCAGCCCTTTTGTTTCAGGACCTCAAGAAGATTCACTCTTTTCTCACAAAAACATTGCCTTTCTCTGTGCTTTAAGATACTTGTTATTCTTTCACCTTTCCTGTTGGAGCCACGTCTGTACAGAAAAGAACTCGGCAGTTGCCGGTACAAAGCGGGAAGAAGGAGCGTGACTGAACTCTGTGCTGCAGGAGCTGCGGGCCAAGGGTTTCCCTTATGAATCCAGTGGTTGTTTAATACAAGTAAAGGAACAGTCAAGGAAGAAAGGACTACGTATAGCTAGACTTTTAACAGTACTTGGTGGTTTACGTTATTGAGCGCTATACATAGTATACATAGTAAAAAGACTGTTCCTAATTTAACGACTAAGTTGAAAAATACTGCCAGATTGCTAGGAAAGGAAACAGCAAAGCCTTAATAAAATTCTTGGGGGAACTGCTTTGTAAGTAAAGGCTTTAAGCCTCTGTTAGTTCAAAAGATATGTTGAGAGAAGAAGAGTTAAAAAGAAATGGGCATAGCTGACAGGTTGTAAAAGGAATAAAACTTTACTTCCCCAACAAGAACTGAGCACAGAACAAAACTCAGACTGGTTAAGGGAATCGCATAATGTAACAGCTAGGCTAAAAATTGCGTTCGGTCTACCTGGAAACAGAACGACCGGTTAAGCACCTCCTCTTGCCTGATTTATAATGAGAGCCTTTCTCTGCCACTGAACTCAAGATCCTGCTGAGGTTTCCACCTACAGGGTCAAAACAAGCCCTGCTTCCCTGCTATCTGAAACACAGAACAGGACTGAGCCCCACAAAGTGAGCCATGGCTCAGTGTTTCTTAACGTACTAAAATTTGTACTATAATGCTGTTCTAGGAATTTCAGTATCCTTTCGTCATGTTTGTGAGATACTATTCACAGATGGCTTTCGCTCAATGTTTGTAAGATGTTATTGTAATGCATTAGGTGGACGATTAATATTTTCAATACATTTCCTTGAGGTAGATTTCCCACCCACCCCCAGAACTGTTTCCTTGAATTCTTTGGACTCCTGGTTGGAGGTGAGGAGATGTGGGGTCAGACACCAGGATCTTGGGTGCCCTGTTCCCCAACAGCACTCTAGTCAAGAATCTCCACTCGCCCTCCTTTGTCCCTTCATGCTAGAACAACCCATCTGGACACAAAGACTTTTTTCCCTACTCTTGTTCGTATGAATAAATAAAAGATAAATAATTAAGACACCATCATGTTAGGGCTCTTAAGAGGCAGACTGTTTGCAGAATTGCAATTACGAGTTAGGTATCCACATTTCATCTAATTCACACCGCCAGCACTTAGACTGCTTTTTGGATTCCCTCATCCCCATTTCACAGAGAATGGAACCGAAACACACAAATAATGGAACTGATCAATCAAAAATCCAGCTGAAATACTCTAATAATCGAAGTCCATGCCCAACAGGACCACTCAGATAACTACACTTAATTATAGGTTTCCATGCTTTTCTGAGTTAGGAACAGCTTTGGTTGCCCAAAGGCAACCCACATCCCTCACTTGCCGCTTCGGTTCTATCATGCTGTCGCACAATTTGCAACGGAGCTGAATTTGTTTCTTTGCCTGTAAAGCCACTTCACACGGAAATCTGAGTTTCAGCCGTTACTACCAATACCATTATAAACTCAGAATACTCCATGGGCTTCACTGAGGTTGTCTTGGACTGAAATAGTTAACTCTGCAGGGACAAGAGTCCTTCTACGTTTTCTCTAGGATAAATCAAATCGTGACATCACTCCCCAGAAACTTTGTAACAAACAGTATGTCACTGTAAGAGAGCTAACATCGCTGATCAAAAATCTAATTAAAAATAACAGTTTCTCTTTCTTTTGCGCATATCTTCCCGTCACCCCCTTCTTAATTCTTCTTTTTGCCTCTAAATGCAACTGAAAGAATACCCCAAACTTATAAAGCTTTCCGCTTCAAAGACTTCAATTCTCAGAAAAAGAATCTTGCTTAGGAAAATAATCCATATTTTCACTGCAGCAGTATACGTAACTGTCTGGGTTGGGGAAAAATTACCATTTCTCTACCTCAAAGATGTAGGCTTCTAGGGACAGACGAAGGAACAACTCTCAGTTTGAACAGTTCTAGTAAAGCCATTTTAGGAAATACATCTTGCAAGACAGAAAATGACCCACGGGGAACCTTTGTGTAAGCTCAGAGCCCTGTTACGTTGCTGTAAGGACACTGCCAAAGGCAGCAGGCAAAACTGTCCCTACGAAAACCGCGTGCCAAAGAACACGCTCACAAACTCTTCTCGTTTCCTAAACTAGGAAATCCTCAGCGGTGAAAGCCTACGAGTGAAGAGGTCTTCTCATGTGGCTCCATGTTCAGCAATCAGCCTGCAAGGTGAAGCAGGTCCTCCCCCGCCCAGAGCCCCAGAGGCAACACTGGAGCAGCGCGGTGCAGCGTGCATTAACTACTCACATATGGTAAGAACTGATGAAAGCAAAGCGTCGCTGAAAGGACCACACCTTGGAGACTGAAATAGCTGGTCCAAGAGGATACAGTAATTTTGAAACTAAGCACTAACTTCCAGTCTCTTCTCTCCTCTGGGAGCGTCATGTTGGCTGGTTTGGGGTTTTTTTTAATCAATCTCTGTGGGAAAAAGTATTACTTCTAACTTAGACGTAGCAGTTGCCCATACATTGCCCTGAGTTCTAGACTGGTTTTACTGTATGGCAAGATAAAAATCAAAGCTAAGTATCTCCTGGTTCCAGCCAAAGGACCTCGCACACAGCCAAAGCGTTGTTGTAAAGTAAGTCACCTCTGTTAGTAAAAGGCAATTCATACAGCTGCCAACATACTGCTGACATTTAACAAATAACAGATACGAACAAGAAGGGAAGCAGCCAACGGGGCACCCTCGGACTTCCATCCCATCTGCCAGCAGCAGCAAAAGACCCCTCACAGACCTCTCTCAGGATGGAGTAATAGACCAAAGGTCTTCTCCCAGCCCAAGGGCTGATGAGCTTAACTGAAGAGAGTAATTTCCCCAAGCCATCTTCCAAGAAGTTTTACGCTAGAGGCGATATCCAAGCACAGGGCTATTCCTGTGCGCATTAGCAAGAAGAATTTCTGTTGTGGGAATTAAAAAAGCTTTATTTACCTAACGACAGACTTCAAATTGTTTATTCACTTGGTACAGTGAATTTTTGTTCATTGCTTCCCGTGAACATCTATCTTCCAATCTATCTGCTCATGTGAACTTTACAAGCTCTACCTTTTTTACAGTAGTCTTCTTTAAGTTTGTAAACTACAGGTGGGGTCCTCCAAGGCAAAAAGAACTGAATATCCATAACATCTTCACCATCAGCCTTTCAAAGCTACTTTCAGTATCAATGGTTTCAATCAGCGTCCTGAAAAACACATCTGAGTCTTCCTCCCTGCAGCTCTGACCACCAGTCTGTGAAAACTCACCATGACAGTTCGTCAGTGCGGTCGCGACTAGCTGCGTGGAATAGCAATTGGAAGTACTAAAATATTTTAAGTCAGTTAGGCCATTGCAGTCCTTAGAGGAATGACTATACTTTAATATTGTTTGTCCATAATACACAAACCTGGAGTCAGGGTATCGGAAGAAAAACAACTGATATCTTTAAATGAATAAATTAATGCTCCTCTTCCGGACATTAATCTGGGAACCAGTGAAAATTATGCTAGTCGTTGTATCGTAAGAGATTGGAAATACGACTAACGAATTCTGAGAAGGTCTCCAGAAGTCCCTCTGCTCTGGCTCCTAAACTGGCCTTGGCCAGGCAAAGGACGAACTAAGATTATACACCCGCTTCTTTTATTACCTACAATAAAGACAGTTAGCATTGTAGATCCAGAACTAAAGCTAAATGAGATCATAATCGTTTGCCTCTAAAAACAGCTACCGAAGACAGAAGGGAGACACTAACATGCACACTTCAACACAGAGTAAAGCACAGTAACGAAAAAAACAACCATAGGAAGTCTCCGCAATAAAAGTGTTCCCAACTGTACTTTAATGTGCATGTTAATCTCAACTGATATAAAGGTTTTTCTCGCCTAATAAGCATACTGTAGCAACTCAGTGCTTCCATCCCATGGGACGTTGTCTCTTAATCTGGACCTTCCTTAAATCCATGGTAAAACTTGTTAATTCATCCAGAACTTCACTCACTAAACATACAAAAAAAAAAAAAAACCCAACACCGTTTAAAACATTTCATAAGCATTATCTTAGAATATTGAACGAAAAAAAAAAATCACAATTCAAAGTGACTTATTCTGTACCTGGTACTCAGCTTGGACAGTTAAATGCAATACTGTTCAAGTTTCTCACTTTAACAGTTTGCACAAAGTCGATGAAAGACTTGCTACATGTTACTAATCAGTGTCAACGCATTAAATGCTCCCTCATAGTTACGTAGCTTCAGATGCGTGTGTCTCTGCACGTGTACAGTCACAGAGAGAAAGTACATAAGAAAACAACCAAGTCCATGCCTTGGAACCTCTTTGACATATTTAGTTAGAAATAAATATTGGGGACTGTTGAAAATCTACCCAAAAATACTTCCCTAAAGATCTCTAACCTCAAATACCTGACAGCACACTAAAAAAAAAAAAAAAAGCAGCCATCTGTATTTTGGGAAAGTAACAAGGACTATTTCCAAAAAATAAAAATAAAAGAAAGTGACAGTTAAGTAAGACCACCGTTGCAGGGAATCTGTTAGGCATCAAAGCTCTTATGAGCTCATGCAGACAGAAGCGGGATACCAGAATTGAGGATGTTTGTCTTACCTTGGAATAAAAATGCTTTGCTGGCATTGTGTAGTCCTGACACTTGTGTTACGCCAAGGGTTGTATTCACAAGATCCAGTTCTGTGATGATATCAATTTGTAAGTCAGGATCCATTCCAAATCCTACAGCTGTTGGAGGCAGAGAGAGAGATCAATTTTTACTTCAAATCAGGTAATAAAAAGAATGGAGAAGAATATCTAGTGCAGACATTTCTAGTACCTTCACACTCACACACACACACCCCCCGTATACAGTAATTACTTATAAGACAGTAACTCTGCTGCAGGAAAGAGAAGATATTTTTTTCCAATTCTTTCAATTAAGCTATTTCCTTTCCACGGATTTTACTACACACGAGTTAAAACATTCTGAAACTGATACATTTATCCAGTACTTTCTTAAGGCTAAAGAGTAATAAATGAATAAATAAAAGCATAACCACCTATGCAAAAAGATGAAAGAGATTTGCAGCATTCATCTATTGGCCACGCTATTTCCAGGGAGACACGAGGACTGAAAATTCCTCTCACATTTCATACCTTAGCTGCGACTAACAGATCAGGCCCCACAGCTCATAGTCTAAACGGAATCTGTTTTCCCAACTGGACAAAATGACCCCGGAGGAGATAAGGTAGCAGGGCAAAGGACGCCATCCTGTAATCCAAGAGCCCCAGGTGACTCACAAAACTGTTTGATACCGCTTCGGAAGCGCACCTCCGTATTTCAGCACAGCCGGTGTCTGTAAAGCGTGCCAAAGCCTACCTACAAATAGCAGACACCCATTCACCCAAACCAGCACTAGCACCTTCTGGTCTGCAGGAGCACCTACTGGAGAAAGACAAATCTAAACCTAAAATTTAGAAATGCCTTATGCCCAGGAAAAGACTGGGCACTGCCTGAACTGAATAGAGACCTGATGGGATTGACAGATAAGACACACACACTCAAGCAGTTTGAAGTTGCTAGCTCGAACGTTCAGGGCAACTTGATGGTTATGGCACACTAAGTTCCTTAAACGTATCTCCTTTTCCTAGGGAGGGGATGAGGCCAGCCTGACCACGGTGCCTCTCTCTCAGCATCGTAGTAAGTGTCGCATGAGATCTGTGCCTGAGACATAGGTCAGATCTCTCGTGTGGGATCCAAGCACTTTTCCTAATGACATTTTTCACTAACATCATTAGCAACGGGAACAGGCGCCAAGAATGAAATCCTGACACAGCTGAAGTCAACGGTAAAAGTCCGACTGACTTTCGTGGAGCAAGGACGTTACCTGTAAGGCACATCCAGACTGATTTCCACTGAGTGGACTTCACGTTCAGGTCTACATTGATTCATTTGTTATTCCAGGACTGCGCTTCTGGATCAGTTAAGCAGCAAATATTCTAGTTTGACTCCTTGAAAGGCTCTAAGAAATTACTGAGGTGTACAGAACGAACAAGAAGTTACGTATTCTGCTCATAAATCACCCGTACGACAGCACTTTCTCCTTTCCTTTACTCAAGTATTAAAAGTTGTTGGAATAACGTGCTGCGCTAATGTAGAGGACACCACTGCACAAGGGGCAGAGTAGTAAAAAATATTGAAAAGACGGCTTTAGGAGGTCTCTAGCAACCTTACTCTACAATGAAAATTAAGATCTAGAGGCATCTGGCAGAACTGAAACTCCAAGAGTGCTGACATATCCAAGTGTGCACACACACGGCGCTTTCATAAGGATGTGGGCATAAGTACCTTTTTGTAGAAAATTAGAGAATATGAACCCAGATAAACTTCTCCAAAGGTAAAAACTTCCCAGATAATCAGCAACATCATCAGGCTTTTAGCACTACCTTTGACTTCCCCCACCCTAGACACTCGGGCACTGAACGACCACAGCTGACGCTGTGCATCCTGATGGACCAACTGATCAACAGGAGAGAACTTACCTACCTATTGATTCCCAACCTACAGCAACTCTTCCAGTGCGAGGGCTGCAACCCACAAACTCCAGACACAAACACATATATAAATACAGGGAGCAGCCTTTCTGGGCAAAAAAAACCCCAAAACATAAAAGCAAAGACTGTTGTCGAAGCAAACCAGGAGGACTTCTTATTTCTTCCAAGGTTTTCATTCAGAGGAAAAGCAGCACACTGTACATTGCGTGAACTTACCTATCAGGAAAGATGGTGTCTGCTGTCCCTGCCAAGAACGGAGTATGCTGTTCCTCGTTTGAAAGGGGTTAGATCTACTCAAATCAGTAAAAACCTACTAACACGAAGGGAGGTCGAGTAGGGACTAAAACTTGCTCAATGGAAAGGACAAGCTATGTCCAGTAAGACAAATCTTGACCCCATTCAAGTCAGTGAAAGCTCTGCCACAGACATCAACAGGGTGAGGACAGAAGCCACATCTAGCAAGTACAGGCACTCCCATAAATCACAGTAGCTCCACCGCTCTATTAAAGCTGTTTATTCCAGCCTGAACACCCGAGGCTCAACAAGTATAGATCACTGTAGCTCCACAGGCTTCGATTTATGCCAGTGAAGGAACACGTGTGACAACATCAGTGTGCCCCGTTCCAGCTTTCAAAATGCTTTCAAAAAACAGAGACTATTTCTAACGTCACTGCAACTACTTAGCAAGAGCCTACACGGCTTTAAATACCTAGTCATTTTCCTGTGCTGGCTCTTCAGACTGCAGCAGGCACTCAAAAGCCTAGTTAATAATTAATAAACAACAAATCAGCAGCTTCAGTATGATAACCAAGTCTCCTTTTCCCCTGTGGTCTCCCACAGTCTATCAGAAAGATACCACAGGCATATCAACCGCACTTGCATCTAGTATTTTATGCTGCCTCTCTTCAGTAGAACAAGAAGCTGGAAATACCGTTTCTTTCCGAAGTGAAAATTAACCGTCAACCCGTCTGCTCTCAGTGGAGAGCTGTGGGGAGCCCGGGCCCGACCCCGACTGATGTTGTTTTCAATTCCTATTTAATGTAATTGGGCCATTCCCCTTAAATCAGTGGCTTACACTAGCAAAACTTCAAATGATTCAGTCAGGTGGGCGGGAATAGAAACAATCTCAGGACTTGGTGGATTTGGCCCAACGTGAACCGAAAGCACTACGGCAGATTAGAGGATTAAGCCATATAATTATGAATGATGTCACTAGGAAATCCCTAAAAGAAATTAATTCTGCCTTACAGCTCCGACAGCTTGTATTCTCTGCTTGTGCCTTTATCACTTACACCCAAGCACCAGCAATCGCGCCACGCTCCCTCTAGCTAATGTGCAGCCACGCAACGGCTGCGGCGCATTTATAATTTCCTCAACATGTGTAACGTGCTATTTGGGGATGGAAAAACTTTAAATAAAAGCACGCTCAACACAACCGAGTCACTTCCACGTGCAAACGTTCAGACGGTAACGAGTAGGCTCTAGGAGAGGCATTTTGCTCTTTCCTCTCGCAGCTTCGGCGGCAATTGTTGCACACAAAGAACTTTCCGAGCGGCTTCGCAATTCCAAGTAGTAGAGTTTCGGGTCCTACTGACCATCTCAAACGTCTGCGTGCACTACCGGTGGTGGGACCGCTACGAAAGGGACGGGCGGCATTTTCTTCCAACTATTTTTATGTCGCACCTCTCAAGATCTGTAGATTTTGATGAGGCAATAATTACCATGGGAATGACCATCATTTTAAAACACGGGTTCCTTTGCGCTTGGGATAAATTGCGCTGGCTAATTTCCTTGAGAACAGCTGCCAGCACCATCGAGAAACGTCCCCCTCACGAGCTCCAGCCGAGGAAGAGCGGTACCCGGGGCGAGGGGAGAGAGAACAAAGCCTCCGCAAGGAACGAGAAACGGTACTTCGGTCGCGCAACGCTGTGGGAATAAGGTAGCGGGCACAGCAGCGGCAGGAACAAGGCACTCGCAGCCCGCCTGCAAGGCGGCTTCCCCCAGCCCGCTGCGGCGGGCGGCACCGCGCAC
>WAAD01024990.1:175844-187677 GCA_013389945.1 Fregata magnificens
GGGAGGAGGAAGGGGGGGGGGGGGGGGCATGCTGTATGCCACGCCTGTCCTACCAACTGATATGTTGGTATGTTTGGCGTTCAAAAAAGGTGTAGACGTGGCACTCCAGGGCCTAGTTGAGGAGTCATGGTGGTGTTAGTTGATGGTTGGACTTGATGATCTTAGAGGTCTTTTCCAACCTTAATGATTCTACGATTCTATGATTCTATGTAGTTGTAAAGGACTATATAGTATCAGTCCAATAGGCTGAAGGTATCCACGTTAAGGTTTATAATTGTATAAATACCTAACAAGTGCACCAGAATGAGGCCTTACACAGAGAAATCATTCATCTACTTCTGCACTCAGTCACGGAGCAATGCCTCCCGCTTTTTTTTTGATTCCCAAATGCACGGTTAGCTAATGTTTGAAGACTGCAAACTCTAAATTAAATTTTACAACTGATTAATCTATCAGGTTGGTACACGGTGTGCCCTTCGGTCTACACCGTGGCCATAGGAATTTCGGTACCTGAGAGAGTAAAATTATTTCAAACTAAACACGTCTGCTAAGGCTGCAATAGAAGACGTGCCTATCTTCTAGTCATTTAAGTAACGTACATAGGTTTAAAGCATGGCCCGGGTGAATCCATACGACCAAGTTAAAAGGACATGGATTTTTATCTGTTCCCACGAGTTTAAAGATTTAAAGCAGTAGTGCCTAATAGTGACAGCAAAGGACTCTTTCTTACTCCAAAATCAATGTGTTGTATCATTGACTCACATTGGTTGACCCTGGAGATCTGACAAATTCCACGTGCCTCAGTTTTTCCGCCTAAAAAGGGGACTAATTACACTTACCTGCGTCTCAGGACTCTTAGGATGCTCGCTGGTAACTTTAGACTTCTCCAAGATTAAATCTGCCTTATACGCGTAAAGAATTACTGCAGTCTTCCGTATAAGGTCCTGCCATCTCCTTCATCTGCACGTACACATCTCAGAGAAATGCAAGTTGACAGACAGAGCAAAGTATTTTTTGGGGGGGTTGGGGGGGGGGGGGCGACACTGATTCCCGGAACTGCTGAAACAGTCCTGCCACTTAGCTATTGAGCTGCCTTCAGGATTAGGCCCTTGCCCAGAATCGCGGTCGCACTCTTGGCACCACACTAGTGTCTCTTGTCTTACCATATTTGATGCCACATTGCGATCAGACATCGTACTTCAGCTACTGAATCTGGGGAAAGCTTGTCAAAAGCTCTTGTCTGCCAACTATGAAACAGGCGGGATCAGTACCACTTCCATAGCAGGCTGCTGGGAAGGGAAGAACCTGCTTACCGCATTGGTATTGGGGCGCATGGCCCTCGCCACGCCGCAGGGATTCGGCTTCAAACAAAAGGTACAATAACATCAGGAACGGTGTCCTTACACTTTCCTTTTTCACTTGCTCTTCCCTTACATGTCTCATTCGCATCTCCACCTGATGCGAACCTCTATTGTTTTTAACAGTTCGACCGCCTTTGGGACGATTGAATTGATAGGATAAGAAGGATTTAAGCAAATCCAGTTGGTCCTCTGATAAGCAATCAATTATTCCGCAAGCTACAGAGCGCTCAAATAGTTAAGAATCCAACCACTTAATTGATACTTGTTTCCGCAGCTGTGCAGTATCTCCCTTTCCCAAGAGGGCTGTTTCCAGTTGCTGCTCAAGGTTTCTAACAATCAAATGGATCAATTCTGCAGATACCTTAAGGCTGTGTGTTAAGTAAGAAAGATGTTTGTGGTGTGTATTGGGTGGGGAAGGAGGCGGTGGAAAAAGAAGCGTTTCATTGACCAGAAAAATGTCGACGTATTTTCTGTTTTAAACACTGGACATTTATTTAGGGTCGTTAGAGGCCATACATTATTGAATAATTTTAATTTATCACATCCAAATATAGTAGGCAAATATATAATACAATAAATTGCATTTGTACACATGAATACAAAATTTGAGGTAGGGCCTCAAGAATAATGGTTTCTTAAATTAATAACATACAGCATTATAATACGCACTACATGAGATATATATGATGCATCCTTTGTAACATAATATATCTTCTCCACGTACGGCTAGTGAAAAAATTATAATGACCTGGTTAGGGTACAAATCTTTATCCATAGGCAGCAGTACCCCATAGAATGCCTGTAAATATATATATATATATATTTATATATGACATTACGCAAGTAATTAAGATTTAACCCATCAGCGATGGGTCCGTAATAAAGTGCCATAGGACACAGGGCGCAAATTCTCAGCTGGTGTAAATTGTCACGGCTCCAGAGAAAGCTGTGACAATTTATACCAGCTAAGCATCTACCTTACAAGGTAATACTACATAATATAAATGACAGATAACAACATGGTTTAGTTGATCAATAATTTTCCTAACAATGGAAGATAGCTATAAGGCAAATGGTTACCTGAAGATGTCTTTAAACGTTATGGGCAAATAATAATATTGCAAGCAATACGGTCCAGCCCGGTTCTCGCATTATGCTAAACCCGTCAGGAAAGCCTTCTCTCTTTGGCGATAGGCTGCCCGAGGGTGACAAAGGCAGAAACCCCAAATACCCCCACCCTCCCCCCTCGAGTCATCAACCTGAGTTCCTCCGGAATATCAAGCTCTGACCATTTTACAGATATCTTATGTGCACCATTTAACTACAAACTGAGAATCAAGTGTCTCTTGCAACAGCGTTACTAGCAAAACAGAGAGGCTTTCTGGGATGCCACTTGCCGAAGCCCTGCAGCCTGCAACCCGCAATCCCTACCAGTCTTTCTTTGATTGCAAGAAGAAGTGGAGCTGCAGAATAAGAAACCAATGTCTGCCATAAATAAACAATTGCTTTAACACAGGCAACAAGAAATCGTATTATCCATGCAACTGTACATATACTCAAAAAGACCACAGGTATTTAAAATAAATCAGGCGTTGCAATTTCATGGTAAGAGATAGCCACACAGTGTATCAGAAGCAATGATCTTCAGTGCTGAGGCACATACTAATGTGGTCAGTGGAGCAGAACCTAATCAAAAGACTACTTTGACCCAATTGAAACATCATATAAAGACGATCCAAGTCTTTCTCAATTAAAGGTCATTTTGTTAAACCCTTCTTTTGGAAACAAAGTGCTGCCACGTCTAGCTGAAACACAGGTTTTGAACATTGCATATTAAAAAGACTAAGACGACCCCAAAGAATTTGAAGATGGCAAGCATTTGCGTTAGGTATAATCTTTAATGCATACAATAATGCATCTCAGCTCATCCAGAAATTCAATTTCATTTCAAAGAAAAAATATGCAACGTAAGTAATTTCACCAAATTGGAACATTTTTTTACTCACAAGATAGATAGATCTGCAAGTACGTGCATCACATTTTTACTAATATGGCTTTTTCCCCTCCTTTTTTTTTTTTTTTTTTTTTTTTTTTAAGATCTTTACTGGCATTTAATTAGTTACTAAATTTCTTTTTAAAAAATTACCAAAGTGCATGCAAACTTTTCCTAGAACATGGTAAATGAAGTGCGTTCCCAAACTTCAAGGTTACTTCTCATTTAAAGAAGACACTGCTGGTTAATTTAATCTCAACATTCAGATTCGGCCAGTAAAATACTTTAAAAAAAATTCTAACGTGGAAAAAAAAAAAAAAATCTGCTTTTAACATACAGTGAAAACTTCATATCTTCTGTGATTTCCGTATGCATTTCTCCCCCCCTTCTCCGAATGTTTTTGCAAGCCTAGTAATGGAGGTCAAACTGAAGACCAATACCAGCTAGAACAAAATCACTGTCATCTGTTTCCAGAGCTTCAAAGTCAAGCCTAATCCTATGCTAATGACTTAGCAGGCACAGGAACAACATCTAAATTAAAAGCAAGCAGATTAATTACCTAAATCATGGAAAGCAATTACATTTTTCATATGCATTCTAGTTCGGCAATCCAAGCCTAAGAAAAGATACCATAACCTAGCAATGTTCCTTCAAACGATATCTCTTTTATACTCAAGGTAGACAGTAACTGACGTCCTTACACTGAGGCAATTTTATTGCAATTAGTTAATCCCAGTTCCAATGCATGTCCCGAGACAAGTTAGTAAGTGAAAGGATTCAGAACTGTTAAGCTATTTGAGCGTGTTTTCTTTTTTTAAAAGAGGAACAAACCTATGGATATTTTTTCTTTTGATCCCAGTAATAGTGAAGAGAAACTGGCCTGGACTCCAAAAATCAAACCAAGACACTAAGTAATATTGGTAAAGAGAGGCCTAAAGCTATTTATCCTGACAAAAATACCTAATTCCCACTAGAGGTGCTGACTTAGGTTCCTTTCTTCACCCACAGAAGGCCCCTCAGCCCCACGCAGATGTGGGGACCAAATGTCCAGCTCGTCTTTATGGACCTTCATTACATCAAACAGAGCGTGGCTTCTCAAACCTGCCTCTGCCAGGAGAGCAAAAGCCAGAAGTAAGAATAGCAAGCCCCTTATTAAAATAGCAGGCGAAGCTGAAACAAGGGGGGGGCACAGCTTTAAGGCAGAGAAGCTCACAGAAGGGTCCCATCCTGCTGCCGTGCGAGACGGGGACCGACAGAGCCCGTGGAGTGGCGATTCAGGGGCCAGCAAAAAATGTTGCAAAATCTGCCCTCGCTTCGCTCGGTGACAACCCCTGATGGCGCTTCGCTTGTCCTGCATGAGGATTAAAGGTCTCCAGCAGTGCCTAGAACTGGCAACACTAATTGCCCCGTGAAAGAGGAAGTTCAGCAAAATGATTACTATATTTAATATACATATATATATACACACACAGAGAGAGAAAATAAGTTAGCAATTTGTGGAAGTGTTACGTTAAGGTTTAGGTTTGGTTTTGTTTTGTTTTCTTCAACGGGATGAAACAACATGTCTACTGATCTACGGACACACATGAACTGAAGATTTACCTGAGACCCTGTAACATGAAGACAGACAGACAAAAGAACAGGATCGAAACAGTCCCCTGAAAGGAAGGAACATTTACTGGCTACTACGGTAGTGTGTGTGGGGAAGGAAAAAACAGCCTAAACTACTCTAAGCTCATCATCTCTACACTGATTGATAAGATATCTATAAGGACATAAAACATCACTAGTACACACTACATGAACACTGATCACTGTTAAAAAATATCATATATGTATGTATAGGATATAACAAGATAGTAAAGGTTACAGGTTTGCCAATTATTGAAGATATATTTTTCTCCCTCATTCTAGTGCATTTACAATAAACTGGGTTAATTTTCTATTCAGGTAAATAAACGTACTCTTAAAAAGCTCTATTTTTACTCTGCCCAATAGGTAACAAAACTATTTAAGTCTAACATTCCTATCACCGCTTACATCTGATTTCTAAAACGTAATGATTTAGGAATGTCCTATTGCTATGCGATGTTATAACGGCCGTCTGCTAAATCGCCCTCTCCCCCCAACCCTCGCATTTTGTATACCGAACGTTGCACCCGTGTGGATGACTGCAGTGGTTAATTGTTGGGGGTTTTTTGGTTTTTTAATTTAATGAAAATGCTTTAAATGCAAAAAAAAAAAAAAAAGCCCCTATGTACATTTCAAAGAGAATACTGCTTTGAAGAATTTACGTGTTTTATATATAATATATAGACAAGTGGGGTTCTGCCATTTCCCCATTGCTTGAAAGAGAAGAATACATCTAAAGGATATATATAGAGATGTTTATAGGAGAATGAACGGGGAGTCACAAAGTTGAACAGCACATCTAACTTCTAACAACTGTTGTCAGGTGGTAACTAGACTACACTTACCACTGTAAGGATACAAAGTTAGGCACAAATTATATGATGGCTTCTTGAGGAGATACTGTAAACAAAAGCAGAGAAACAAGGAAAACTGTTCAGACTATTGGAGTGAAGTGAGTAAAACCACAGTTGCACTTAGTGTGCAGCAAGGTTTCAGACGCTTTGTGTAACTCAGGCATTTTTAATTGCAATGACAGGTACCAAATTATCAAAAGAAAGGTATGACAGTACTTTAAACAGCGATGCCCATACACCTCAGTCTGGCACCATTTCCAAACCACTTCTAGTTTAGTCCCACTCTCAAATGATCAGTTCTTTAGATTTTGCTTTCATTTTTCTGCTTGAAAAGATCAAATGGATTGTTGTGTTTCTGTTCTGATGCCACATATTGCTTCCTGGGGTGCTGTTTGAAGGGTCTCCGCTTGTTTAAATAACGAGTCCTCAAAGTTAGTATAGATCATAAAAGAAGCGCGCAGACACAAGGGGTCAAGGTCTGCTGTCAGTGTAGACAAAGCGACCCGCTTACTGCGAGAGCCTTATGCTGGATTTATACCAGGACTACAGGAGATCCCCTTCTTTGCTCGCTTCCATCCCGTCCGAGGGCTGAACTTCCCTTTGATTACACCGGTAACAAAATCCTAGTGCCACCATAGCTACCTGTTACAAGGATGCTTGTGCGAAACGGGTCAAATTCTGCACGTAACTTCCTTAAAAGATTTTTCCGTTGCGAGTTGTTTATTCCTACACAACCTGACAAAACCTGGTATGTCACCCATTGCACAACACGCTTTTGCTATTTCACCGGGTACAGAGCATGTCATGGGCATCACCTACACCTGGAAGTGGTCTAGCTAGGTCTTCCCTATGGCATGCAACAGTAAGTCCTACTTTCCTAAGCAACCACTTTCAGGCACTGCAAAAAAGAAAAGAAGAAACGGTGGAGAAACAAAATGGAAAAAAAAAGATCAGAAAAGGCTGACGATGTTATTGCCACCCATGTAATAGGTTATTAGCATTGGGTCCCCAGTTCTATGTCCTTTACTGGCAGTTTAAGTCCCAGGGAAGAGGTTCCCAGTGGATCAATCATATTCATGTAACGTTCACCGCGGTGCTTGGCCAAAAACGGACCCCAGTCAGGCTGTGGAGAGCACACCAGCTTGAGTCGCTGCAACGCGGGGGAGAGAAAAGAGAGTCTCATTTGAAGTTACGGAGCAGAATTACAATGCAGAAGAAATGAGGATAGGCTCATTTGAGATTATTGATGATGGCCCTGCAATGCTCCACTGCTCAGTGTTTGTTTTGCACAAAGTTTGCAAGATTAATAGAGGATAAAGTGCCCAGATTTTAATTATACATTCTCCCCCGCACCATACGAGGGGACCTCAGAACCGCTGCTACCGTTTGCGAGGCTCACGTACTGAAGGACGTGTGCACAATTTCTTAGCCCAATGGTCTAAGCAGTGGGTAACTGCATTAAAATAATTGGATTTCTGTTTAGCATATTTCCCAAAAGTATACAAATGACCAAGAAGTAGTACATTGCTATGAATGAACAAGGATTTTAATTTTGAGTTGACAAAATGTTTCATTTCTATCTGCAGGAAAAAAGAAAGAGGAGAACATTAACCTGGCAAACAACAAAAATCTTCTAATCTTTCCGCTGATTTCTTTATTGAATATATAATTTGATTGGCGCGTTTACAGATAAAAAGGAAAGAAAACATATTTCTGATGACTTAAGAGGGAACAATTATATGTTTATTACCTAATAAAGTGAATCAGACCTCTATATCAGTTATTTTAATCTCTGCTTAATTACCAGCTTGCAACTCTTACCTCCCAAATCAACCATAATAATTTTATGCAGCAGACTTGGTATTCAGGAAATGCCGGGCTACGGCTGAAATAGCTTCAGAAAAAGTCCCTTCAAAACAGATCCAACTTTCTGGTGTTTCTTTCGGTGCACTACTAGAGGGACAAGCAAGGAGAGCACCCTATTTCTGCGGCAACATATATGCCAATACAACGCATGTAAGTTAGAAGATTGGAAGCAGAACAATTTGGCTCAATGAGAGGAACTTATGAGACGATGAACAAGTAAGTCTAATTTCACATTAGCTCATTTCCAGTAGGAGCAGTTGTCTCCCGACCTCCCGACTCCATCGTGCGCTACACAAGGACTGAAAGGCCCTTTAGACAAGTGGCCTCGTTGCCTAGAACCAGCCGCGTACTTGGATGCTCTCCCTAGGGTGTCCCACCACTTAATATTAAACTCCTTTGCTCCACGTGAAGCAGAAAAGCATGGTCTTTTCCCTTAGGCGTGTGTAGTGTCACATATTGAGAGACCAAAAGATTATTCTATTTTAGTACATTTTCTCTCCTTTTCATTTTTGAGGCATATAACAGCCCCCACAGGTTTTGCAGGAGAGCTAGAAAGGGGAGGCGAGTGTCTGTTCCTTACCCCGAGGAGGGAGCAGCACGAGCAGCATGCAGCGAGAAGAGGACAGAACTGAGGAAGCCTCCAAGGCCAAAAGTAAGACTGTTGAACTTCTTCAGATGACAAGGTGAAGGCAGTGAAGGGATGAAATGCTGACATGAGAAAGACATTGCTGTACCGCACCCTGCAAGGAACTGAGGAGCCAGCGGGATGGGAACAGCCGGGGAGCGGCGGTGGTGGCAGCTGGGGTGGCGGGCAGGGCCAGGGCACAGAGACAGGGAGCAGAAGGGGACTGCCACGTTTCTGGAGCGGTGGGGGGAAGCGGCAGGAATCTGATTTGCAAAATAAACAAAAGCAGCATAAAAATAAAGTGCCGCCTGGAATTTTTTTAAGCCCAGGTGCCAGAGAGGATCAGCTTAGTCAAGAAAAATAAAGAGATGAAGAAGGGGGAAAAGATCGTCAGCTAAGTATTATCGTGAGTAGTTTGAGCTGTAGAGCATGAGATCTTTTCATACGTCCTATTCCTGAACTTCATCAAGTGGCACAACCTCCTGGAGCGCATCCCGGATGACTCAGGTACCCGACCATCTCGCACTCTGCAAAGAGGCGACTCCTGATTGACGTCTCCTAGCACTGACTGCCGGGCTCGCCGCAACACGACAGCACCAGCAGTTGATGCTTCCTACATCTGCGCGCCGCTTTTGCAAAAAGGCCAACAAAGCTAGGAGAACAACTTTCTCTCAGTAACACCGTACGGGGGCTTAGGAAATTTGTAACTCCTTCTAGTTCCCATAAAAGCAATCACTTAACAATTTAGGAGCATTTTTTTGAGGAACAGGGAATAGAAGGTCTGCATTTTAAATCAACCAAGCATCTCTTTGCAACACAATAACTAGCTTACCAGAAAGTAATCTTAGCACTCTTAGACATTCAATATCACAAAAATCAATGTAAAAGAAAACAGTCTCCTGTGACCGTATTTTTAAGCAGCAAAAAAGACAGAAGAATTACCTCAATAAATTTGCCTGGGGCCAGATGCATTTTTATCACAAACATAACTGGGATCCAGATAACTGAGCAGGCCAGCATCAGCCACCCAAGCACCATGGACCAGCCTGGATAGTGGTAAGCTCCGTAAGTCATTGGCTCCCATTGGTAAAAACTGAAGCAAAGAATAAACTGGAAACAAGGAAGGAAAACGAATATGTTTGAATAAGCAAAACAAGCCTGCTATGCAACAAGTGGTAGGTATCCACGCGCAGCGTCGGTATATATGGAATACAGATAACAGTACATACACCTGAGGCAGGGCGCTCCCACGAGCTGTAATAAACAGGTCAGAGTCTGAATCTAATGAGTTTCATGGAAGTCTTGCAAAATCCCACAAAAATCACTGTATTTATGCCAGGAGAATTGAAATTAGAATCTTGCCCTTAGAGTAACATGCTTTATTACATGGTCTATTGGCAGTTTTACCTAATGTGATTATGCTAAGTTACTCCATTTCACCTACTGTATGAATAGCAATACATCTGCTTACATTTGTGCATAATTCAGTAACTTTTGGGAAATGCCTGTGCTCGCAATAATTGCACACAGAAGATTTATAGCAGTATAACTAGGTGAAGGCACATATAAAAATGATCAGTTTTATTTCCAGAGATGTGGAGTAATTGAAAGTCTAATATTAGGCTATCCAAATGTATCAAATATTAGCTTTACAGAAGCAATAACAGAAAAGAATGTATTGCTTGGTTCTACTTTGTCTGTCTCCATTGCATAGAAATTGAATTACGACTGATCAGTGTCAGTTTATTTCTCACCATAAGTTCACTAAATATTACATTTGGAGAGAACAACAACAGAACATGCAAGTTTGAACTGACTTCATTTGCTTTCCAAATTTGCTTTCCTTAAGAGACAACGTAATTTCCTATTCCCTGGTTGTGATTACTGGCAGCAGCTAAGAGTGCAAGTCTGATCCGTAAAGGAACCGAGCGATTTGCAGAAAAGCCTTACAATTCCCTTCAGAAGTGTAACAATGGGTCTAAGGCAGCATCTTGACAACAGCCGTTGGAAGAAAAAGAGACAAAAACCCCACGTGCACACACCTTCGTTTTTAAAAAGGCCCTCAAGAGAAAAAATACATTGCTATTTATGTTATCCTAATACTATCGATTAAACTGGGCTATGTTTTCAAACTTTTCGAAATGGATTTACAAACTATACCTATATAGTGTCACAATGGAACAACAGTTGCCACCAGATAAGTAAGATAGATCTACCCGTTTTTCACATGCAGCAATAATATACTTCAGTGAAGACAACTGGTAAGGAAAATCTATGCGGGAAAGTAGAATATCCTCATTATGCCCGTTGGAGAAATTGTTCTCCTTGCAGAAAATTTCTTTTCCTCGCAACTCAGGGTTTTGTTGAGCTCACCAAAACTCACTGGTCCCTTCGCACATGTGTTCCTGTCTGCAAAAACTAAACCTTTTCAGTTTTCAGTAAAAAAACACCTCGTTCTTGAATTAACAATACCGAAGTTACTAACTTTCTCCAGAGCCTTTTTTTTTTCCCCCCAGAAATAAAAAGATTTGCCAATATTTACGCTGCACTAAAGAACAGCACAATAGGAACTTCCCAGCACATAAACCAAAATATAACTTCTCTGGAAGAAGCGACTGCAAAGGGCTATGGAGTCAGCATTTTTCTTCTTCGCCCCACCCAGGTAACACCACACTTACTGCTTCAAGATGTGTGCTTTATCAGAAATTCTAGTAAATTTTCCGCTCTCGTACCTAAAAATCTATGAATACTTGTAGGAACTATTTAGCACCGCTGTGAAATGATGGGGTTTTAAAACCCTACTCAAACACTGATAATCTTGCTGCACCTGTGGTCCAAGCCTGAGGAATTTCAGGCCAAAGTATGTTCTCTCAAACGTAAAATACTGGTGAAAGAAGACTCGGTTGTTTTATGCTGACTTATCAGGCTGAAGGCTTTTGAAACGGCTAAAAGAACTCTTGTGCCAAAACATGATATGCATTTAAAGATGGTATCCGAACTTAGGTTAACATTGTGTTAGAGAGCTGGATAGTAAACGTAGATATACTTATTATACTTTGGCTCTTGAACTTGAAAAAACACGCATAGCAATGGCAAAACTGAGAAATTTTGAGATTAAGCAGCGATCTAAATTTGAAGTAAAGAATCGTTCCAGGTCTTGGGGTGGAAATAAAAACAAAATAAAACGAAAAAGAAAAAGAGCCCACAAAAGTACACAAACCACAGGCTTCTTTTAAACGTAGAAACCTCTTTTGCGTTTAAGCGGGGCACCGGCAGGTCCCTGCAGGTCCCGCCGCCCCCGGGACCCGCCGCGCGGCGCCGCCAGNCGGCTGCCAAGCGGCGAGCGCTCATTCCCTGCCTCGGTGCCTACAGGGTTTGGAAACAAAAGTTCCTTTTTGCCTTCTTTTTCCTCTTTTTTTTTCCTCCTTTTTTCTCTTCCCTCCCCTTTTTCCTTTTTTCCCCTTTTTCTTTTTTCCTTTTTTCCCTCTTTTTTCCCCTTTTC
>WAAD01024990.1:187875-211112 GCA_013389945.1 Fregata magnificens
CTTTTTTCTTTTTTCCCTTTTTTCTTTCTTTTTTCTTTTTTTCCTTTTTTCCTTCTTTTTTCCCTTTTTTCTTTTTCCTTTTTTCTCTTCTTTTTTCTTTTTTTTTCCTTTTTTCTCTTCTTTTTTCTTTTTTCCTTTTTTCCCTTCTTTTTTTTCTTTGTTCTTTTTTTCCTTTTTTCTCTTCTTTTCTCTTTTTTTTTCCTTTTTTCTTTCTCTTTTTTTTTCCTTTTTTCTTTCTCTTTTTTTTTCCTTTTTTCTTTCTTTTTTTTCTTTGAGAGGCTGAAGGGATTTATATTTGTTATCGAGACCATAACTATTTCGACTTTTGCAAAAACATCTCCATCTCTGCAGCTAAAACTTTGTCACTCAAATTTCCACATTGGCCTTTCCAAAGCGCATCTCTTCAATTAGTTTATGACTCAATAAAATGGTTTTTCTCTAGCTCAACCTGAGAACAGACAGGAGGATCATGTAATTGCCTCTCCCTTTCTATGTGTATATATACATACTACACGCACACGTATGCAATAATCAAAAATGCTGCTATGCAACGGTATGCCATACCAGCATCTTGCACAGACAGGGAAAGGCTACCATAGCGGCATGTGGAGACTCACCATCCCTCTCTACCAAAAATACCGTTATTTATGCTCTGTTTTGTGTACTACACACACATGCAAGAACACACGTGCACACACGTGTGTGTGTGTGTCTCTAGGTATCTGCATCCAAGCTCTAATTACTACTGTTCAAAAACATCATGAATGACAAAGAAACAACAACAAAACTCTTTGGAGAAGACATTAAAAAAAATTTTTGCTTACTGTTAAAATAGTTGGGGTCACAAATGCCCAACAGACTCTCCAGAATTTACTTGGCTGGAATCCAATCATCATTTCTATATCTTCACAAAATCTTTGCAATCCTGTAAACAGCAAACATAAATGCAATTAGGCGTGAAGGAAACCAGCTGCAATTTGCAACATAAGCACTTGTAACCTCCCTTGTGTCTAATTACAAAACCAAACTCTGACTCGTTGATTGAAAACTTCAACAGAGGATCTAACCAGACAGTAAAAAAATGAGGCTATTATGGTGGGAACCATTCTAATAAAATATTTACTTTCTCGGGAATAAAGCAAAATTGAGCTTTTCCATGGAGATTAAGCGTTCTGTATGTTTCAGGTTAAAGCACTGATAGTATGTACCAGTTATCTACAATTATGTGTATATTTTTTATATTCCACTGTGAAGGTGAATCTTATTAATATCTCCATACCTGTTTCAGCACAGACAATATCTGAGCTTCTCTATGCCTACTACGTGACTGGGGTACAACCGTATTGCTTAGCATTGAAACTGATAATGTCCTGTTATTTTTCAGCTGATGTGTAAGCAATACTTTGAATTATTTGAGAGCACCTGTAAATATTTTAAATTATATTCAATGTTGTTTGAACAAACAGATCGACTGACATGTTAGTTCCTAAGATTATTGTATTGATTGCCTCTATAAAGTTCCTTGAGTTAATAAAACACGCAAGATTGGAAAATGGTATTTCAGCCATCTCTGCAGCTATCTCCCTGGCCATGCCAAGTGACTGGAAAAGGTGTGCTGGCCCAGCAGCTGCTATTGCCCATCTGATAAAAGCCAGTCTGCTTTTCAGCCTGGTTCTGTGGAGCTGTTTAGGTAAATAGCCCCTACGCAGTACAGCTATTAGTAATTTATCCAAAAGTAATAAAACCAAAATTTGTTCCAGCTTTTCTAATGATGATAAGAAGAGGGAGGTCTGGGGTCCAAGGCTGAGCTCATCTGTCACACAAACATTTCCAATTTGGGCCAATTTTATCTAATAAGGTGGGTGATCGTCTCTGTCATTTAAATTTTACAAAGCGTTATTCTACAGCATTTAGTCCGACTTTTATGATGTGGGGACAGGGATGGAGCTTAGATATTAGAGACAGGTCATAGAGCAAGTGTCCTGATTTCGGCTGGGATAGAGTTAGTTTTCTTCCCAGTAGCTGGTACAGTGCTGTGGTTTGGATTTAGGACGAGAAGAATGTTGATAACACACTGATGTTTTAGTTGTTGCGAAGTAGCGCTTACACTAAGTCAAGGACTTTTCAGCTTCCCATGCTCTGCCAGGCGCGCAAGGAGCTGGGAGGGGGCACAGCCACGACAGCCGGCCCCAACTGGCCAAAGGGCTATTCCATACCATATGATGTCGTGCTCAGTATATAAACCAGGGTGCGTCAGCCGGGGGGCAGCGATCGCTGCTCGGGGACAGGCTGGGCATCAGTCGGCGGGTGGTGAGCGGTTACATCACTTGTTTTTCCTGGCTTTTGTTTCTCTCTCTCTTTTTTGTTGTTTTCCTTCTCACTACCATTTATTTTTGTTACTGTTATCATCATTATTATTATTATTTTATTTCAATTATTAAGCTGTTCTTATCTCAACCCATGAGTTTTCTTACTTTTGCCCTTCCGATTCTCTCCCCCATCCCACCGGAGGGGCGGGGGGGGCAGAGGGAGCGGCTGTGTGGTGCTTAGTTGCCTGCCAGGGTTAAACCACAACAGTAAGGGAAGAAATACTTGGAACAAAAATAATAAACTGCTTTCTGTTTTTATTGCCCTTACAGCCAGCCGCTGCAGCTGCTGAACTTAAGAAGGGATAATCCCCAGGCTTGATCCATGTAATTTTGAAGCCTTTCTGTTGATATCAAGGAGAAATAAATCTATCCACTTGACTGTTCCAAGAATTAAGAAGGTAAAAAAGAGCAACGGTTCATTATTCAGCGTCTTCTGCTGCACCCCTAAGCAAGCAGCAGGGCTAGATGGTGCTAGCGCAGCCCTAAAGGCCCAGCTCAGACGGTGAGCGCAGAGTAAGCCAGTTCAGGCAGATAGCATGTCAGAGAAAAGCTAAAAAACTGTGATATGATAAGAAACAGAGAAGAACAATCCAGAAATTCAACAAGAAGATGGTATTGCAAGAACTGTATTTAGGGGAGGGGAAAAGTACAACCTGCAGCAGATGTAACTTGGAAAACTAACCCGAGGTGACCCAGATGTCACTTTTTTCCCCGTAGTTGTAATTTCTCTCCCTCTTTTTCTCTTTTCCACTGACTACAGCAAATGCTCTTCTTCAGAAAGCCTCTTCTCTTCTCTGTAAAATACATGTAATCTTTACGACCCGTGGAACCACCGCACTTCAGCACCCGTCTGACTCATCACGTGCTTCTCCACTTTGTAATAGAGCTTTGTGTGCCTGGACCGACCGTAACCCCCAGGGTCACTGGGTTACGGACCCGAAAGGAGATCTCAGCTGCAACTGGATGGTTTGTCCCTGTGGTTTATTTACCTGCCTATTACAGTTCAGTGCACCATCTGCAGCAAGCTACTTGGGAGATGCTCACACAGTGGTCATCCCTGTAGCACGCTGTGGTGGGAACAAAACTAGTTTTAAACTAGTTGCAGCAGCACAAGATATGGGCTGAAGGGTCTTTCCACAAAGTTTAAAGCTCGTCCGAGTGTCTCTTCTTCAGCCACACTTGCTGCTGCAAAGGAGTTAAACCTAACTGGATAGTTACCAGGGCGCTTCTGCCTCCGAACTTCATGCAAGCTTCATGCAAATCTGCACAGATTTGTTTGAAACTCCAATTACACAATTTAGTTCCTTCTTGGAATCGTCGGCAGATATTCACAGCTTCAGGCACGTTTAAATATTAGCAGTTCAGGAGTCGAATGCGTGTAAATAGATACAAGGATTACACAGTACTCGTCTCTTCCCGGTGAAAGACTGAAAATAGGTTCGCCAAGTTCCACAGAAAAATGCAAAGGATGCTTTAGTTAACAGAAAGCCGATTAAATCTCAGTATATCTGGTGTCCCTCTCAGATCCGTCAGGCCTGCTGAATAACTTTGGAAAATAAACAATACACGATATTCCATATCTCAATTTCCACTCTCTGAAGTGGGATGATGTATTCATAAGTGCTGCAGATATAAAATCCATTGAAAAGGAGAATGCAAACCAAGACAGCTACTTCAATATTCTGCTACAGGTTAAATGTTCAAAATTACTAACACTGTCTACAAATACACTGCAGCAGTTACCACTCGCTCTGACGATGAACCTTCTCAACAACACACCATCAAAAACAGATCTAGAAGGAGCACGAGTAAGATTAAGGTCATATATTTTCAGTTTCCAACAGTGTTTCACTCAAACACAAGGATCTTTGTATCTAGCTTCACGTTACAAAATGCAACAGTGGGAATTATGCTGATAATTAAATTAATACCCGCAGCTCTACGCTATTCTTTACCAATCATGCATCATCACCTAAACAACTGGGGAATAAACATCTATACCAGCATGTGAAATAAAAACCAGCATTTGACTGGATTATGTAGCACTGACTCTACTGAAAAATAAATGATTGCAAGGAAATAACCAAGGGTGCCTCTTTTTCATTTAAAAATCTCAACAAGCTCAGCAAGCAGAACACGTAACAAGAACTAAAGACAGATTTATTTCACCATAAAAGCACCTGCCACTACTGTGCCAGCCTGCTTGCTATGAAGAGTACAAGTATACAGAGAAAGGTGTCAGTGGAGTGTAAAACAGCAATTGTCAGAGCTTGAAAATATATTATGCCAATTTTAAGCACTGCTTGAGGGAATATAACAAGAGCGGCAGCTTCACTTGTATTTACAACATGCAAATCACAAATATACAAGCTGTGTTCCTATGAACAGTCCTTAGAAAAGTAGCTTCAATGCAGCAGAAGTAGCTATGATACATTAGTCAAGCGGATAATGATTGTAAAGTAAATCTTTCTTTTTTCGTGCTAAAAAACTGGAAGCTCTTTAGCCTAGCAAAGGGTTAATTCCAGGGAATAATCTTTGAAATAGTTTCTATCAAAGGCTTTACTAACATCTGTTGATTAACAATCAGTTGGTACAGAAAGCATGGAAAGAATGATTTGTAATCAGCAGATCTTTTCCAAGTCTGATTACATTAAAGTAATACATAACTAAAAAAAAAAAAAAAAAAGTTCTCTATTCAAGTCCTTCCTTTGCAGTGCTATAACTATTTTGGTATTATTTTATGTTTTTCGTAACAGTGTTTTAAGGGATACTGAATTTGTTGGGCAAAGCAGGCACTAGCCAGAGTGATTTTGCTTATAAGCCTAATAAAATGTTGTTCCACAAAGGCAGGTTTGTAGTGTTTCTGCCACACAGTGTTCGGAGAAGGAACAGAGCCAGTATTTGCTCCCTATTTACCTTCATCCTTATTTAGAAACGTACAGAACAAAGAAATTCTACACGTTTAAGTAGTTTGGGGGTTGTCTAAAAATATCCTAAGCAAGGAATTTTTATCTTGCACACTGATGGCAAGGGCTTTAAAGGGGGCAATCTTTTTGGCACAGACCAGGTGATGCTGTAGATACTGCTGGCCAGGAAGAGCGACAACATCTAGTGCTTTAGCACTGCGTCGTTCAGGCGCGCTCTCAGCAAGCAGATGAGGAGGAAGAAGGGAAAAAACCCCAACAAACCCTTATACCCTTCTCGAGCATTCCCACTCACCATCTCTTATGGAATTGTATTGATTTTAGGGAAGCTGGGAAATTGGTCAGTACGATAACCAGATGCTAATGTCCCAGATGACATGTACCTGGTGGTGTTTCCACAGGAACAGGTAAATGCTAAACCCGGTGGTAACCGGAGGGAGGGAGTGGGCAAGCCTCACAGGGCTTCACGGAAACTGCAGCACAGAGCAATGGCACAACTTGCTAGCATTGATTTTCAAACGAGGAGTTCTGCTAAATAATCCCCAAAATCCGTCTTTCGACTTCACTTCAGGAGATATGTCAAAGCATTACACTCAGGTCCTTTGAGAAGACTGTATGAATGAATGTGAAGCTGATAGCAGTTACCAATATCGTCTCACTCACAAAGATGACATTTCTAAACCAACCCTAACTAAAATACTTACATTTCAGGGACATAAAAAAATAAACATTTTGATCAACCAAAACATGATCCGTCTAAATTAACTTGTCTCTTGGTGTTTGGACTTTTTCCATTGTATTCTGTAACGTTTCCTCACTAGGACATATCTGACTCAGCTTACAAACCCCTCAAGCCTGTCGCACTGGATTGGATGGCAGTGGAGATAAAATACAATTCTGTATTTCCATGAAATTGAAGAAAACAAGGTCGGCCTGATTCCCTGTCCTGACTATAACATCCATTTCTCAAGCAACAGCAACAAATTCTGCGTGTCTTGAATTATGTACGATTTTTTAGTTCATTTATATTACGGAGCGAACCTCCCTGTGAAGGCAGATGTAAGTATCCTGTGCACAGGACGAGAGCCTAAGATCGTGCTGCTAATATGCACCTTCAACAGAACATCTCAGGATTGTTTACGTCTAGCTGATAGAAAATATATAATTCATTCCTGTCGATAGCAACAGGGGAAATAGCCTTATCCGTGTTGTCTTTAACGCTGGGATTGAAGACAAGTCTTAAGTGGCACCACCACACTCCAGACATAAATTAATCCTGTTATGCAGGGAGATCTTCGCATTTCGTACTACTACCATCTGAGATCACACATTTCCTTGAATCAGTCTCCTGAAAGCACTGGGCAAGTTTGGGAGCAAATCACCAGCTGGTATCAACTGACATAGCTACAGTAGCATCAAGGTAATTGCACTTCTTTGTGTTAGCTGAGGATCTTCCTCCTAATTTAACGTACGTCAACACGGATCAATATAACTGGTGTTGCCACTGTACATAATTAATCACTCCGAGTAGCTGCATAGTCTTGATTCTGTGTTACGGACAGATGAGCTAAAGGGAAGGCTGGATGCACACATGGAAAATAAATCCTTCAAAAGTTGTTAAATGCAAAGATACCACCTCTGGCTCAGGAAGTCTCTGAGCCTAAAACTGTTGGAGTGTGAAAGAGCCCCTGGAGAAGTGTCACTAAATGCTTGGTCTATTCTTATACTCATCTCTAAGCATTGGCCTTAAACTACTGGTGGAAAAGGGACATTAGACTGTACAAAAGTCTTTTAAATACATGTATTTAAAGGAATCCTATAGTAACGGAGTCCCATTACGCTTCCATTTGAAAGAAGAAAATTCTGAGGCTTTTTATTAAAAAAAAAAAAAATTTAAAGTGTTCCTCTTTTCCTTAAGAATTTCATGTTACCAGCTACTGTACCACATGCTATAATGTTACTTTGACATAGGCTGTCCAACAACAGTACTTTTTCTTACCATATATATAGGAAACTCCAACAAGCTCGAAGATGGCAATGATGACAAGAGAATAAGAAGCTGCGTAAGTGTCCACAAGCTGTAACATATACATTCCACCCTAAAGAAAAAAAGGATAAAAGAGCATATAGCTGGTGTCTCTCTTCATTACGTATCACAACTCTAACTGGCGCTAAGGTAGGCAAAATGGACAGGAGCAGGACCCAGGACTCTCTATCCCAAGTAAGCATCCAAACTTTGACCGGACACAGGCTCACGCTGCACTGTAGTTTCTTCCTTCTGGCTGAAGGAATATCAAATGCAACAAGAAAAAAGCAGAGGGTACGCCTGCGTCTGGTAACTGACACAGCTTGGGAAGACATTGGTTTCAGTCTTTTCTGATCAAAGACTGGGCAGCGATCAACCTTCCAGCAGCAGTGTCTCTAACCACTTAATACTACGTCAAAAGCAAAATCACCATTGAAACCAGGAATACTGTAACAGTGAGTCCAGTTCATCTCTTTGGAAAGGATATAATGCCCTATCTTCAGGGCAGAGGTTAAGCAGTATAATTCAAGGAAAGGAAGGTCTGAATCCATCCTAGGCTTTGGAACAGCAAAGTTGGGCTGGTAGGTGATGAGGTGGGAGGAAAGAAAGAAAAAGGGGGGGAAATGATGAATAGTAAGGCAGATTTTGTGCACCTTCTCTTGAAATCGCTTAGAGTTTGCTAATTCCTCCAGCATTATAGACAAAAGACACTGAAGACTGCTAATGGTAGATGAGAATTTCATTATTAACTCCACAGTTCGCTAGAACTATTAGTATATACCTAATGTAGGAGGGAAGGCACCCAAAACTGGTGTGCGCGTTTATATGACACACAAACTTAACGGATACCTAACTTACATGACTACTTTGGCGATGCTTGGCTAGGGATAAATTTTAGAAGTCTGATCCTCAGAAAGATTTGAACGGCAAAGTCTTAAATATATCTCAGTCAGAGCATCCATTAAAAAAAAAAAAAAAAAAAGTCTTTCGGGCTCACCCGGTGTCTTTGCGCATGCGGCAGAATTCAGCTTAATCTTTTGCAACTTGCGCAGGAGGAGAACGGCCACCAGAGGGGGATTGGGGACAGACAGTGATGCTCAAAGACAGCGGTATTACCTGAGTGATCATAGGAAATCCCATGATGAAAAAGGAGATGCAGCACCCAAGAGTGAACAGTGCCTTGTGCGTACGTAAGTATTTGGGGAACTCATCCGAAACGGAGGTCACTATAGTCTCGATAGTGGCAAACTGAAAGACAAAATAAAAGGATTCATTTTGGTGCGCACAATGTACGCAAAGCGGTCCAGCTGGATATAATGGAATATAAGAGAGTATTTGGAATCCTAGGTGTTAAACGCTCAGATGTCAATGTCAAAGCATCACCCAAACGATTTCAGCATTGGTGGCCTTACTTCATTCCTCTTTTTGGAAAGCGGTTCACTGACCACATGGAAAATAGCAATTAATCTCATGGTCCTCCAAACAAATAAATAGGAAAAGCAAGAGGAAAAAAAAAATAGGAAACAAAAGCAGTTTACCATAGTGTCCAATCCAAGTGTCAGAAGCATCAAAAAGAATATTATAGCCCAGAACGGAGAGAGGGGAAGCCTGGTTAAGGCTTCTGGGTAAACCACGAAAGCAATTCCAGGACCTAGAAATGAGAAAAATAAAGGCTGTAATATCTTGTGTTGCGTTAACGTTGCTGACTGAATGGAAAAGAGGGAGACACGAAGAGTCATGTTTCAAAGTATAATACAATATTACTTTGCTTGATAAAAGTAAAAAAGATCCGATACAGTCTCTCCTATTTACAGAGAGATTTAACCATTGCAGACTTTAGCCTCACGTGATTAATTTCTACTTTGGCTGTAAGTTTCAAAACACTCGTACACTCCTACTTTCCAAGCTGCAGAATACATATTTAACGAGTATACTAATGTACTGATCCAAACATGAAAGACAAATTAAAATCGTGTACTGCAGCTGTGTTTCTTTCCTGCTCTGTGGTCAAACTCCTACCACTGTCCCTGCCAACTTGCAACCCAGCCTTAGATCAACATAGCAATCATCCACACCTCAGTACTACAAGGAAGAACGGAAAAGAAAATACTCTTCTCTAACATGTCAGCACACAGTCAAACGAGCAGGAGAGAACATGGCAAATGCACAGAGTTGATACCAGATACAAGGTAATAACTACCATGAATCTAAGAAAATCCACAAGAAATTCTGAAATAATGCACAGCAGAAAAAATAAGGAGATGAGGGTCTGTTAAAGCCTTAACCAGGAATTTTCCTTCCTCTGTTGGTTTGACATCCTGGGCTATAATTTTTATTGACCGTAAAGAAAAAAATATTTTTACAAGTATGCTTAGATTTGCCTGGAAGAAAAGGCTGCAGGAATGTGGTGGTAACATTACAGTAGGTGGCACTTCTTCTCTATTTATCCCAGCTAAAGGAGCATCCGCTTCAAATGCTCTGAAGGATGTTTCCTGTCAGGCGAGATACAAACGAGAGCCAGGTTGTACCGATGCCATGACCCACGCCACGAGAAGGGGCTCCATACTCACTCTTGTCCTGGCCATTTCTAACCTAGGTTATTGCATCCCATTTCCTACGGTTCCCCATGCTGTTTCTGTTCAAGAGACTTGTGAAGTGTTTGGAGCTCCTTCCGAACAAAAGACAAATATGAAAGTTAACAACATGGTAAAAAGATAACTCCATCCATGACTCGTTAAGTCTTGCTTAGCCTTTAAAACGTTTTGCAGAAAAATGGCTTTTTGGAATAGGAAGGTGCACGTAGAACTACTATGTATTCATCAACATGTGCTTTCGTCTCTCGATTAAAGATTTCTTCTTTAATTTATTATTTTAATTTAATTTATTATTAGAGATAAGGGCTCTGTTTGCACTAGCTTCCTGCACATAGAAGTTTAATTAAGTCTCAGAATAATGAGTTCCCACTAATCACAATTTTAGGAGAAGTTTCATTACAGAATATGAAAATGCACATCTCTCCATCTCGGCCCCTCATAACCCTCCAAGGTATCACATGCCAGGGAGCATCCAGGCACAGGTACACAGTCCCAGGGAGGCTGGCTCCCATCCTCTGCATCTTCATAGATTTAGGGGAATATGAACTCTTTCTAAAGGGCTATTAAAGCCAGGAAAACTCCAAAGGCTTTATACGTGGTGAAACAAAAAAAATGCAAATTACTTTGAGCTTTCATTTTAAACTACTAAAATTTTTCACCTGCAGTATGTTCTTAATCAAACTGAGAGAGTAGAACCAAAATAGATCATCCTGCCTTTCCCTCCATGAAAAGTGTTTTATTTGTTCTTCAGGTACATGAGTTTTTCCTGAAAGGAAGATTCTAAATGAAAACAATACTACGTATTTCAGATTAATATTTTAGGAGGAAGAAAGAAAAAAAGAAATCCGTTTCATTCAAGGTTTTAAAAACCTGAAGGGAGATCATCACCGTTTTTTCTGTTTTCTCCTTCACTGCAAAAAGAAATACAACTTTAGAATAAAAAACAGTAGGCAGGGACAAGGGCTGGCTCTTTTCCCCACTTACTGAGTCTGCTTTTTAATTCTCTTAATTCAATGTGCTGACTCAGTCTGCAATTATCCCCAATCTTCACTCTCTTCCTACTGTACAGTCGTCTTCTACTATGGGTCTATAGTTTGTTTCCCCCTATCACGGAGACGAGTGAAGCCTCACCCTTGTGAAATATTTTTAAATGGTCTAAATGGGCTCCTGCAAACATCCTGACAGCCCTACAATAAGGTTGTCTCTTGACAGCTTTTTTTCACATCCCCGGGCACAGCTGCTGAAACAGCTGGAACAGAGAGCTCCAGCCTGTGACTAGTCGCTCACTCAACGACCACCAACAAGCACTCAACAGAAAAGGGTTCGCCATCCCCTGCGCTAAATATTATGCCATCTCCAGGGAGATGAACCAGCTGAACCAAGTGTTTCCTCCACCATCCCTAACAGCTATGTCTCCCCATCCCTGCTCTGTCCGTCCATTTGTAGCTTCCACCGCAGCTTCACTCAAGCATGCCTTCTTTGACTCTAACTCCTTACAAATCATTTAGGTGAGTACAGTGAGGTTTAGATTTTGGGGTTGGTTTTGTTTGTTCGTTTCAGGGTGGAGGTAAAGTCTAAAATAAAAACATTAATGGAAACATTACTTCTCAAATGCCCGGCCTCAAACGGAGTTTTTCAAACATAATGGTCTAATCCAGCCAGAAAATGAGGATGAGAATGAAACTTTTCTGTTCCCGCTTAGCTGACTGGCAGACCAAAAAAAAAAAAAAAAAAAAAAAAAAAATGGACAAGGGGACAAGGCACTGAAAACTGAATTGATATTACCTTAGCTTGCAAGTGCAGTATCCTCTACTACTTGACATGGACTAAGACATGGAGCTGTTGGAGCGGGTCCAGAGGAGGGCCACCAAAATGATCAGAGGGATGGAACACCTCTCCTAGGAGGACAGGCCAAAGGAGTTGGCGTTGTTCAGCCTGGAGAAGAGAAGGCTGCAGGGAGACCTTACTGCGGCCTTTCACTTCTTAAAGGGGGCTTATAAGAAAGGCGGGGACAAACTTTTTAGCAGGGCCTGTAGCGATAGGACAAGGGGCAAGGGCTTTAAACTAAAGGAGGACAGATTCAGACTAGATAGAAGGAAGAAATTTTTTACGATGAGGGTGGTGAGACACTGGAACAGGTTGCCCAGAGAGGGGGTAGATGCCCCGTCCCTGGGAAAATTCAAGGTCAGGTTGGACGGGGCTCTGGGCAACCTGGTCTATTTGAAGAAAGTCCCTGCTCATTGCAGGAGGGTTGGACTAGGTGACCTCTAAAGGTCCCTTCCAACCCAAGCCATTCTATGATTCTACTTGCTATCAAGAAACAGTTTGCTGGCTGAGCATCCTATGCAATTCTCCTCTCAGACCCTCCGGCTGAATCCGCAGCCCGGTTAGCAGCCCATCCCACCAGGGGTCAACTGGTGCAAGCCCCAGACTAACTAACGCCCTGTGACTGAACTGCAGTTTACAAGCTTCCCCTCACCTCAACGTCTGGGCTGCCAACCGAAGGACCTTGCAGAAATTGAATGCGACCAGCACCTTTATTTGCATCTCGCTGAGGGCAGAAGTACTGCAAACTCTGTGGGATTACCCATGTTTCAGGTTACAGAGAAGGAATAAGCAAAAGAAAACTAAGAGCCTTTTCTTTTTCTTAACCAGCAGCAAGACTTGTTTTCCTCCTTTCACCTGCAGTAGCTTGTTTCTAATAAACGATTAGAAACATTCGAGCTCCAAGAAAAGCTCTTGTTCCTACAACTACAGGATTTCTGTGTCCCCAGCTCATGTTGTCTGTTTTCCACTTAGCTCCCATGACACTGTTATATGCAGATTAACCTTCATACCTACTTTGTCCAGAATGATCTATGAATATTGCCGTACCGAAACCATGGAAAGTTGTCTTGATTTCTATCCCCTATTGTCAACTCACTGCTACAATTTCTGAATTGCGATGCTCAGTCGGTCGGGTACCTTAGGCTACACATAGCACCTTGTGGCATTGAATTTGTCCACACAGCAAACCTGTCAAAAAAATGTTTGGTGTCTTCACATGAATGCAGACAGTGAGACATGTCACCTACAGAAGCCATGGGTACGTGACTTTTTTTTTTTTTTAAACTCTGATGTCCTTATCCCGCTCAGAGCCTGCTCTTGCTCTGTGCTATCATGGGGTCGAGGGGCTAACGTTGAGAACCATCCCCATGGCTCACAGAGAAGCTATTAATCCCTTTCCTTCAGTGCTTCGAAACGACTGTGTCTGTGCTGAACACTAATACAATACACTTAGCACCCACACGTGCTCACGGAAACAGCTATGGTGGGGGAATCGTAAATATCTATACAAGTTATTACAAAGTTATTAAAAATTTGACTTTTTAACACAGTTCAAAATGATCTTAAAGATCTGGGGGTTGGTTAGCTTAGAGGCAAAGTGCTGCACATTCCACAGGAAATGTAGGACTAGACTGAGGTAACAATTATCCCCTCTATAATCCCACCAGATTTTTACCACCCTTTACACTTCTCAGATTCTTACCCCAAAAGCTCCTCCCTTCCTGTCTCCCACTACTTCATACCAAACCATACAAGACAGCACCAATTCTTCCATCAGCCACACTACTATCACTCACGTTCAGCTCCATGAATTAGGACCTTTCAGATGCCCCTTTGTAACCATCTCACTTCACTAACCAAGATCTTCTAATCAGTTCTTCAGAAATCTTTTACATCCCCAGGGAGGCAGCTCCTTGCTCCCCACAGTTCAGAAGCTGAATCCACCTCTCACACCATATTTCTCCCACCCCCACATCGCCAAGCCCACTGTCCTCTCATCCAAGATTCCCACCACCAGCAACACCTTTTACCTTGAAGAGGATTTGACAAACAGCGGCAGAGAGAAATGAGAAGACCAGTCACCACTTAGAGTACGTGAAGGAGACGTCCCACCCTACCCCCCCATCAGTCATTTACATAAAGATTTGAACTGAGTCGCAGCTTGTTTCCTTCTCTTACCAAACGAGTGCTAAGGAGTCTTCAAGCAATATCTTGACTTCTCCCGTACAGAAATGCCTACAAGTGGTTTACTAACGCACTCCGGTTTGAAGCCATTATTCCCACCTCCAATGGCAGTGTCATTAATAATAGAGCTGAAGGTGCCACCAGGTGCCTGTCTAAGTAACGAAACGGCAGTGTACCCTACCTTGGTCTGCTACAGCTTCAATATTCACTTTGAGCTCATTTGCCATGAAGCCAATAACGGAGAAGATGACAAAGCCTGCAAATATACTTGTGGCACTGTTGGTACACGTGACTATCAATGTGTCCCTGAAAAGAAAAAACAAGAAGCCACGTCACCTTGTTGCAATACACGCAAGGGAGGGTTTTGTACACATTTCGGGAGTCTCTCTCATGAGCACGCACATCCTGTGAGAACGCTGGTGAAGGTACCCTTTTACACTTATCAGGTACGTTCAACGCTGCTCAGAGATGACAGAAGTCTTCACACCATCACGAGTAATCAACTGTGCAGGTTTCCATCACCCATGTGGCATGTAGGAAGCCACAGGCCACGCAGGAAGATAAGCACTTCTGCTCTTGGCCTCTCTGAAGAAGGTAGCAATGATGACACGATTTGAAACACAGTCTTTTACTCTTTGCCTGATGTGGATACCTGCACACTATATTACATATGGACTAACGACCACTATCCAGGTAAGGTGATTTTTGTCCTGTATCTTTCTTGCATTTATACACAAAATTTCAAGGTTAAGCTTTCTGTACCTTGCAGCACTCACTTAAACTCCCGCCCATCTGTAGAGGATTCCCTGGTACAATTTTCCTGGTACAATATTCCCCGGTACAAGTGTTGGTGGTGGTGGTAAGGGAATCTCAAGAAATCCATACCTGAATGTCCAACTACACTGGGTAAGTACACGTGACTTGACAGGAAACCAGCCCTCATGATCCCCATCCATAATTATGACATTCTTCATAGGATTTTTATTTTTTCTTCACAACATGTTTCCAGAAGACTTCCCCTTAAACTACTACAACTTAGGAACAAACAAGTCACTCACTTCAAATGTGATTTGTTTTTGGTTTTTGGTTTTTTTTTTTTAAGTTGGCTGGACCTGCTTATTCCTACTGCTATTTATTTGTCAGGAGCAGAACAAAATACAACCTGAAAAGCTGTCAAGAACCTCACTGAGCTGTCAAACTTCCAGAATCTCTAACAGACCATCTCTTAACGGGAATAGTTAGGTTAATTCTTCAGGTCTACAGGAAAAAAATGACAACGTTCTGTTTGGAATCATCATGTGTTAATCTTCTTCCAAAACCCAGATAAGTTTTAAGTAAAATATTTTAAGTATGCATTATGAAGTGGATTTATGTAAATTTACTGCAATTATAGATTAATGATGTTTAAAATGAATATGTAACTGAAAACTACAATTTTATCTGCCGTTTTAGAATGTAATGAATATAAAAACTGAAAGAGAAAAAAGTCGTGCTTCATTTCAGTATTCAAGATGTGTTGTAAAATTAAAAAGATTAGAACTAATTAAGCTGATCTAATTATTTCTGCTTCAGTCTCCCATATCCCCCTCTAACATAGGTAAAGCATGTATATAGTATTAGACCTGTAAGGTTTCTTTAATTCATTACCACGTATTTCATTCAAAATATTCATTAACGTTTTCCAAACTCCACAAAACATTGCTAAATTAATGCAGAAAGATAGCATGACACTTCTCCCATTTTTTTTGCCCTGATATTCTGAATGTATTCCTTCATCAACAAAAAAATCAAAGCCCAGGACAAGCATTTTCAAAAATAGGACCCAAAGGCTTGCTGGGTGGGAGTTACTGAGTACGCAACACTGTTACTTATTCATCCATGGTTTAGGATAATTATATTAAATTACTTTTGAACACTAGCAGGAAATGTTTTTGAAATTCCTTTTTAAAATTCTGAACCACATCCTTTTTAAAGGTAAGTATTTTGTACACAGTAGTTCGAAGTTACAGGATGTGGGATTTCAAATCCCAAGGAGCGTGTGCTTTGAAGTCTTGACTCAGGAAAGATTTTAAGCATGCCCTTGGGACAGTCCCTGTGCGTGCTGTTGGCTGTCCTGAATCAGCACCTCTGTCATTGCAGGAACCAGTAAAGGTCTGCTTCAGTAGACACAAGATTGGCTTTCAAAACAATAAAATAGCAGTGAGGCATTCTACTAATGTCACTTGCTTCTGCAGACATTTATCTGGCAAGCTTCTTGATGAAAAACTATACTATGCCACCAGAACGACGACTTCTTCCCTTGTAAAAAAAACGTTCAATAACTTCAAATAAAAATTATTTTAAATTTCACAATATGAAATAACTGTACACGTAAAACTGCAATAAGAGTAACTGGAAAAAATAATAACATGTAGGTGGGACAGGAATCACATACATAGAAATCAGGTGTTGTACTCATGCATGTCTCACAATGGCAAACTTCATCCCATTCTACACATGGGTTGTTCTTCAGCAGAGGCTGCCAAATGGCATGGTTTCGTACCACTGCTCACAGCTGTTGACAGCTTCCCAGGTTGCCTTTCAAACTAAACCTGCCAGTTCTGAACATGAGGAGCCAATAGGGACTATAATAAGCCTAAGGCTCATCTTGGGACTAGTAGATCAGGACCTGGGGAGAAGATAAAATACAAAAAAAAACAACCAAAAAAAGATTAAAGAAACAAAGCAAACAAACAAACAAAAAAGAGAAAAAAGGGAAAGGGGGCGGGGNAAGGAGGGTCTTTCAAAGCGGATTTCTGCAAGTTGGAAGATGACTGATTTCGGAGAAGACCTGTTTAATAAGACCGATGGGTTTCACTCTCACATACCTGTAGCAATTATTATGGAATTTGTTGTAAGAAGAGAGAGTAATTAGACCTCCCCATGCTGCAGATAGGGAGAAGAAAATCTGAGTGGCAGCATCCTTCCAAACCTAAGTAAGATAGACAGGAGAGGAAATAGCATCGGCTTCAGGAAAGGGTATTAGAAAGATCAATAACACTATTAAATGTTACTGTAAGGGGATTAACACACAAGTAGTTTAAATGAACTTTAGAGCAATGGATGTCAATAAAACATTTAAAAGCAAAGTCCTGCCCATTTGATGAGGAGTACTGTTCTTGTTGAGCCCATATAAAATGACAATATAACCCTTGCCGTATATGGAAGGTACAAATATTCAAACTATATTGCTTGATACGTATCAGTTCAAATACATTCAGCAGAGAAAATACAAATCAAGAGGAAAAATCTACATCGGGTGCCGATGGTTTATGCACCAGTGGTCCTAAATGATATTTTATCTTTGTGATAAAAATAAGAACCTCGGTGTTGCTTGCTGCGTTACTTATGAATGAGGTTACATTAAAATCAGGGTAAATTTCTATCACTAGGTATACATCAAACAGAAGTTAGGGTAAATTTCTGTCATTAGGTATACATCAAACAGCATAGCTTAAGTCAGGGCTATTTAGACACCAGGGTCCAGTTTCCTCCCATCAGAAGAAAAGACCCGTTCAACCAAGTCTCTCCTAAAAAAACCAACCAACCAACCAACCAACAAAACAACCGAACAGCATTGTTTGTTCTGTAACAACGTTCTTCAAAGCCTTGAATGCATTTAGATAAAACATTTCTAAATTGCCTGGAATTTCAAAGGAGTTGGTTGTACTTATCACTTGCAAAATGTTCGAAGCATTGGTATTTCCATTTACGAGCTTTCCTGCAAAGCCTGATTTTCCACGCAAGTCCACAGCGCAGAAATGGAGATACATGTACCTGCACAGATATACAGGTGGACCTATGCACGCACTAACCAGTTTGAAGATATTACTCAGACACTACTTTAAAAGTTACCAGCCAGCAAGCAGTCAGTCCTTCATCTAGCCGAGTGTAACACACAGCTCTTAATTCATGTTAAAACTGCAAATAAAATTCAAAACAAAAGCTCGCCTGAATATTATCGAACACTTCCCCAGGGTTATACAGATACTTAGCGTATTGAGACAGCCTCATTTTGCAAAAGGCAACAGTTCTCACCTCCTTTATTGCACAATGTGGGATCCGAAAATGCTCGTCTTTAATGCAAAATTAATTTCTGTATCGTTTGCCAAAGATTTAATACTCCCATCACCAAAGGATCAAAATACCCGTTATTGCAGAGATATTAAGGAAATTAAGATCTACACAACTCATCCAGGAAATTGTGTTCAGCTTTAATTATCAATCTATCAGTGTGATATCACACTGCTATTGATAGAGGAAAAAAATCCTTAGGGGGAAAAAAAAAACCAACAAAGACAAAAACCAAAACCAAACAGCACATGTCCTGAGGTGTGGCTAAAAATCCCTCTTAAATTTCTAAAGAAAAGAGGCTGAATTTTTAACTCTCAGCTCAGGCTTCAGTTCAGTCTCCAGACTCCTGCCTCAAGACACTTAAGACCAACACACGGGCGCTCAGGTGCCACGTCAGACAAATAGACGATCCGTGGGTGGATTTACGTCTACGCAGACACAAATCCATGTGTATTTTCGGAACATGTTTTACTGGCTTCATTGGCAACAAAGGGCTTTTTAGAAATCAGCTGAAATCATGAGTGAGGCAGCAGAGCTGAAGCTCCATCTCATACAGTCAGTGCTTAAAGAGCAAAGCCAGGTACCAAGTCCCTTACTTCTGTCCTCTCCTACACAGCAAGTAGCCTCGTTTCTTACAGTGCAGGTAGGGTAACCATCACAGCTCCTCTGTGTCGGTACATATGCTATTGGGGAGTTGTTAGATTAGGTAGCATAATTTGGTTTTGTTTAATCTAATGTCTCAGGTGCATTATTCAGAGCCATCTTTGCTCAATGAGTAAAATACACCTATTCAGAGCATTTCTCAAGAAATGTGGGTAGGTTTATTACGTTACCTATTGAACAAGCACATGAAGCTTTTAAGTCAAGGGAGCATCCATCAGACATCAGTGCATGAAAATCTGTATTTCCTTTTTAATTCTCTATTTTCCAAATGCACCTACTCCGAGGGATTCAGGTGAAACACTAAGTGCAAAGTAAACACCGTATCTATAACAATGTACGTAAAAAACTGTTATGCGCATGCAAATAATAAACGGCCTTTGGAACAACACTCCACGTAAGATGAAGAACAAGTTTCCACAGATGACAATACTGTCTCTGCACATAGAAAATGCTTCCAACAGACATTAAGAAATCTGTATGAATTATTCACCCTAGCAGAGTTATAAGTGCAATAATAAGCCCACCATAGCGTCAATTAGCTTCTCCCACTTCGGTGTGATGAAGTACCAGATTCCAGCTCCAGCTCCAGGTAGAGTTACTCCTCTTATAAGAAGGATGATGAGAACTACATAGGGGAACGTAGCTGTAAAGTACACCACCTGGACAGACCAAAAAAAAGATTATTGAAAGGCTTATTTGGGTGTAGAAGAAGAGAGAGGGGGAAATACAAGTGCTACACTATTGCCTGGAGAAAGCAATTCCTCAGGCTCAGAGACAACAGGGTTATTTCCCAGGAAACCTGAGATTTTACAGCTCTTCTTGCTGCTGGAAACAGGAATAATATCAATAGCAACAGAGGTAAGAGTTGGGGTTCTAGACAGAGAGGGGAAGAAAAAGCAGAAAAGAAAGTCTGGAGAGGAACAATAGGAATTTATAGCTAAATAAAAACATCCCTTTCGATCCTTGCTCAGAGTCAACTAACGCAGCTCAGTGGAAACAAAATGAGCAATACCACTTAAAATTCTGATTTTTTCTATATATTTCTCTGTATTTAACTAAGCCTAAAGATTTTTTTATTACTGTTTGTACTTCTTAATAATTACATATCACCATGAAAATATTTATGGATCCAATGCAAAAAAAAAAAAAAAAAAAAAGGTCAGTGGAACAGTCCGGATAGACCTAATCATCATTATGTCTAAATACACAACAGAGGTTGTGTGCTTAATGTCTTAATTATCTAGTACAGAGCAGAGCTCACTCTGTGGTCAAATAAAATGGCTAAATTATAACCAGTTAAGCTGTACACTCTACCCAAAAGCATTTCAAGTCCTTTTACACTTTAACCTCTGAATCTTACAGGGACCAGAATCGTCTGAGCTGAAGTGACTTTTGAAACTGCTTCCCCAACTTTCTCCTTGCGGTTTCAAGAAGCGTTTCAAGAAGTTGCCCCAATGAATTTTTGTGCTGTGGATATACTGAACTCATCTATGCATAAATACAGGTTTTTCTATCCCTGACACCAAGAAGTCACTATTTTTCTGGGCCACGAAGGCTCACTTAAAGAAATATCTATTGCCACATCCAAACCCAACTTATTCTTCTCTACAACTTCTGTTTCTTGGCTCTGGCCTTTCGTGAAACAGTTTTTCCAGTCACACTAAGGGGGGGGCAGGGAATCTCAACTCTCCTCCGGCCCTCTGAGTCTCTGGGTTTTCTGACAGTCCCCAAGCTACCTCACAGCAGATGTTGTCAGCTTCTAGATGCAAAGGGATGGCTTGGAATCAGAAACCCGGTGCCCAGCTCTAGAAAATTCATAGCTACCTCTACATATCCACTATCTTTATCCCCGGAACTATCTAGATATTTTGCTCCAGGTTTTTTAATCTTTTCAGCCTTCTCTTTGTAAATAAGCTAGATTTATGCTATGTCATCATCTAACATTTTAACCTGCGTGCTAATTGCAGTGGCATTGATGGAGAAAGTCTCAGATACTGCACTCCTGCAGATTTCACCAAAAAAAAAAAAAAACCACCAACACCCCAAACCACCCAAACCAGTGCTGCTGCTGAAGAAAAAGCTGCCTTTCTCTGTTCAGACGGCTGCCTGGCCAATTCATGTGCTTGTACTTCCATGCCAGTGAGAGGACATGCTCCCTCTTGACATGGTTGCTAGTTAGGAGGCACGGCAGAAAGCTGCAGATTTGGGGGGCAAGGGAGGGAACGACATGCGAGGGGCCAGGGAGACAGAGCAAGGAGCTGGGTTACCGCAAGGAGGGGTTTTCGAAAGATGGCACACAAATATTTGGGAAAAGGGGATACACACTCTCACCGCCCCCACTCACCATAGACCAATTTACAATCGGCTCTGATTTTAAAATATGTTACTTAACATCTTAATATACATCACAATTTCCCTGATTCCAGTGAAGTGTGAGACGACTGCAGAATTTTAATGAACACCACACAGAATAGGGAAGGCTGCTGAAGGCACATTTTTGGCCATCCAACTGCTGAGCGCAGCTCAAGGGCTCATTTTAAACCGAAGATTAGGGAACAAACGCTGAACCAAAATTAGATTTTTTTTATGTTTTGGCTAGACAGGAAAACGCAGACAGGAAAAAGGCATTTCGTGAACGCTTAGCTATGTACTGAAAATAATTTTCAGTGATTCACTGCCTTAAACAAGAGCGTGACTCCCTTAAAGCAGCACGCTGCTTTCTTGCAAGTGTACAATCACAAACATTTTTCTTACTTTTCCTGATGACTTGATTCCTTTAGCAAGGGAGGCATATACAATCACCCAAGCTAGGAAAAGAGATAGTGCCAAGGGCCATCTAATCTCACCAGGATATTCAATCCCTGCTGAAATCTTCAATACAAAGTACCTAAGAATAAAAAAAGAAATTTAAAAAAAAAAAAATTAAAAAAGAAAAAAAAAATTAACGACGGCAACTGCAGGCAGTAATTCAGTGCAAATTCCTACAGTATTTCGTTTTGCTTCAGCGTTCTCAGCGGCTTCTCTAGAAGGTTCCAGCGACTCTCACCATGTATTATTTTATTTATCTGCATTGCAGTAGTAGATAAAAATGCCAGGCATGGGCCAACACCCCAGCTGTACCAAGCACCATAGGAACAGAACACAAATAATCCAGCGTTCGAAATTTAGCTTTCATCATTCATATGCATAAAAAAATGGGTATCATTTGCTGTCCTTAACTATTGTATTTCTAGTCTTCCAAACAGTGATTTGTCGTCTGTTACAGTGGATTTTAGAGTAAGGTTAACATAACGTCTCTAAACAAAGAAAGATCTTACTTGAAGTATTCTTCACTTCCACTGACAAACGTTTTGTTTCCTTCACTGGTGAAGTTAACCATAGTCAAGTTTGGATAGGCACTCATACAGAAAGTAGAGTTCTTGATTTGTATTTTAGGGTGGTCACCAATAATGCAGGAATCTAGGAAGAGAAGAAAACAAGGCGAAAAATAACTTGTCTAGGGCTTTTTTTTTTTTCAGGTTGAGTGTAAAATGACAAGAAAAAGCATTAGCTCACACACATTACTTGAACTTTTGTTCTGTGTTAGGTTTCTGGAACACCTTGCTCACAGAAGCTGTAAGGATCTGAGAGAACTATGTCTTAAAATATCTCATGATGTTCCCCCTTCACCCCAACCGTCTAAGGCGTAAAAAGAGCCTGAGGAAGTGAAAGAACCTCTGCCCGTCCCCGGGGAGCCCTCGCCCCCCCTCCCCCCCCCNTGGTTGCTGGGTTTACTTTTCCGCTTTTCAGGTCGTTGCATGGTTTGGGCCGTTTGCAAAAACGGGTTTCGGGGTTTTTTTTCCTTAAAAATAAGCCTCGCTAAAGCCCAAGAAGTTGTCTTTAACAGAAAGCGGGGGCTGCCGGCTATAGCGTTGTGTTCCGTGCTTTCTCCGCTACACAGAGTTTTTACCCCGGGGGGGGGGGGAAGTTGGGCTTTTTTTACCATTATAGTTGAAAAATCCCATTCATCCTCGGTGAGGAAAAATCTAAATAAAAGTGGGGGGAAGCGCCCATATGATGCGGATCACTACAAAGTGGCTTGGGAAGCGACAGTTCCTCCGTGCTGGGAACCTCGCCCGGCCACACTCATCCGCAGTCTTCGCTGGCAGCTCCCAGGGGCGCAGCTGAGCAGGAGAAAGCTCTGGAAACCCACCACGGCCATAAAGGGGAAAAAAAAAAAGAAAAAAAAAAAAAAAAAAGGCATGTCCCAACTTACCTAACAAAAGTTTGTTTTTATCTTTACAGTCTGGCGTGTTCCAGGGGTTGTTACAGGAAGCCCAAGGTAGCACAGGTACAAAGGACGCAAAAAGGTAGAAAAGTGTGTAGCACAGAATAATATTGTAATATATGGCTATTAGGACCGAGATGATCAGCATTGCAATGCCACAGCCTGAGAGGAGAGAGAGGAGAACAAGGCGGTCAGTCCCAGGCGGCGGGGGGGGCCGCGGGGAGCAGCAGCGGGTCCCGGCGGCTGCACGGCACCGGCTTCGCCCGGCCG
>WAAD01024990.1:218061-246943 GCA_013389945.1 Fregata magnificens
CCCCCCCCCCTTGGGGTCCCCCTGCGGAGGCAGGGCTGCCCGCAAACCGGCGCCCTCCGCGGCCTGCGGAGCGGCCGGGCAAGTGCCTCCGTCTTAATTACTTTGTCAAAGATGAANCTTGCCTCAGCGGGAAAAACCAAGTCACGACAGGAGCAAGCGATGACACCTCTCCGCAAACACCCCAAACACGCCGACGGACACCCACGCAGCTCCCCCCGCCCGAGCTAAAATCCCCCGTCTCGGCTACTTTATGACTGGGTTAAGCATTGCAGCTACTGATCTTAAATCTGCCTCCTTCTCCTTCCTTCCCACTGGAAAGTTTGCCTAAAAGTGATGGAGGCAGTGGCAGCACCCCCTTCCCCCCGTGTTCTCCCAGGACTCCCAGCCGCAGCCTTTGGAGCCTCCCCAGGTGCCACGCTCTGAAGTCACAGCTTGTCCCGGGCTCCTCACTTAGACGAGGAAATCAGCTTGTGTCAACTCACACAGCACATTAATTCACGCAACTAGGCGGAGGTTTCCTTCTTCGCTCCTCTCCTTGGTCTCACCTTTTCTTTTTTTTTTTTTTTTTTTTTTTTTTTTTTGCACGGAGCTCTCCGGCAGATCCAGAGAAAGCCGCTTTGGTGGGAGCTCTCCACAGAAGACGGCCATTTCCCCCTCTTTTCCCCCTTAAAGCTAAAAGGCAAATACAGTGGCAAAGAGCAGCAAGGGTGTGAAGACCCGGGAGAACGCCTTTAAATCCCCAGTTAAGACTGCAATTGAATAGCCTTTTTATTAAAGGTAATTAGATTAGAGAGATGTTAAACGTCAGCTGTGAAACGCACGGATTCAATCTGTACCTCGCACTTTGCGGGTTTGACTTGCAGTCACATGTGGTTTTCCTCTGATCGTTAGACTTAGGGGTAGGTGACACTGAATTCGGGCAAGTCCCCAGCAAGTGCGAAGAGCTCGCTCTGGAGCTCAGGGCAGTCTCATTTGCAGCCTGAGAGAGGGGCAGGTCCCCATCGCTTCTCTGAGGATGCAGAGCTGCAAAGCGAACCTCGAGCTGCTCCCTGGTCAGTAAGCCTGCCCTCACCCAGGGCTGTGAAATCTTGCAGAGAAATGCCAGTTTCGGGTAACCAGGAAATGTTAATGTGCTTATATGTGTAAAAAAGATCATGGCTTTTCTCATAACTATGTTTTTAACCACCGACATGATTTAACTATTGCAATACATAATGCAAAGCCAAGAACAATATTGTATTCACTCAGCTGAGTTAAAAATCAAAACCGGCAAAAGCAGGTATCACTAAGCCAGATCTTGCAAAGTGATACCTGACCTTCGCGTTCTTGTATTTCTCTTTTCATTCTAACTATATATATGGATTTTTATAGCCTTAACTGAACAGTTTTCCCATGCAGAGAGCATGGACCCTTTCTTCAGACAAAGATTCACCTTATCAGGCTGCAATAGTTTGCCCCTCTCAGTTAATTATCTCCACATAATGAAGAGACTGTAAAATCTTTCAAGTGATAATTACCTGTTCTTTTTCTCCCGTGAAATGGCTCGGGCTCATTCTGCTCTTTATTAGCTCTACTGTACACTTTCTGATGAGCTTGCTTCCAATTGCCTAAACCTATATAACTCACTGGATGGCCCTTGGATTTTCAGATAATTGTCAAAATCCGGCATCCTCACTGTGAACAAGGAGTCAGTTCCCTGAGAGATTTAACTCCTTCAGTGGAGTAAATAACAGAAAACTACAAGAAAGGGGGATCAGGTGGGGGGAAAACAGAAGCATCTGGAGGAAATTCCTGCACCACTGGCCAGGCATTTATGCTCCTAACAGCTAATTAACCCATACATACACGTTTCTTCATTTGTCCAGACATTTGCCTTAGCCACAGGGTGTAATCTCAATACAAGGCATAATAAACACAGGTTTAAACCCACACTTTACAACAGCACAGGGCTTTTAAAAAAGCACATATTTAATGAAAAATAACAAGTAAGTGCTATTTAGAGCTCTAAATATATTTCCATGTTTTACCCATGGGCAAGGATATTTTTTCTGGTGCCACAGTAAGCTCCAGCCTTAGCCTAGCCCAGTCACTGAGCTCAGCGCTTCTCCCTAATCGGGTAAGAACGTACCTGTCCTTACACTGCAAACAAGATAAAACCACATCTTTTTGAACTAGTGGTGCTCAAAACTCGATTAAGAGCAGTAGATTCTTCTAACTGTACAAATACATAATAAGTAGGGTTAGCACAGAGAACAAGACAAATAAACCCCCTTAAATCCTTGCTGGCTGTGTGCAGGGAGAGCTGCAGAAACAATCCATAAAGGAATGCTTTGTAGAGCAACCCAAGTGCTGCTGGATGTCATCAACCAGGTCACTTTATCTCAGTCTTGGCACAAATCTAAGAGGGGTGATGGACGGTGGCTGTGGCAACCGTGGGACAGCGAGACCGGAACAGAAGCAGATGCAGATGCAGCCCCGATACCAGATACAGCAGGTCAGGGAGACTGGGACAAGGAACTGCGTGTGGAGGAATATTGAAGCCCAGCAGGTTCACAGGGGAGGTTCACCTGCAGAAAGGTGCCTAAACCACCTGCAAGGTGATTTTGCTTGGCAAGTAGGGAAGTTTTGGAGCACCCAGACTCATTGTTCAGCCGTGAAGCATCAACTCAGCTAAATTTCAATATTAGTAAAGATTAACACTCTAAACAACACTGTCTGAAAAGAGTAATTCTCCAAACTGTAGTGTCTTGGTCGCTTGTTACCACGTGAACATACCATACTAAGGTTTGAACTCCTGATCGGCTATTTGGAAAGAAAATATCACAAATATCACAAAACGAGAGAAAGCTGATTTTCTAGGCAGATACCCTGGGAGGTCACCATGAGCATCATGCAGAAAATACACCCGATTCTAGCAGATAACCAGTCCATTTTAACACCTTTCACTCACCGCCTTATTCACTCTTGACTGTTGAGTCAAAATCAGTAAGACTGAAAACTCGTGGCATGTGCATCTGTGAGGCTATGGGAGCTTTCCCAGGAGTCAGCAACATTGACTACATGGTGCCATTTTAAGAAAAAAAACCACAATAAACATACTAATGTAACTACTTCAGTATTTCACAAGGCAAGTCATGATAGTCATTTGGATTTCTGATCAGGGGAAAAAAAAAAAAAAAAAAAGAAAGGCTTAAACTTTTTCTGTGGTCTCTCATAGGAAGTTCTTGGTTTGGTTAAACCAGTGTTCCGCATTCTTTTTTTTTTTTTTCTCTCTTTCACCATGAAAGGGGAAATCCCCCAATACATAGTGGATTGGATATGGCAACTGTCCCACAGAGGCAACAAAACTGTGATCCCTCTGTCAGCATGAAAAAAATCCCATGCTTCATCTTGCAGAGTGCCAGATGAAGAAACCCATCTGCTCAGGGTTGATAAGTCAACACAGTGTTGGGATGTAAGTCTAAATCAGCGAGTGGTTTGTAGGACATTCATAGGAGCAGTGAACTTTTAAGGTCATAGGTTAAATCTAAATTTATTTTGGCTGAAGAATAAATGCCAGGGGCAAATTGTCAGCTACTGCTTCTCTCATTTGGAGGACATTACTAATGATTCCCTTTCCTGAACCGAACTGGTCCCTGTGCACTTGGAACAGTTCTATGGGAATATACTGGTGGAAACGTTTCACCTAATCACATCCTCCTTAGCAGGCTCCCAGTGTAAGCCCAGACAAAGCCCCTATTCTGGGGTCTAAGCCTTGGGTATGAGAAAGCCGGGTATGCCAACACTGTGGCAGCTGGGAACTACCCCGTGGTTGAGGAACAGAAGATAGGGATATATTACATAGCCACTTTTCAGCTCCATTACACCGTCAGATGGCTCAAAGGGGCTGGCATCACAGCAGAGATTCTGGCTTACAGCTTGCACACATGTGGCTGTTACTCAAAGCCTTCTCAGCTGTTAGTCAAAGCTACATAATCCCGTAATGTCTGCACTTCACTAAGCGCAGACCTACGCTCGATAATCCCACAGTGCTTTTTCTGGTCATGCTGAGCTAGACTTGAATTGTAGCATACCTTCAACTTGAATTCTGAAGAGACAACTCCAACAGTATTTGCAATAAAAAATTACAAGTACTATTTACTCCCCAAGACAATCTGTGCGTTCCATTTAGCGTACTGGATTTAAAACAAAGACGTGGAACTGCTTAAACACAGTTAGAAAAAAAACAAGGAAGCTTCTACCAGTTTACGTACTGAAATCAGGTTTAAGCGTTCCCTTGAGCATAAATCTCAAAGTAATTAGGATGACGCTGCTCTCCTAAGGTAAGAGATTCATTGTTTAAATGACCATTTTGTTAATCCCTACGGTTCATCATCTGCAATTCTGGGTATCTTCAACACTGAGCTCCAAACATACTTAATGCCTTGGTCATACGAAAAATTCAAGGTGATCCACTATCTAAGGTGATGGAAAACTGAAGCCAGACTTCACTGTCAAGACCATTTTCTTATTTAGCTTCCCAGCAAACTCCTATATTTGTCAGTGAGACGGTAAGAGATGTGAAAACAGATCACCAGAGGTATATCAATAGCCAGTTTCTCCGGAGTACCTTTTTTCATTTAATCTTTCTTTACCCTTTCCTAATAAAGCCACATTTATCTGGGACACGCAGGGGATGTTTTCTCATCACGTTGCAAAGAACTCAACAAAATATAGCTCAATACAATCATTTCTCTTCTGCAGCTAAAGATGCAGACAAACAGGCTCAGCACAGACAGGCAGTGGATGAAGCTGGAGAAGGGAGAAACCTACCAAGCGTGACGTGAGGCTGGAGCTTAGCTCTGCCACAAGCCTCCCAGGTGACCTCAGCCACATCGCTTCAACAGAGAGTTTGAATAAACATGGGCGGTAAGCTCCGTGTTCTCTCCTCCTGTTCAGCAATATGTTCTTCTGTGATCAGATCTGACTCCAAGCACTTAAACCGGTTTCATATCCCCTTGTGTGACCTCTCAGTAGAGAGGCCAATAGTCTGGGATGAAAGCATTTATGTAAGTAACTTTAAAAAGTATTAGCCATCTTAATTTTAGGCAAATGCATGACCATAAAGTATTGTTATGCTGGCAGCCAGGATGAGGTTTCACAGGCTTAAGGAATTAAACCCTCCCCACCCCTCCAAAAACCTCTTTCTGTCAAGCCTTAACTGGAAGAAAAAAATGGTACAAAAACCTGTCTATGAATCAGTCCTTATTACATATTTTCATAGTCTCTATAAATATGACACTGCAATATAACTATGCCTTGAGGCCACTGTGCCATGGTTAACCCATATTATGCTTTCCAAATTGCATCATATTGCTAAAAAACCTTCCTCAAAACTTGAGCATTTTTAGCACCTCGGCATTAAATGTCTCCTTTCCAATCCAGCAATTAATTTCTTTCTTGTCCTTCGCACAGAACATCAGCTGACGTGGATTTATTGGCGTTGTCCCTTCACCGTAGCATCCCACACTGACACCAGAGATTAGCTCTATGTCCAAAAATAGCTGGACATTATTAGGAAGCAATCTGAATCAACAAAATCAGAGTATTCAGAGTTGTAGGCATTAAAAAAAAAAAAAAAAAAATCTATTCCAGCAGCCAATTCAGCCCTTAATAACATGCTTTAACTTCGTCAGCCCTGAATTGGTCAGGCAGTTGGACTAGATGATCGCTGTAGGTCCCTTCCAACTGAACTAGTTTATTCTATTCTATACAGATCCCGAGATCAGGTAATGAATCATCTTGAGTTCAAAGCACAAGACAAAAAGAGCCTCACCTTTGTCCAAGGTAACAGTAGCCCAACTTGAGTGGTTACATACAATTGCAAAGACGTCAGCAATATTCTATAGGTGAAAGAGAGAATTCATCCTAGAAAGGGATTTGAAGCGATCTAAAAGCAATTTCAAAATCATGCATGGTGGACAGGCAAAAGGGACTATAAGTTATTGGAGAAATTGTGATACTGGAAATTAAGTGCAAAAAGTAAAGTTTCCCATCTGCTCGTGCTCGTCGTCTTTAGTTGCCAAGTTAGTCAAGTGACGTTAGCACAAGAGGAATAGATTCAAAAGAGCGAGATTTATCACCACAGCAGCCACTGCCGCCATATGCTGGGGTCTCAGATCTTTGTCTATCTGAAACTGGAAGTTAAGTCCCAGACGGAAAGGACCCAGAGAGATCCTAATGACAAGCCTACCTCCACCAGCTTTGGCAAAGCAGCTTTATTGTGCTTCTTTTTAATTTTTATTCTTGTTTTCCTCGTTACCTGAGATTTTGCAAGTAGACTCCCATTCACCACGACAAGAATTACTGTTGTTCATTCAGTGTCTGAACAGCAGCTTAGGCCGCCGGAGATACAGGCGGAATTGTCACCTTTCCCTCATGCGTCTTTTCCCCCGCTGCCTATTTTGCAATCCTTTTTCTGAAATGCCTGGCCTACCAGCTCAAGCTTGGCTGGTGGATCATTGCCATGTACTTCTGACCAGAAAGGCAGCTAAAGGGGCACTCTCTTAGATAGCTCATATTTTCCATGTCAGAGTATGGATGAGATGGTGTACCGGGCCTCTCTCTCATCAGCAGTAAGACTGCAAATGTGAACCAGCACAAGACAGAGAAGCTGCCCTGTCAATCTTTGCTTTCTTTTTTTTCCTCCCTTGTGGTTGTTTTTGCCTTGTTTTGTGATTTTTCTTGTTGCTGTTTTGGGGTTGTGTTGTGTTTTTTTTTTCCCGTAGTGCTTTTTTTTTAAAGTAGCGTTGGATTCTAACAGCAGCAGCGATGGAAAATGACTCCAACCTCTCACTTGTTTTTATTGTTTTTCCCCAAAAGAAAGTGCTTACCATTTTTAAAACCTTGTGACCACCTAATAGAGAATTATATTTCCCTTTTTCCATTTGTTTTCTTAACGTATCTTTAATAAAGGATAAAACCCCCCTCTTCTCAGTTAATCCTATACAACCTTTACTTTCAAAATGTCAGACTTGCCTAACTATTTTATGTTGTACAGCAAGACATCCTTGCCAACCCCTTTCCTTCCCTGGATTTACTATCTTAGCATAATATGGTCACATTTTCAAGGAAAGGTCTCTTCCGAGATGAGAGGTCAATGCTCAGCATCTCTTACAAGCATATTTGGGCCTGGGCATTCCCAGCTGACTACCCCTCTTTTCCTCAATAAACACATCAGGAGCGGGGGGAATCTCCGATGACTTTGACATGTTGTCCTGCCACTGTTCACACATGATTCCCCTTTTAAAAAAGGTGAAAACACGTGACTGACTGACACGAGAGACATCCATGCAAAAACAAGAGACACCCAGAAAGCAGGATTTCTCCATTCAGAACACCCCAAAACACAGGCCCTCAAAGCCACTTACGGATTAATTCTCTGCCATTTATCTGCTATTTTATTTTTTCGCCAGACATTGTGCAATGAGGGAGCAAGTTGCTGGTGCACGCACTTGGTATTCTAACCCTGTTTGTCTTGCTGCTAGGGGGAGAAATCTAAGAAGTCTTTTGGGGGCCTTTTTTTAGTTGTAGCCCTCAACTGCTGAAGTGTGTCTGCCCAGAGCTCAGGAATGTCCGGCTTTACCCAGGCCACGGACCGCAAGCTTTTACGCACCCGCTTCTTCGTGGTTAGCTTTCGAATAAGCCCTCTTCAGAACAGGCAGTAATTTTCCACAAAACGCTAAGTTACAACAGCCAAGAAAGGCAGCAGAGAAAGGAAAACCATGACCTACTAAGCAGGCCATTTTCTTGAGTAACTTAACAGCAGACTTCAGTAAACCTCGTACAACACCTCTTGTCTGTGCCCTTCCCAACCACCCTGTAGCGCAGCCCAAGCTGGAAAAGCGGCCACACCAGGGGAACGCTGCAAAATCCGACATGGAAAACAGGAGAGCCTTAACAAAACCAGCACAAGAACAGATCAACAAAGAGACCAGACCCTCGAGGCCGTGAAAACCCTGAGTGGAAACATCCACAGTGCAGATTTCACAGTCCCTAGAGGTGATCGACCCCTTTGCCTCAGCAGCCTCCCTGTCTGAGCAACCCACCACTGATTTACTCAGACTCTCTGGATTCAGGCAAAGCCCATCATTGTTGCTCTACTCATCGCAGGTGTGGAAGGCAAATGGTTCCTTTCCTCTTTGGAGGAGGTTTGTAGGGTTTTTTAAAGTCATATTTAAAGTCTCATCTCCCTTACTCTTCTCTACCTTGAGGTAAACAGCCTCAGTCTATTCACTGCTTCCTTAGAAGTCAGCTTTTCTAGCTCTCTGCTCACTTTTATTTGTCCATACTTACTACAGTTGTTCCATCTCTTCCTGAAATATCACGCCCCAAGACATTTACACATGTCTAGCTACAAACATAAATTAAATACAACTTCTAAAGCAGTTAAAGATTTTCCAATGTGGTTAGAATTTAAACAGTGCTCAGTGGTTTTCAGATAAGTTAGGTGCCCACCTTGCTCAGAAATTTTAAAAATCCATCTTACTTCAATACAAAGCTTTACAATGAAACTATGTAAATCATACAAACAGGCTCCCCCTCTAATTTAATTCTTTTAGATATTTGCCTTTTAAAAATATGTGTAATAACACATGAGTCAGAAAACTAAGGCGTATATTTTCAGTTTGAACTTAGCAGATTTATAAGCAAATCTGTTCCTGGGTTTGGGGGCAATAGTAGTAATATGCACTGCGGCTACCAGTTCACGTATTATTTAAACATACTAAAAAATCACCCAAATTGCTCGCATTTGAAGCGTAAGTCTCATTTTTTAAAAATATGTTGTCCTTGTTATTGCACTCTTCATTTTACTATAGTTATACCTTATGAGGTTTACTTTTTCTATGACATTTTATTCTAACGGTAGAAGAATCTTGCTTGGTGCCATGTCTGAGACTGGCTTATTGGCTTGGTGTGACTGGTGAATGGTTTCATCTTTCACGTACCTCTGCATATATGTTTTCCGCTTCAGACGCTGTAAAAACAAAAGAACGATATTACTTGTGAAAGACAATCGTAAATATTCATAAACAGAATTTTTTTATACATAATACTTTTCAAAGTAGTTTTGATATTTCAGTCCAAACTTCCAATTATTTTCATGAGAGATACTCCGAACATTTGAATAAATGTGTGAACTAAAAAGCGTATTTTAATACACTTTTGTTCTGTGATGAAGGGGTTATGATTACTTTCAGTTGCCCTTGCATAGTTTCTAAGGAAACAAGATATCACATCAGATTCTGCTTTGCTGGAGACTGCATATTAAGGACTTTGCTGAAACTTAGCATCTAAGCATCTCCAGATATCCGTACTGCAGAATTACAGGTTTTTGGATTACAGGCTTCAAGTATAGCGGTTCATCGAGAGACACTACGAAGCATTTCTTCCCCTTCTCCTTTTCTTCTTTGTTTGCTTAAAGTGTTTTGTTCTGCTGCTTTGAGACTAACCCCTCAGTTCTCTTCAAGTTCATTAAAAAAAAAAAAAATCAGAGGGAAACCTATAACTCACATACCTGCATCTCCCGCACTGTGACAATAACGTCTCTCTTACAATCATAAACACATCCCCCTTTAATTATAACTGGACAAATGGATAGAAAAGACATCTTTAGTAAGATGATATGCTTGGAAGAGACTTTTTGACAGTGGAGATAATTGCTTTTCAGTTCTGCCACCTCAGCATGGGTGTGGGATTTGGCCAGGTGAGGCGAGGAGGTGGGCGGACTCACTGGCGACGTCACCATTCCCATCCCTGAAGAGGAAACGGCCGCGGGGCCATTCAAACTCCAGGGTCTTGCGTGGTATGGTGGGCTATATGGTCAAACACTGGAGACAGTTTATGCCTGCACAGATGTATGCAATATATCCACCTGGACAAAGCAATTACTTCAGTGGCAGTATTCTCATCTCCCCTGTGTCAGAGTGTCACGAATCCTGATTTAGGATCCTGCCGACTACGCCAGTTTGTCGCGAATGAGTGGAATGCACCTTGCTCAAAAGGGAGAAGCAGCAATGTTGTATTGAGGTAAAATAATAATTTGACAGTGTTCAATGAATTCTGTGGAATTTAACAAAGTTTAGCAGGAGGTTGCCAAGGTTCAATAAGTTTGATGGCAAGGTTCACCGTATTAATTACTGCGTGGAAGAAACGTACAAAGGAAAATTGAGTTACACTCGAGTTAGAACGATTCACAGGGAGACCAGGGGCGCAAAAGGGTAAGGAGGACCCTCCCGTTGAGTCACAAGGTTCAGAGTGGACCCTCTTGCTTTCTAAACTCCTCCTCAGAGAGGATTCTAGGTGCAGCTAGGTCCAAACCTAGTCTTAGACTTGGTCAACGGTTTACGTCTAAGGGATTATACATGCAAAGATTATGTAATGTTCCGTTAGCATCAATTCAGCATGCAATCAAAGTTACCATACTACAAGGTTATGCGCGATAACGGTCACCTACCAAAGATCTGCCGTTGGTAAAAGATCTCCCTGCCTCCAGGAGCAACCCTGAGAGGCGTCCCAGCTCAAGGGGAGATCACCGCCATGCAGCCACACTGCCTAGCAGGGAGAGCTCAAAAAGGCTCACTTAGGCTGTCATATTTATGGGATAAAGTGGTTGACTCGTAGCCAAATTACATGTGATGGAAAAGGCATACGTGAGACTCCTTGTACCCACAACTGTCTTTGTTCCTTGATAAACGAGTCTTGGAAAAGCCACCCGCTCTTCATGTGTTAATGGCATGATCGGTGTTCCAAGCTCATTTGCATCAACGCTCACTCTGTCACTCTGCTCCTTCGTGGGTTTTCAGAGAACAGATTGAAACTAGCGGAGCTCACGGCCCAGCTACGGCTCAGGCCTTTACCTCTTCCGTAGCCTGCACCAAGCCACCGCCAGTCTGGCCAAGGGGTCGAGCGCACCCGTCACACAGGGGCAATTTTTCAAAGCAGTAGTCAATCCTTCATAGGAATTGTTACAAAACCAACAACACAGAGACATCTTTGACGCAGAGGATGGCTCCTGCCTCTTTCTACCCAGTTTGCGCGTTTTCAAGCAACACGTCATTACTCAACTTCGAGCATTAACGTTTAGACAGACAAATGACATCATTGATTTTGACGTCTGGAGACTTTAACCTGGAGAATTTCACAGAACTTGGCCACATGTTCCTTTCCCCAGCTTCCTGCTGGGACTGACAATTATTAGTGGTTTCAGTTCAGACATGAAGAAACCAAGTCTGCTTGGTCTGTAGCAGACAGAGGGGCAAATTCCAGGTGTCACACAGCCCTGATCCTGAGGAAAAGCAAAGAACCCCCAAAGAAAGCGAAGGAACATACAAACACACGCTTCAATGCAATTTCAATCGAGACAAATACAATTTGGGAGCATGTGTCAGATACGGGGGGGCGGGGGGACCCCCAAAACCAGACTGCAAATGAATGTACAGTCCAAGCAGTAGCTGCAAAAAAATCTGCAAGACAGAACTCTTTCTTCTGCAGAAATGATCTGGAAACTACCAGCAGCTGAGGATATCAGCTAACAGAGTCAGCAGTGTTCAGGCAGGGCTGACCCAGGATCTCTTAATTTGTTTTTTTTAAGCCTAGCAAGATCATCAAGAACTGCTGCAAAATTCAGATTTAGTTACAACAGCGAAGCGGACCTGACGTATGGCTTCCCCTTGGACAGTCCCAGGCAAGAGAAAGGGATATGTGCATGCTCAATATTTACTTTTGGTGTGATTACCCCTGAACATACTGAGCTTGTATGTGGAGCCAGAATACTATTAACACCTGTGGCAAGTTTTTATATCCCTTTCAAATCCCACACAACCAGAGGGAAGCAAGCTAGTGCAAACAGCAGTCCAGAGGCCGTACTACAAAAAGATTAAGCGTCATCTGCACGATCTGCAGCTGGCCTTTCGACAGATCCACGCGTAACCCCCTGTAAAAATCCTCCAGGTGATAGCTCATAGCCTCCCCTCTGTTTCCATGCTACTGATCGTGAAAAATAGCTTCACAGTGTAAGCTGCAACGAGCTGGTAGGGAGTGAAGAGGAAAACGAAATTAGGCGAGGCTTCTGTGAAGTGAACAGGAAAACATAATAGGATCTGGTGATGTTTTCTTAAAGGACACAGAGTTCTTAGTTGAGATAATTGCTATAGCAAGTTCCAGGTAGGTATTTTATTGCCTTTTATTAACTTTCCCTACCGTCTACACTCTTGTTACCAGCTAGGCTTATGCATCCCTCTCCTTAATTCAGCTTCAGTTCTAGAGAAAAGGCAAATTACACTTGGCTAACTCCATCTAAGATTTTATTTTTTACGGCAGGCAGGGAAGAGCAGGTAGAGGTGAGGTGCTCTGGAAAGAGACTGTGTATTTAAAATATTTTATGCAAAAAACAAAGCACATGAAAGACCTACCTAGTCCCCCACCCTCTCTGGTTCTCCACACCACCACCTTTTCAAACAGACTGGTTAAGTGCTGCTTAATGCATAGGAAATGCCAAACAAACAAACAAATCAAACAGTTGAGCACTTGCCCTCCTCCCCCAAATAACAAAAGCTGCACGTATCGAATAGAGTGAATGCAGATGGGGAAAGCGATTTGAAAATATGTATTTGTCCTCTTCCAAAGGATTGGTACGCTCCAGTGTTTTAAAAATATGGCGGGCAATAACAGAATTTGCTGAAAAACAGATTGACTAGCAATGACCTACTAAAACCAAGGTTTACAGTACTGGTAATATATTAGCCAGGCATATTGGCTAAGGGGAATGGCTTCCATTTTGCTGGCAGTACTATAGCAAGATGTACAAACACGTGAAGTTATTGAAAACATTCAAGCGCAGAGTCGTCCCAGAGGAGCAACGGCAGAACTCAGGAAAAACCACCATGTTCTGGCAGGCATATGAAAGGGCAGTATTTTATCAAAAACCCATTAAATTCCCCTGTAAGTTTATTGAATGCCTTTTCCCAACTCTGTAGACTATCGAGACAATTTCTTGCTAGGAAAAAATCCGAGTGCACAGAGAAACGTTGAGATTGTTCTAACAGCTTGGCCATTGCTTGCTTATTCCACTGACTGAAGCAGGGGGTTTCAGATGGCAACTACAAAAGCTGACTACAAGATCATCTTATGGTGTTGATTTTGCTAAGGTTTTCCTGTTGACAGCTCTCTTACCCACTTCCTTCAACAATGTCTCAATTACCGCAAAAGTAATTAACTGTCATATGGATGAATAAGTCAGGCATGAAATATCTGATTCAAGAAAAATACTTGTGTGTGAAAAACATAAAATTCCATTAAGGGATGGGCTGAGCCACAGCCCTAACTCCATGGTATATTCCTTAGCCAGATGTTGCCCCTAGGTTTTAACTTACGAGTTGACCAAAGTCAAGGCTTGAAAGGCAATCTAAAAGCCATGAAAAATTGAGCCTTTATTACCGCCCTCATAGCGCCCATCATCCTGCCTGTGGGTTTTTTTAATATAGGAAGATGAGAAAAAGCATGACACCTTCGAAATATTAAAACACAAATCAAGTTATTATGAAGAAATAATATTCAGGAAGTCTGTTTCAGAGGAAAAAATCTTAAACTGTCTTTCACTTAAGATACTACAACGGGGCCTTCAGGCAGGCTTTTCACAAAGGCAAACTCTTATAAAAAAATAAATCTCAGTTTCAGCAGAGCAATGAAAAAAGAAAATTAAAATCATTAGTCACTTCAGAAAATTTTGATCACAGCTGAATGGTTTGATAGTTAAGGAAGGAGCTTGCCATTTTTTCCTCAACATCCTCAATTTCCGACAGAATTAACCCTTCCTTGGCATGTGCATATTGTCACGAAACCACTCTCCTTCCACTTTCCTCAGATGGCTGTGTGTTCCCTGCTGCTCTTTGCTGTTGTTTGCAAGAGATGTTGGTTTGCTCCAGGTGACAAGTAAAAGTGATTGGGGCCACCCATCTCCAGCTAGGTTGCACAGTCCAGGGTCATTGTCATGCGGTACCGCAAAGGTGGTCAAAATCACATGCAAGCCAATTGCAAGAGCATTATTTCTGTCTCTGGGGACACTGCATCATCTATGTTATTCTCTAAGCTAAATCTATTTTGTGGTCTACGTAGATGTAACAGCTGTGAATGCTCTAAACACACAGTGCTCCCAAAATCAGCATCAATGCATATATTAACACGAGGGAAGAGACCTGAGTTTCCTACTGCTTTCTCTTCTCGGTGTAAGGCTTTGTATTAATTCACAAGCAAGCAGTACGGCACAGCTATAACATCTGAGTTGCAGAGAAGTCCTCCTCCTCACATCCAATTTTCCAGTTGAGTAGACTTAGTTTCAAGAACGTCCAATGTTGTGACAGAAGTCAATATTACTAAGAAATTCCCTCCCTTCAGTGCTCTTCTCTTTGCATAACCCATCAGAAGGTTTAATCAAAGTTCAATTCTACTTACTGAATCCTACTTGTATTTCAGGCTTAATTACCTAAATCATCATTACCCAAACTGGATCAACACTCCTTCAAGGGAGCTCTCTTTGTGCTACGTGCCACCCAGGACCTGTAGTTCTCCGGCATGACTCCCATCAGCTCGCCTTTCTCTCCTGCCACCCTAGAGCTCCTTCTTTCATCCAGGCAGACTGCAACGCTCAGGGAAATATAAGGCAGTAAAAGTTGGTAATTCTTAGCAAGATTGACTTTTTAATGAAAGCTACTGCAAACAGCGGTACTGGAGAGTGATGGTACTAAAGAGCTAAGCAAATGTGGATTCATTTGTTTGGATAGTACTGGATGAACTGCGTCGATTTTACAGATTTTTATCTTTTGTTAAATCTAGGTCATTAGATATATACTGCAAGTATCACCTGCTAAAGCGGAAAAAATTTTAAGCCAGGTGTGATGATACCGAGAGGAGCATACATAGCGCAGATTATATTCTGGTAACGTGGCGTTATGTCCATGAGACGGGTTGTTCCCAGTGGAAATTTCCCAAATGTGGATATCTTCGAAGTACGTGAATCACCCATATCCTTGTTACTCACTGCACATTACTGTTGTGTACAGATGTGATCACTCCCAATTAACACAAGTCACTTTGGAAAAATCTATCCCTTATTTTGTATAGACCGTAACGTGCCTCAAGATGCTAGAGCGCTAAGAAAAAAACCATGAGAAAATGGGCATCCCTGGCTCTCTTTGGAAGAAAGAAAGAAAAAAAACCAAACAACTTTGAAAAGCCTCTCAATCACCTTGTTAGGCAGGATTATTTTAACATCTGCCAATTGAATCCACAGAGAATAATTTTATTTGGGTTCTGGCTCTCACTTGTGAAAGGCTAACTTCAGTTAGTTTGTTTTCCATGGGACATATTTGCTCTTACTCTGTTTCCACTGATGTTTTGAGTAGTACCCAAGTGGAAAATAGAGTTAACATGCTGAGTAAGCTTTATTTCTCTTTAATTTGTTATTGCTGTCATTAAGAGCCTTTTATTTTACTTTGGCTAATTGTTACAGGAACAGCAACAGAAATGTTATAAATGTGCAAGTTGATTGTTTCACGGTACGGGTTTTCCATGGGGCAAGTCTTTTTCATTTATCACGGAGGAGTCCAGCAAGTGCTGGAACCTAGAGGCATTAGTAAGTCAAAGAAACTGAGTAACATGCTTGCCATTCAGAAAGGGATATAAATTAAGTTTGTTTCTATTTTGATGTATGAGAATTAGCAAAGTAGATAAAAATTCAGAACCAGTTGGTAGACAACAGGGAACAGACTGTTACTTACAGATTGATATACTGAGAGAGCACAAGCTTTTGAAATATTCTATTAGCGAAACTTAATTACTACATGCACAGTACCTCACTAGCAGTAAGGTTTCTCCTTGCCCCTTCTGTCTTAGCCGCTCAACGATACCATTAAAAATACTGCTTTTAACTGTGAAGTTAATTATCTACCTATGAATTTTATACAAGGTCAAAAAATATATCTAACAGTATGTGTTTCAGCTCTCTTACTAAGCCTGGAAAACTGAACTGTCTTCAGGTTCCTGTCCAACTATATAAATGTAACTCCAACTGACTTGCTTTTAAAAGCCATTAAATCACATAAGCCCTTCTGCAAATTTATCTGCAGTGGTTATAACATCAAATGCTAGCTTTTCTCTCTGTTTTCCCTTGACTTCTCATATAATGCAATATTTGACTTTTAACTGGATGTCACTGTTTCACCAGCATTAACATCTGCCAATGCCTGTATAAACAGAATAGCATAAAATCTCTTTGGCACTTCTCTCAAACTTTGTATATTAAGAGATATGCCCACGATTTTATTTTTGGTTGCCTTTGAAAACTCGTAAATGCTGTTACTATGCAGTTAATCAATGTTGTAAAAGCAGTAGCAAATTGTACCCCCAAACCTGGTTTCTAAAAATAAAATCGTCATCGCTTTAGTCTTCATACAAGCCTTTAGTTTCAACTCTTGATCTTCCAACTCCCCTTCCAGTAAGGGGGTGGGCTCTTCCTGCTTCTTCCAGAAAGTCAGTCATAGCTAGGCTCTGCCATTCTACTAACCGTAGTAAATATACGCTTCTGCAATTTTTTTCTTCAAGTAGTTTAAACCAGAGACAGAAAATGTCGAGTCATTGCTACAGGGAACTTCAGGCGCTATTAAACAGATAGCAGAGAAACATCCCTGAAAGAAAAAAAAAAAAAAAAAAGTCTTAAAAACTTACTAGCAGCCCACCTTTTTCAGTTAGCACCTGTATCTCCCAAACCAGCTTTCCGAATCCTCTGTAGAGCTTTATCTATTTGAAGTTGAGGCTTTGCTTTTATTCGGATCACAGAAGCTGGATCTCTCTCATTAAAGCACACCCCATAGGACAGAATTTAGAAGGTCAAACTAGGTGCATACAGAAAAATCCCATTAGAGACCCCAGCATGATGCACACTGAAGAGACACTCAGTAATGAAGGACCAGGAGCTTCCAAGTTTGTCTTTCTTGCTTAGCTGCTCTCTGATGGGTAGAACCAGGAAGATAGTTTGACAGCTTCGCTAGCTAAACATTTAAAAGTGCTGCAGACGACAAGGAAGATTAAACAAGCAACAGGTCATAAAAAGGGGAAAACTCCTGTAGTTTAGCGTCTGAATAAGAAGTCGAGCTGTGAGCGTCCGTACGCTTTTCAGGTGGGGTTATTTATTTTCAAGTACACAGACTTTGGGCACAGATCTGCAAGCAGGAGAAGGCAGGCCAACCTTCAGTTTTATCTGAATATTAAAAGAACTTTTATGAATCAATAGTCAATCTTAACACCTCTGACCTTGGGCTAAGTATAATGTAAATTACTTAAGCATGAGTAAAGACTGATAATTGCTAGTTGAGCATATTCCTTGCGAAAAAAGTTAACTATTGGATTAAGCATTAAAAACTTCTGTACATTCAGTGTTCTTCAGAACTCCTGACTTCATTATTAAGCATGACAAAAACATACTTTCCCAACCAAAAAAAAAAAAAAAAAGTATAGCCAAACCAGCATTTTTTCTAAATGATTGCCCATTCAATAGAGTACATGTAGAAATAGTTATGGGATATTAAAGATCATTCAATAGGATCACAATTATAGTAATTAATCTACAAGCATATTTTTATAGAAAAAATTAGTTTAACTACTAAAAACTCAGTGAATACAATATGCATTTATAAACAGTATCATTAGTATATGGTATTTTGGAAATGCATGGTGCAAACTGGAAAATTTCAGTATGCCTGCAGTATGGGTGCGCATATGAGCATATATAGGTGTACGTATGAGTATAGATTCTGGAGATGTACACATACACATATTTCCATGACACTGCTGCTATCTACAACGCAGGTTCCTTGGTTTTGCAAATGAAGAATCTTTCCCTTCAGATATATAGATGCCACCTACAACCTGGGGCAGGCAAACTTTCATCCTCTTGGAAAATAGACACGCTATTACTACCGTGTATTCATTTGCCTTTTACTACGTGCAAGTTTCACAAAATGAATTTATAAAGTGAATTAAGGGTCCTAAATATTGCTGATGCCAAAGAATAGACTTTTTCCTTTATGCACGTGAAATTACATTGCAGACACCTTAAGCAAGGTATCATAATATCATTTCATATTACTTCATGCAGCTGACCATCGACCTGAAATTACCAATCTTTTCATTAATTTTTTCTTTCTATCCTCCTAGATATGCATCATAGACCGAATCAGATTTTTTAGCGTGCTTTAGCAGTTCTCCATTAGCAACAACTCCTCATTCATACATTTCAGGGCCTGTAACAACCCTTTGTCTGTACCTGTCTTACCATATCTGCATCCTGTTTCTGCCATACCTGCAAATCAAGCACACTCCAGGCAGTGCTGATCGCGGACGCAAAGCTTACACTTGTACAGTTTGTTGCATCTCTCAAGAATAATCTGCACATTCAACATTTAGAATGAAAGAAGGAGCAGGGAGAAGAGGAGCAGTCTAGGACTGGAGACAGATCTGAGTGAAAGCCTTCGGATAACAGGAAGCTCCGGTCATCAGAAATAAGGGAATGCTGTCAGGGCACATTAGAAGTTCAAACAAAACAAAACCCAACAAAACCCCCGAAACAGGAAAAAAACCCCAAAGGCCAGGGACAAGAGACACTCTTGTCCTCTTGTCTTGCTCTGAAATGGAGCCAACAGCAACCAGCTCTGCATATCACGTCAGACAAGAAACACACGGGGAAGAACGAGTGGTGTAAAGACGATGGCAGCCAGCCACCAGCGGGTTTGCCGTCTGCATTAAAAACTGCATCCGAAGGAGAGGGAACAGACAGGAGGAAACAGATCTCAAAGAGAGGCAGGTAAAGAAATGCCAAATTTGATTTTCAAAGCTAGTGAGATCTAACCCATAGGGTATATCGATTTGATATTTCTTAGGGGGAAGAAAAAAAAAAAGATTTTGTCACGTAAGGAGTTGCTACTGAGAAGATAAATACCGTGAGGTAGACCAACTCAATTTATATCAGCTGGTCTAACAGACAAGTACTGTCAGACGATAAGTGAAATTCTGGCTCTGTACAATTTACTTTTTTCTTTCTTTTCTGAATACAGGAGCACACACTAAAGTAATAAATCTAGGTCTGAAACTATGACTATCCCAGTTGTTAAAAAATATTAAAAAAGCGACACATGAATGACCGACACATGGCTGTTTCTGCAACTACAACTGGGCTGTATCATCGTATCATAAAAGGAATTTAAAGAGGGTGTGTAGGGACCAAATGTGCTTGGCAGTACAGAAGTGGGTTAAGGATATTGTAACTCCGGGGCAAATAATAACAGAAGTTGCAGACAGGTTAGCAGAAGGGCTGGAAATGCGTGGGATGATGTACAACTCTGCCTGTGCATATCAACATGACCAAGCAGCACCTCTGACCAGCACTGACACACAGAGACTACAAACACCCAATACAGATCAATCTGCATGGTTCTCATCACCCTCCCTAGGAAGAATATACCCAAGATAAGGGTGATACTGTTTGCTTTTCCACAGCAATGAGTTGTAGCTCTTTCGTTAAACAGATCAGAAAGCAAGTGTCTTCACAAGGACTTGATGACATGACCTGGAATCTGCATGCAGACCTGAGTAGCTAGAAGACAAGTTGTTACCACCACTTGGAGAAAAAAATGTTCTCATGAACTACGCAGAACGCATGACTTGGGATTTCCAGCCAGTGCCAGAGTTTTTTAATTTATTTATTTTTTAAATTAAGTTACAGATTATTTGCACCTTTGGCCACATTGACCACATGCCTTAGAATAAAGGATCACGGTTTGCAGGAAGTGGTACTATCTCTGACTGGACAAATTCAGGGGTATTTCTACTCAAAGCAGTTACTTTCCACTTTTCTGCCTCTGATTCAGTCATTAGAGTCCCTTTAAAAGAGTATTTATTGATCACATTTCCTTGACTTGGGGGTACTGGTGGCTGAAAAGCTGGACATGAGCCGGCAACGTGCGCTCGCAGCCCAGGCGGCCAACCGTATCCTGGGCTGCATCACAAGCAGCATAGCCAGCACGTCGAGGGAGGTGATTCTGCCCCTCTAACTCTGCTCTGGTGAGGCCCCACCGGCAGTACTGCCTCCAGCTCTGGAGCCCTCAGCACAGGAAAGACATGGAGCTGTTGGAGCGGGTCCAGAGGAGGGCCACCAAAATGATCAGAGGGATGGAACACCTCTCCTCGGAGGACAGGCCGAGAGAGTTGGCATTGTTCAGCCTGGAGAAGAGAAGGCTCCAGGGAGACCTTACTGCGGCCTTTCAGTACTTGAAGGGGGCTTATAAGAAAGGCGGGGACAAACTTTTTAGCAGGGCCTGTAGCGACCGGACAAGGGGCAATGGCTTTAAACTAAAGGAGGACAGATTCAGACTAGCTATAAGGAAGAAATGTTTTACGATGAGGGTGGTGAGACACTGGAACAGGTTGCCCAGAGAGGTGGTAGATTCCCCATCCCTGGAAACATTCAAGGTCAGGTTGGACGGGGCTCTGGGCAACCTGATCTAGTTGAAGATGCCCCTGCTCATTGCAGGGGGGTTGGACTAGGTGATCTCTACAGGTCCCTTCCAACCCATTCTATGATTCTAATATCTAGTTCTCAGAATTACAATTAGGAAACGTAAATAACCGACTGTCAGATGAGTCCTGTATTATTCAACTGCTGGGTTGAGAAACGCCACTTGTAATTGACGGCCTATTTCCACGGGACACTGTGCGACAGTGGCTATTAGAGCAATTCCCACTCGTGTATTTAAAGTTCTTTGAAACTCCAATGCCTTTATCAAATGACCCTCCTCAGGCTTTACATTAAGGTGTTTTCAGGACATTTCCCTTCTGGTTAAACGATACCACATCCTCTCTTCTTGATTCAGTTTGTTGTTTTGGTTTGGTTTTTTTATAATAGCTAGCATTTCCCTTTTCCTTTTACACATTTTTCAACCGTTTTTTCATTTCTAGTCCCCTGTTACTGAAGGCTACCCAAACTCTGCATAGGCCTTTGCTCTCCCTCTGCATTCTTTTTCTGCCTTTCTTGCCTTCTATGTCAACATTTATACAAACACAAAATCTGCATTTCTACACAATCTGCAGAAGCATTGAAAAGTTAAGGTTGGAAGGGACCTCAACGAGATCAGCTAGTCCAACGCCAGTATCTCAAAATACTAGTCACACTAAAAACACGTGAAGTTCCCACAGTCAACTATGTATCAGATGACCAAATTCAGATGGAGATACTTCCAACTTCTGGTTGCCATGGTACTGAGAACACCATGTGAGAATTTTGCTTAAGTCTGTCAATATCCTGTATTTCTACCGCACCTTTCAGCAAAGGACAAGATTAGCAGTCCATCCCCTAGCCTGCATATTTAACTGTCTAATACCGGTGACTCTGTCACAGACTCCATTAATCAGTCCAACGCCAACTCCTGGCATTTCATCTGGAAGGTCAATTTTTATACAGGAGTTGAACAGTCTGAGTTTCAGATAACTAGGCTCAAGCATTTTAACAACCGAAGACTATCAATGTATTTTCAAAAGGAATATACGTCACCAAGCTAGAAAAATGGGAGCAGATCACCAAGACTTACACATCACCTATATCACCGTAGAGCATTCATACTTGTCAGATACTACTGTGAAAAAAATCTCGCATCTTTGATTTTTTTGTGCGTAATTGTCTCGCTTGTTACTAAGTTTTTATAGTAAAGCCTATCCTGAAAACGGAATTCTGAAAATATGTAGAATTTATGTACTGTGTGCTGTCCCACTTGCATAAAATCGAGGGATCTAAAAATCAGTGCGAGCAATGAATTCATACCTATTAGCAGGTGATCATAATAGCCAAGGTGTCAATATGGGCGGTCAAGCCCTCATTTAGACCATTAAAATGAGTTAACCAGACTGGGCGCTCAGCGTTCCTATTAAGCTGCATATGTGAGCTGAGCTCTTGAACATCTAGATGTTAATCAGGACATTTAAGGGTCTAAAGGTAATTCAATAGTTTTCACACAGGAAAGAATCTCCACCCCACCCCCCCAAGCCAAGGAAATCATTTGGATGCAAATTAGTAAGCCACATGTTTCCACAAGAGAGGATAAAAGCAGTGTAAGGCGAAATACAAATCCACAAGTCTGTTTTCAGTTGAAAATACAGTAGCACTGTAGCAATTGTCACTGCCTATTCAAAGCCCACTTCACTGTATGAAATCAAGTGCTGCGTTGCAGGAGAATTTCAGCCTTTGGAATACAGGTTTCCACTTTTCTGCCAAAGTGGCATTACCACTGGTAACACTCTTCTTTAGTTATAGGCAAAAGAGTAAGTATTTCACTCCGTTATACAATACACACTTACCAAACTTCGTTGAGCAGATTCCAAGGGAAAGAATTTCCTTCTTGTCTTAGTCCTTTAAAAAGGGTCCTAACATCATTTTAACAGCAGTTCAGAGATCATTGGCAAAACACTGCCATCTTTGCTTCTTGAAATGATTTTTGAAACCACCTTCAACACAAATATACGTGTACAATACAAGCGCATAAACTGCATGGTGTCACACTTAGTTCCAACTCTGTTGCAGTTGAAAGTGTTTAAACATCACCGCGCACACACATCAATCCTTGATTGTTCTTAGTCTGTTTCTGTAAGCAGCCACACCAAATCCACTGTTTCCGCAACTGCTGCTATTTGTTCACAGTGTTTTTCCTAAAGCTGCTAAAATACACGCTTCCATCCACCTATGCTCCAGTAGGCTAGTACAGAAAAAACTGCAGCCACAAATAAATGAGCCATCACTGGATAGATAGAATTTCCAATTACACAGAAAACAAGGAAACTGGCAACTGCATTATATAACATACTCGGTTCATTTATTTAGATAAATGTAACTGAAATGTGATACAACTTTTTAATTATAGAAGTGTAATAAAGTCTTTGTTGCTGCAATCCTGCAGTTGGAATTCCAAACTCATTCCCACTGGGATTTTCCAGCTACTGTTGAGGTGCATTGGCACATGATTTAGCTGCTGCTTTCCTAAAAAAAAAAAAAAATTGCACAAGAATTTTGCCAGTTGGAGAATAAAACAATATGGAGAGATCATATTTATTGTTCCTCACAGCAAGACTTTAATCTGATTTCTCTCACCCACCAGTCTCATGTAACCCAAAACCATCTTTCTTGCCTTCCCCACATCATGTGAAACACAGCAGAATTCAATTTTGTCATCAGTCTCCATATCCCAGTGCAAAAGCATCCAAACAGTGCTCTCTTAATTCTAGGTAAACTTTTCATATTCTTATGTGGGTGTACACATACACAAACCCAAGAGTTTACCATTTTTTGATATTTAGAAACAGTTACCAACAGTTAAATCTAACATTTAAATTTAACATTTCCCAAAGTTATATGCACAGAATTTTCACTGAAGGCTGTAGGTCTGCTGCATGTCCTTCACGGAGAGGGTTATTAAGAGGGACCGTGGATCCTTCCTGTTTTTGCGGACTGTTATCTTTCCTCTCAGGGCCTCTCCTGCAAAAGTAAAAAGGAAATTACTATGCTTACCTTACTGAATCATGCACAGTAACAACAAAGACGCATTATATACCCTCATGTTGCAAGAGGAGCTGCTCCCAATGAGTCAGAATTAAACAAGTCTACAAAGCTCTACGCAATGGTCTTGACAACAAACCTAAGTCAAACTAACTGCAGTTAAACCTGGTGAGGTGCTGAGTTATGTCTGATGCTTTACTTCTCAGATGACCCACCCGAAGAGCTGATATGCCAATTCTTTTACTTGTGATTGAGGAAAAACAATGTATTCCTTGGATACATTAACGTCTCTTTGTATCTGGTTGCCCTGGTTTCGGCTGGGACAGAGTTAATTTTCTTCCTAGTAGCTGGTATAGTGCTGTGTTTTGGATTTAGGGTGAGAATAACATTGATAACACACTAATGTTTTAGTTGCTGCTGAGCAGTGCTTACACTAAGTCCAGTACTTTTCAGCTTCTCATACTGCCCTGCCAGCGAGGAGGCTGGAGGTGCACAAGAAGCTGGAAGGGGACACAGCCGGGACAGCTGACCCAAACTGGCCAAAGGGATATTCCACACCATATGACGTCATGCTGAAAAAAACCCCGGGGGGAGTCATCCAGGGGGCGCAGCCGGTGCTCGGGAACTGGCTGGGCGTCGGTCAGCGGGTGGTGAGCAACTGCATTGTGCATCACTTGTTTTATATGTTCTTTTATCATTATTTCCCCTTCCTTTTCTGTCCTATTAAATTGTCTTTATCTCGACCCAAGAGTTTTACCTTTTTTCCTCCGATTCTCTCCCCCATCCCACTGCAGGGGGGTAAGCGAACGGCTGTGTGGTGTTTAGCTGCCTGCCCAGTTAAACCACAACACTGGTTGAGTTGGATCTGCATGTCACTACCTAGTACTTCTGGGCACATACGAGTCTCAGCCGGACAGGTACGAAGTGCCATTGTACTATTCCCCCCCTCCCCCAAGCTTCAAATATCAACTAGTTTTCTCATGAAACGACATATAACACAGTTAAATTCTTGCACATAGATTTCCATCCATGAAGTAAGCAAATTACTAGCAGTAATAAAACAGTATAAAAAAAAGCAAAATTGCTAGTCCACAAAATTTAATATTGCATTATTCCTTTGTCGAGCTCCCTAATTTAAATGCATCACTACTATCAGCTTTGAGTAAAACGAAGTAACCACAAAAACCTATTCCGCTTCCTACTGCGTATGCCATGTGGTTTGTATTTGCACTGCATTTCATTTAAGCTCTAATTAGGTAATGTTTTTATCTGGCAGGAAACATTAACACAGAAATCTTCACCGTATTTCAAGTATATACATAATTAATAGCAAGTTTTGTTTTACAAGCTATCAGGCTTTCTTGACCATAACACTTGACATAAACGTGCTTCAGCTAAAACCAGAGAGAACGCTTTGACACAGAAGGAAAGAGCTGAGAGACATCTAGAGAGGCACAACTCTCATTTTCGGTGTTACTGAATTGAAGTAAAAGCTTTTGTCCTAAAGAAATTCCAGGCCTTGATGTTTCCGGTTAACATTTTGTCCTAGCCTGCGCTGACCAAGCCTGGTTCCATTCTGACAGCAGCTACAGTTCCACATCAAGTTCTTCGACATTTATTCTTTACAAAATTCAAAGGTCTGTTCCGGCTTTTAAAAGCACTTTCAGATTCTGAAATAAATGAGGAGAAAAATTAAACCTGCTGTGCTAGCTTAAGAACCTGTGCATACTCTCTAAGAAAAGATGTTTTACTTTTCACACGCAAGACAGAAGATTATTGGTGGATCTCTAAGTCCAATCTCGTGATCTAACAGTCCATTTTATCCTCATGCAAACGTACTCAGTGGATAAGATATGAAAAGCCTTTACAGCTATGTAACCTTCTGAAACTTTATACAGGACTAAACGAAGGGACAATGAACCCATTTCTCTATAGGCACAGCTGTTTTAACTTCTTTTTTCCCTGCATCTAAGATCCTTTTAAGAAGAAGACAGCAGAAAACTAGACTTACAGATATTAGGAGCTCCAGGAACTGATTCATGCTATATAAAACAAGATTTACAACTTTGTATCCGTCATGTAGAAGTCACACAAACTATAATACATAGCCAATTCCAACTAGTCATAGGGTTTGCTATTTGCTTATTTGAACGCTTTATTTAAAAAAGCAGTTTTGAGAGAGCAAGCTTTCAATAAGGTTCTTGATTTCCAGATACTGAAGGAGCTACTTTAATTAACAATATTCATGTTTTTGAGTATTAAGCACAAATTTACTGAGAAGGCAGTACAGGAGGACCTCCTGTATGATGATGAGAATCTCTCTCATTAAAGAGAATTCAGTATTCTTATTAGCTTTCATCTGCTTCCCTCAACCCCCATCCCACACCCCAACAAAAAGCCAGCAAATTCCATGTTCCCTGGGAAGTGCCGTAAGATTCCTCCAGACTTGCGTGCCTGACTCGGAAGCAGGGGGGTAAGAAAAAGAAAAGCCTCAGACCTCTGCAGAGCAAAGGTATGGGGTAGAGTTGCATAAATTTCCCTAAACAATATACAACTGACATTTGGGCTACATCGTCCCCACTGAATACTGGAGAGAGGTTAATAAATTTCAAAAACATTAGTGTGGCTGTAAATCTAGTCCTTGAAGGTTTTAGCTTCAAGTCTTTAGTTTCATGGAAAGAGAAAAACAACCAAGAGGTAAAGAAATGGAAGCGAACCGCTGACTTATTTGCAAATGCGAATTTCTTTGTTAATATAGACATACACGACTGAATGTATTAATGTTACGTACGTATGAAAAGCTTACTTTTTAAACATCTCTGTGTTTGAAATATTTATACACACGGCAATTTCAAGTATGTATGCGTGAAGAATGGCTTCCCGATTTTGGCGTCCAGACTAAAAGTCTGAAGTGAGAAGGTATCAACATCCCCTAAAGTAGAAATGACTAGATTTGTATGGTTTTTGAACTACCTAAATACTTATAGTTCATTGTGCATCAGAGACTGCTTCAATCTCAGATTAGAACAGGAATGATTTCAGACTTGTCACATACAAAAACAACTAACCCATAGTTTTGAAAAGAGCTCAGGATACAACCCAGAAGCTGAACCCAAATACCTTCAGGTTAGTATTTTATATTTTGTTTATTTGCAAACAAGTGAAATTCAACGGCCTGGACTAAAGAGAGGATTTTTAATTTTTAAATCTGACAATGTGTGAAGTTTTAAAATAACACCATATTTATGTCAGAAAACATAAAATAAAACTTTAAGCCAAGAGCATTAACATTTTCAAGTAAGGTATCTGAAATTATGTGCCCCAGCAAGAGACTAATTTTGAAGCTGGAGAACCTTCACCTTCTATAACACATTGCGGGGACTGCAAGGGTCCGGATATCTTCTTTGGTGGCCTTCAGTCAGATACTCAAAAGGTCAGTTACAGCTCAAACTTTTATGCAACTTACATGGCACTGCAAAAGCTCTGGAATGACAAATTCTGTTCCTACAGCCTGCCTGTGGCTTGATGACCAACATACACACTGCATTCTCTTTATCTTTAGGGAATATTCTAATATCTGAAGAAAAAAAAAAAATCCACAAATACAGATGTTGCCTCACATTGCAAGGAAATATTACTTATACAGGCTTTTTAGTCTTGTTTTTAATGAGCTTACTGACCAGATATCTCTCAACTTCATTATGCTTTTGTGAAGATGGCTGCTTGCATTTGCTAGAAAAAACCCTAATCTCAATTTATTTTCAGTCCTTAATAAGACCTGCCATTTAAGTTATATTTGTAAATATTTAGGAAGCCCATTGCTGAGCCACTTCATACCATCATTTTAAAGCCACAAGAACTACATCTAAGCAGACGATTTGACTAAACACATTATAGGAGGCCATGATCTTGGTCTACAGCAGTAAGTTCTCTGCTACTCTTCCGTTAGGCCTCCTTTGCCCCATTCACCTTCATCCCTCACACCAGCCACAGCCACTGTTACTACTTTTCTATCTCACTGGATCCAACGTATTTCCCAGCTGTTCATTACTTACTGCAATTTTAAAAGCCACTGTTAAAAAGCTGAAGTTTTCAATATTCTTGTTGCAAAAATGAAAACAAATAGCAATTTGAAAACTAAGCCGGTTTCAAATACAGTAAGAATTTTAGAATTCTCCATTTGGCAGAATTCTCAGTTGCACCCACAAACAGTAAACTGACACAAGACCCACATTATAAATAATAAATGCAGGACATTTTGTCAAAGGCTGCAGTATAAATGTCAAAGAAAGCTTTTCAACAAGAATGACTGTGGTACCAATACTGTACAAAAGATCAAACCCCATACATATTCTTTGATAATTTTGTATTTTTTTTTCATAATTTAACAGTTAGTTGGAGATTCCTCTTCAATTCCTGTGCAGCTTTATTATTAGGACATAAATGACTGACATAATACGATGCGATTTGCAAGGAATTGCAAAAATGGTTTCACAGATTATTTAAACAGAGACAGATTTGCTAGGTAGAAGGACAAGGTAAAGACAAAAGGGCGTTATAGCTTCTCTCCGACTAGGAAGTTTAACCTAGTTTGAACATACAGATTCGCAGAGCTGCTACAAAATGAATTATTTGATATATTTTAACCTCCTATAGTAACAATTTTTAAAACATTCAGTAAGACAAAAGAGCCTCTGAGAACTGTAATTCCACAATTTAAATTAATCCATACTTCAATCTTACCATTGAAAACATTAATACAAAGCAATACAATAAGTAAAAATCTAAATATGATTTCAGAAATTATGGCTGACCTCATAGAACAGAACTCTCAGATTCTGTTTGTAAAGGCAGTTAATGAAACGAAGCGTTCCATTTTTCTCAGCTATTTCTTATGCAGAAACCACATAATCTGCCTTTCTAAGCAGTCTTTTCTGAGGGCCGAAACAGACAACAGCAGTGCAACCAAGTAACAGAAAGGCAGTTCTGAACAATTAATCAATGTCATGTAGATAGAAAATGACTGATGTTTTTTCACCATTCTGCTGTCCTGTGAGCTGCCTGGAGGAAGCTGTCTCTGGGACTCAGCTGCATCACCTTGCTCTTATCACGCTCAGTTGAATGCAAGTAAACCACACAGTGCCATTGCAGTTTGATTAGGACAAAACTGAATCTATTACAATCCCCCTCCTGCATTTTTATTATCCTTTGGGGAGTCCTGAAATTTGTCCCCAAAAAGAAAAACACAAACGA